>SJYF01000768.1:2878261-2891305 GCA_006410515.1 Procapra przewalskii
CACCCCATGTCGCCCTCCAGGCTCCTCTGTCCATGGGGTTCTCCAGGAAAAGAATTCTGGAGTGGGTAGCCATTCCCTTCTCCAGGGGATCTTCCTGACCCAGAGATCAAATCCGGGTCTCTAGCATTGCAGACGGATTCCTGACTATCTGAGCCACCAGGGAAGCCCAGGATTTTCCTGTACTTGTTTACAAGTCTGTAGTCGATACCCCCCCTCGGAGACACGTGGGCCATCACAAGGTGTCCCTCAGTGCTTCCGTACTGTGGGCTCCTGCCTGGAAGCTTCCTCATGGACTCCCTGTAGAGCAAACGGCACAGGGAAACACGGGCTGAAGCCTTTCCCGCCTTTCTTCCTGCCCCCAGCATTTCAGAGCAGGGACTCAGGGCTGAAACAAACATCAGAGCAAAGAGGTGGCAGGAGAGGAGCCTGTGGGTCACTTTGAAGGGATGGGGCAGTTCCACTGGACTCCAGCCGATGCTGGCAGGACAGCTCCTGAGTGGAACACACATACACACTCACACACTCTCAAACAGATACACTCACAGACACTCCAACAGACACATGCATACTCACATACCCTCACACACTCAACACAGATTCACACGCTGAAACACATACACAGACATCCACAACCAGGCATACTCAGACACACACACATTCAAACAGATACACAGACACTCCAGCAGACACACATACACACTCACATACCCTCACACACTCAACACAGATTCACACACTGAAACACATACACTCACACACACAAACAGGCATACTCAGACACACACACAAACAGACCCTCCAACAGACACACATACACACTCACTTACCGTCATACACTCAAACACAGATTCACGTACTGAAACACATACACTCACACACAGACACCCACAAATAAGCATACTCAGACACACACACACATTCACTTGCTCACTCAGGCCTTAGCTCATCTAAACAGAATTAGAAAGAGGCACCGCTCAAGAAAGACACAGGCCTTCAGCAGCAGGTTTGAGGAGGGGAGAGTGGCCTGGACTTCAGCCCCACGTGCCCTCTGGCAGGTGCCCCCTGAAGGGTGTGCTCTGCACAACCGTGTGGGATGGCCCTGCCTACACCTCTCCTGTGCACGGAGGGGAGCCCCACGTGCAGACCTGTGGGTGCAGAGAGGGGCAGGGCAGCCAAGAGAAGATGTGGCCTTCCCTTGAGTCACACAGAGCATCCTGTCCACAACTATTCAGGGCTTGTAAGACAGGCCCCATCTCGCCTGAGGAGGGGTCCCTCTGCGTGCACTTAGTACCTGTTGGGATAGGTGATGTTACACGGCACTTTGCCCATGTAATTCTCATTCAGCCAGCGGTTTGCCAGTGCCTGCTGAATGTTGGGCCTCTTCACAGGATCTGGTTCCAGGAGAGAACGGAGGAAGTTCACGGCTCCTGTGAAGACATTGGGCAAACGTCACACGTGTTACAGGCTGAAGGCAGACCAAGGCAGGTGACCCACCACACCTCCCAGGCCGCTGCTCATCTATTTTCTGGATCTTGGGGGGCCACCCGTCCAGAGTATGAGATATCTGTCCAAGGAGGTATCTGAAACATGGTAAAGCAGGAACTGGTGTGGGTCTCCCCACATACCATACTTCCCCAAACCTCTTGTGGTTTCTCTTGTGGCTCACCACTAAAGGTGAGCCAAAGAGGAATGGACGAATGTAAAAGGGCAACGCTGGATCTCAAGGTTGATTTTAAGGAATTTATACATAGGCCTTTCAGGTGGCACTAGTGGTAAAGAACCCACCTGCCAATGCAGGAGATGTGAGAGATGCAGGTTTGATCCCTGGGTCAGGAAGATCCCCCGAAGGAGGGCATGGCAACCCATTCCAGTACTCCTGCCTGGAGAATCCCATGGACCAAGGAGCCCAGTGGGCTATAGTCCACGGGGTCACAAAGAGTTGGACATGACTTAGCGTCTAAACCACCATATATACATATATTTGACAGTCCAGCAACTAAGACTCTGTGCTCCCAATGCAGACGCCTGGGTTCGATCCCTTGTCAAGGAACTAGATCCCCCATGCCACAACTAAAAGATCACACATGCCACAACCAAGACTCAGACTCTTTTTCAGATTCATTTCCCTTATAGATGATTGTAAAATACTGAGTAGAGTTCCCTGTGCTATACATGCATCCTTTAAGATTATAACAATGGAGACAAGAATACAACACTAAAGAAAATGTTTATAACACACATGAAGGTCGCAGGCTCCAAAATTGTTAAGCATGAGAATATGCAGGTCCTCATATGGACACAGACTGCCAGGGATTCCCTGAAAATGAAGATGCTCTGTCTTGCTTGAGTTTGGGGACCAGAATGTTTTCTTATTTATACTCATTTTATAAAGCACGTGATAGTACCCTTGCAATAGAAAAGATATTCTTTTATGTAACTTTGTACATGATATCCCATTTCCAATATACCAAATAAAACTTTGTGGAAACTAATCTTAATTTGCTTGGTCACCAAACTTTTTAAATCTTTTTCTCTAAAGCTATTTTTTAGTTTCCTAAGATAATCCATATAGTTAAGGCTATTGTCTTTCCAGTAGTCATGTACAAATATGAGAAATGGGCCATAAAGAATGCAGGGCGCTAAAGAACTAATGTTTTCAAACTGTGGTGTTGGAGAAGACTCTTGAGAGTTCCTTGGAAAGCAAGGAGATCAAACCAATCAATCTTACAGGAAATCGACCCTGAATACTCATTAGAAGGACTGATGCTGAAGCTGAAGCTCCAATACTTAGGCCACCTGATGCGAAGAGCCAACTCATTGGAAAAGACCCTGATGCTGGCAAAGATTGAGGGCAGAAGAAAGGTGTGATGGAAGATGAGATGATTGGATGGCATCACTGATTCAATGAACATGAATTTGAGCTAGCTCCAAGAGATAGTCAAGGACAGAGGAGCTTGGCATGCTGCAGTCCAAGGGGTTGCAAAAAAGTTGGACATGACTTGGCAACTGAACAATAGCAACAAGATAATCTAACCTTTCAAAGAAAAGTCATAAAAATTGTCACTTTCTCACAGGCTTCAGTTGTCATTTTAAAACTGTCCTTTGAAAAATGATAGGTATTATGGTCAACCATCTTTGCAGGGTAAAAATGAAGCTGTCTCTGATGCCAGAACCAACCCCAAAGAAAACCCTTTTTGCTAGGTCAGGCCACCAGGTAACCCCTCCGTGAAGGTTTCCAAGCAGTGGATGAGGCCACTGGAAGGCCATTTCCTTTTGAGAATGCACTGGGTAAAAATATATGTGTAGATGACAAAGCAGACATGAGAGGTATTTAAAATTCTAAGTTTTATAGCTAGGTCTCCAAATACAACTTTTCTACAATGTTCTTCAGTGCTCTGAAGAGCAAATGGGGCTATAAAAGAGGGGTCTCTCTTGTTGGAACCTCCACCTCCCTTCTCTCCACTTCCCTATATTGTAAGGTCATTTGGATGCTTAATCAGGGCATCTATGATCAAAGAAAAAAAGACTGTGAGCATAATGAGTTGAAACCAGGCGACTCTTCAGTTAATGATGTTTCTGAGACATCTCTGCTGCTGTCATTGTTCAGTCACTCAACTGTGTCCGACTCTTTGCATCCCCATGGACTGTAGCACGCCGGGCCTTCCTGTCCATCACCGAACTCATGTCCATCGAGTCAGTGATGCCATCCAACCATCCTGTCTTCTGTGTCATCTTCTTGTCTCTTCTTGTCATCTTGTCATCAATCTCTTGTCATCTTCTCCTCCCGCCTTCAATCCCTCCCAGCATCAGGGTCTTTTCCAATGAGCCAGTCTTCACATCAGGTGGCCAAAGTATTGCAGCTTCAGCATCAGCCCTTCCAATGAATATTCAGGACTGATTTCCTTTAGGATTGACAGGCTGGATCTCCTTGTAGTCCAAGGGACTCTAAAGAGTCTTCTCCAACATCACAACTCAAAAGCATCAATTCTTTGGGGCTTCCCTGGTGGCTCAGAAGTTAAAGCTTCTGCCTCCGATGTGGGAGACCAGGGTTCGATCCCTGGGTTGGGAAGATCACCTGGAGAAGGAAATGGTAACCCATTCCAGTATTCTTGCCTAGAGAATCCCATGGACAGAGAAGCCTGGTAGGCTACAGTCCAAGGGGTTGCAAAGAGTCGGACATGACTGAACTACTTCACTTTCACTTTCTTTCAGCCTTCTTTATGGTCCAACTCTCACATCCATACATGACTACTGGAAAAACCGTAGCCTTGACTAGATGGACCTTTGCTGGCAAAGTAATGCCTCTGCTTTTTAATATGCTGTCTAGGTTGGTCATAACTTTTCTTCCAAGGAGCAAGCATCTTTTAATTTCATAGCTGCAGTCACCATCTGCAGTGATTTTGGAGACCCCCAAAATTAAGTCTCTGTTTCCATTGTTTCTCCATCTATTTGCCATGAAGAGATGGGACCAGATGCCATGATCTTAGTTTTTTGAAGGCTGAGTTTTAGGCCAACTTTTTCACTCTCCTCTTTCACTTTCATCAAGAGGCTTTTTAGCTCCTCTTCACTTTCTGCCATAAGGGTGGTGTCATCTGCATATCTGAGGTTACTGACGTTTCTCCTGGCAATCTTGATTCCAGCTTGTGCTTCATCCAGCCCAGCGTTTCTCATGATGTACTCTGCATATAAGTTAAATAAGCAGGGGGACAATATACAGACGTATTCCTTTCCCAATTTGGAACTAGTCTGTTGTTCTGTGTCCAGTTCTAACTGTTGCTTCTTGATCTGCATACAGTTTCTCAGGAGGCAGGTAAGGTGAGCTGGTATTCCCATTTCATGAAGAATTTTCCACAAGTACTTCTCTGCTATCTTCTTGATCAATATTGTCATTGACAAGAGAATGTTGGATCCCACCAAAAAAAGATATCCCACATCGAAGGGCAAAGGATAAGCTCCAACAAGACAGTAGGAGGGGTGAAATAGTGTTTAGAATTAAACCCCATAGCCACCAGAGATACTCAGAGGGCTCAAACTAAACCTTGTGTGCACCAGGACACAGAGACTCCACAAGAGACTGGGCCAGACCTGCCTTTGAGTGTTTGCGTGTCTCCTGTGCAGGCATGGGTCAGCAGTGGCCTGCCATGGGGACACGGGCTCTGGCTGCTGCAGGCCTTGGAGGTGCAGCATGTGGCTTAAGTCCTCTTGGAGGAGGTCGCCATCAGCCCCACCAGACAGCTGCCAACCAGACGACCCACAAACCGGAGAACAGTTATTCCAGAGAAGTTCTCTCACTGCTGCAAAAGTTCTAGGGTCCACAGCAGACTTCCCAACCTGGGGATCTGGCAAAGGGACTGAGAACCCCCAGGGAATTTGACTTGACGGCCAGTGGGATTTGATTACAGAACTTCCACAGGACTAGGGAAACAGACTCTTAGAAGGCTCAGACAAAACCTTGTGCACACCAGGACCCAGGAGAAAGGAGCAGTGACCCCAGTGACAAGAGACTGAGCCAGAGTTACCTGTGAGTGTCTAGGAGTCTCCAGCAGAGGCATGGGAAGACACTGGCCTGCTGCGGGTCAAGGGCACTGAATACAACAGTTTCAGGAGCTACGGTATACTGGCCTAAGTCCTTTTGAAGGAGGTTGCCATTACCCCTGCCAAACTACAGGGAGGGAGCACAGCCCTACCCATCAGCAGAAAACTGGACATCTCTGTTGCTTACCCTCAAAGGACCTAAACAGCAACCCAGGCTTTTTCAGAGTATGATTTTACCCCGAAGAGCTAAGAACAGACTGGAAGTGAGTTTTTGTTTTATTTTCAGAACCAAGCACTCTGCGCCATCACAAATTGCTGATGAGCACAAGTAATTTTAGTTCAGATCTCTACCAGTGAATTTCCTTTCTTTGGACATCGCAAATATTGCATTAGTATCCAAAAAGGATTTTGAAAATATCTTTGGAGCTCTTTGACGTCTGTGTGAGGGTCTTGAATATCCCTATGACTCATGAGCAAAAGGCATAAAAATATTTTCCACTGTTCTGGAAAGCTGTGGGGGCCATGGCCACACATCCCACCCAGCACTTCTAAGCTAGCGCTTGAGGTCTCCATTTGGAGCCAGGCATAGGGATGGCCCACCCAGGATGTGGTCCCTCTCTGCACCCCGTGTCACAGAAGGTACACACTCCTCCAGTACAAAACCTGTTTCCTCCAAGCATCAGCTTCTGGAGCCTGTGCTGGCTTGTGTGAGCTCCATGACCAGGTGCCTTGGAAAAGAGCCCCAGGAGGCAGGAGAAGCCATCAAATTCTTTGTTCTATTGCAGCCTGTGGGATGCCGAGAGAGATCTCACCCGTATCACAGGCTCCTTCACCATTAGCTCCAAGGAGAAAGCAGCAACAACAGTTATTTGATGATTGAGGCTTCTCAGAAATCCTTTTTACCCTATCTATATAAATTCTTTTTTAGATCCTCATCATTATAGTTTATTACAAGATAATGACTATAGTTCCCTGTGCTATACAGTAGGACCTTGTTTATTTTATATATAGTCTTGTATATCTGTTAATCCCAAACTCCTAATTATCCCTCCTCCCTTTGCCCTTTGGTTACTATAAGTTTGTTTTCCATGTCTGTGAATCTGTTTCTGTTTATAAATAAATTCATTTAACTCATTTTTTTTAGATTTCACATATAAGTGATATCATATGATATTTGTCTCTAGCTGTCTGACTTTGTGATAATCTCTAGGCCTACCCAAGTTGTTACAATGGCATTATTTCCTTCCTTTTTACGGCTAAGTAGCATTCTGGGGGGTGTGTGTGTGTATCCCAATTTCTTTATCTAGTCATCTGTCAATGAACATTTAGGTTGCTTCCTTGTCTTGGTTATTGTAAACAGTACTGCTACAAACATGTATCTTTTCAAATTAGAGTATTCTCCAGATACATGCCCAGGAGTGGGATTGATATGGTAATTCTGGCTTCCCCAGTGGCTCAGGGGTAAAGAAACCACCTATGATGCAGGCAACCCAGGAGATACAGGTTCGTTCCCTGGGTCGGGAAGATCTCCTGAAGGAGGGCATGGCAGCCCACTCCAGTATTCTTGCCTGGAGAATCCCATGGACATGGCAGCCTGGTGGGCTACAGTCCAGAGGGTCACAGAGTCAAACACGACTGAAGTGACAGCACACGCGCACGCATGGTAATAACTCTAGTTTTAGTTTTTAGGGGACCTCTGCACTGTTCTCCATAGTGGCTGCACCAACTCACATTCCTAGCAACAGTGAAGGATGGTTCCCTTTTTTCCCACACCCTCTCCAGCATTTATTATTTGTAGACTCTTTGATGATGGCCATTCTGACCAGGGTGAGGGGATACCCCATTGTCACTTTGATTTGCATCTCTCTAATAATGAGTGATGCTGAGCATCTTTTCACGTAAAATCAATTGGCACTGACACATCCCTCGCAGGTGCTAACCTCCCGCCTTTAGTACCACCTCGGTGACTTCATGGGGCAAAACCTGCTTGATCTAAAGTGAGTATCTGGAATGTGTTCAAAATGCCTTCCTTGGGCATTGGTGTAGTGTAGTTTTGTGTAGTGTAGCATTGGTGTAGTTCCTTGGTGTAGTGATGAAAAGGTAAACATGGAAGCTGTGAAAGGCATTCACGACTTTGTGATGTACAAGCACCAACAAGCACAACGAGAAACTCTGGAAGCCAGAACTGGAAAGATCCCAACAGCGTAAGCTTTTGAACTACATGGTGGGGAAGAGGGACGATTCTTGGAAAGCATGCAGAACAGACTCAAAGGGCAATAACACTGTGCTCTTTTTCAGCTCAAATCTGGCAAAAATTCCTCCAACTTCATCTAAAAAGTACTGTTATAAAGTAGATGTGGAGAGACCATTACAAGTATGAGTGATATAAATAAATAAAGAAGTGTTAATGAGACAATAAAATGGCACATTCTCAATTTGGATATTTTGGTTTTCATACTACTCAAAACATGAGGACAACAGATAACACTGCCAAATCTGCGGTGGGGAGGGGAGGGGGTGCATCTTACACAAAATAAAGTAAGAAAAAATAGAAAAGCAACCCTTTATACATAGCTCAGTTGGTAAAGAATCCGCCTGCAAGGCAGGAGACCCCAGTTTGATTCCTGGGTTGGGGAGATCTGCTGAAGAAAGGATAGGCTACCCACTCCAGTATTCTTGGGCTTCCCTCATGGCTCAGCTGGTAAAGAATCCGCCTGCAATGTGGGAGACCTGGGTTCCATCCCTGGGTTGGGAAGACCTCCTGGAGAAGGGAAAGGCTACCCACTCCAGTATTCTGGCCTGGAGAATTCCATGGACTGTGTGGTCCATGGGGTTGCAAAGAATCAGACACAGCTGAGTGACTTTCAGTTTCAAAGAAGCAACCCAGTACAGGAAGGAAGTTCAGATTTGGGGGTCAAGGGGAAGTAAATAAAAAACTGGAGAAGCTATATACTCTTGCTGGGACTCAGTTTCCTCCTTGATAAATTGGGAATAATAGAGCTTAACTTACAGAGTTGTTATGAGAACAGAAGACACTATGAAAAGCAGTTACCCATGGCCATTCAATAAGCGGCAGCCACTCCTGCTGCTGGAAGCTACTATTCTGGGATGTGAACAAGCTGGTGTCACATGGTACCACAGATGAGGGTGGGCCAGCACGGTGGAAGGAGAAAGTGGCCAACTTGGGGTGCAAATAACAAAGAGCTGGAGAAGCAGGGGACTGACGGAGAGCAGTGGCTGATCCCCAGAACTCATGTCCTTCACTCTATAAACCAGAGAAGATGACCTGAGCTTCCTCAGCATCAAGGGTGCAGTTCTGGGCCCTACTGGATCAGGCCAGATCTCATAGCTGAGTAGCCAAATGAGTCTGTGGGCTGGCTTCCCAGACCACACACTTTAACACAAGGGCCAGGGACTCAGATTCCCTGAACAACTACTATGTGCCAGCACTATGCTTGATAGCACAAACTTGGCACAAAGGTTAAAGCCTGAGGTGGGTAGATATTTACATATCTTGCTATTGGAGATCAGTCATTGGAAGGACTGTTGCTGAAGCTGAAACTCCAATCCTTTGGCTACCTGATGCGAGGAACTGACTCATTTGAAAAGACCCTGATGCTGGGAAAGATTGAAGGCAGGAGGAGAAGGGGACGACAGAGGATTAGATGGTGGGATGGCATCACTGACTCAATGGACATGGGTTTGGGTGGACTCTGAGAGTTGGTGATGGACAGAGAGGCCTGGCGTGCTGCAGTCCATGGGGTCACAAAGAGTTGGACACGACTCAGCAACCAAACTGAACTGAACTGAAACATCTACTCATCTCAGGCTTTAACCTTCTGTGTCGGAATAGTAAGAGAATAAAAGAAGGGAGTGAAAGTGTTGGTAGCTCAGCTATGTCTAATTCTTTGCAATCCCATGGACTGTAGCCCACCAGGCTCCTCTGCCCATGGGATTCTCCAAGCAAGAATACTGGAGTGGGCTGCCATGCCCTTCTCCAGGGGATCTTCCCAACCCAGGGATCAAATCCAGGTCTCTTGCATTGCAGGCAGATTCTTTCCCACTGAGCCATCAGGGAAGTCAAAAGGGGAGGAGGGCATGTCCAAATTCCTATATCATAAAATCAGATATAAAAATGCATTTCATGCTTGTTCATGCTTGACCAATCAAGACTATAAGGTCCTGTACAGATATGAAGTTCTCTAAAAAGCACACACAGAGTTTAAGTTCAGTTCAGAGTTTAAGGCCAAAGTCAAAACTGTCTGTACGTGAGACTGGATATCAAGTCCAATGATACCAAAATTGCTTGGAACATTTCGAATATTTCTTTTGTTCCCTTCGGACTTCAAAAAAAAGATATTTTCAGGGTGCAACTTTTACTTCTTTGAAGGTAAATTTAATTGTCACAATAAGAAGGCACGTAGAGCCTAGCCTGCTGATGCTGAGTAATAGTACTGGGATAAAAACAAGGTTGGTTCAGAAGCAATGAAACTGATTTCCTTGTGGTTTCAGTCTGCCTGTCTTTGCCCTGCTGCCCGACCCACCCCAGTGCCAATGGCAGGGACCCCCTCCTCCCACAGCCTGTGGTTCACACAAGTAATGCCGCTTAATCAGATATTTCTGTCTTTTCACCTTCCAGACACATGGGAGGATTGCATTTCCTCAGCTCCTTTAGCTGGGTGAAGCCATGTGAAATGTTTTAGAAAGTTACAAGTGGAATGTTGGTGGGAGATTTCACTGCTGGAAAGAGACCTTCTAGATTTCTGTTTCCCTCTGCACAGATCAGACACATTTGAAATAGTGGCTGCCCCACTGGTCTGGGAGCCTGATTGACAAGAATGAACAGACCCCTTCAACTTTTGACCCAACTCTCCACAGATATGTAGCATGAATGAGACATGAATCTTGGTTGAATTCCTTAGTTGTTCAGTGGTTAGGACTCCAAGCTTCCAAGGCAGGGGGTATAGGTTCAATCCCTGCTTGGAGAGCTAAGATTCTGCATGCTACATGACACAACCAACAAGAAATAAAGAATCTTTGTTGTCTTATGCCACTGAGATCAGGGGGCTATTTGTTACTGCAGCATAACCTAGGCTATCCTGACTGGTACAATGAGAAGCGGCTCTAGCTCTTCAGGGTCTTGCTGGAATTCAAAGTGAACACTGTCTGCTTTTTCCAGGCATGAAGTTAGAAACAACCTCCTATTGTTCTTTGTCTTGGGACACTTCAGACAAAACAGGCTCTGAACAGTAAGAGGAACTTCAAAATCACTCTGAAAGATGGCAGTCCTATGATTATATAACTCTTAAAGACTGCATTTATTTGTAAGTGTTAAATCTTACTTGTTACCACAATGAGGTATCATAATATCCCTATCAGAATGGCTAAAATTAAAAACAGTGAGAGTACCAAATGCTGGCAAGGATGCAGAGGAACTGGATCACTCATGCCTTGCTAGAAAGAACGCAAAGTGGTACAGCCACTCAGAACAGAAATATAGCAGTTGCTTACAAAACCAATTATATGCTTATTATACAACCCAGTTATGTCACTCAGACAAGTGAAAACATGTTCTCACGAAACCTGTATATAAATATTGACAGCAGATTTATTCATAGTATCTGGAAACAACTCAATATACTTCTATAAGTAAATACATACACTATGGTAAATCTATACCATGGACTACTACTAGCAAGAAGAAAAAAAACAAAGGATTGGTGTGTGAAAAGACTTGGATGGATCCCAAAGGAATTATGCTAAGTGAAAAGAAGAGATACAACTACATTGGATTTTTGAAAAGACAAAATTACAGAATTGGAGAACAGGTTAGTGGTGGCCAGGGGGTTAGGCAAGGTGGGAGGAGGGAGCTGGCTGAGGCTACAGAAGGGTAAGATAAGGAATTCTGGTCATGGAACTGTTCCATGTCTTGACTTAATTATCACAGAATCTACAAGTGTGGTGATGACACTGGAGAGAAGTAAACACATGCCAACACAAGCACGTGTTCATCTGAATAAGGCCGATGGCTTTTAACCGTGTCCTAGTGGCAACCCTAAACTGCAGTTATTTAAGAGCCTATCAACAGAGGGAACTGGGTGAAGCATAAACATACCTCTACATGATTTCTCACAGCTGCGTATGAGGCCACACTTACAACACAACAAAAAGCTTTTTATAAACCTTAAGTGGCTAAAAAACAAAAACCCAACTTTATCTTTATTCTCCGTCCCCTTATCCTGGTTTGTCTTCTCTATTTTTGGCTGTTCTGGGTCTTCATTGCTGCACAGGCTTTTCTCTAGCTGCAGAGCACAAGCCTCTCTTTCTTGTGGAGCAGAGGTCCTATGGCATGTGGGCTTCAGGAGCTGTGTTGCCTGGACTCAGGAGCTGCGGTTTCCAGCTCCAGAGCACAGGCTCAGTAGTTGGGGCGTAGGGGCTTAGTTGCTTTGAGGCAGGTGGGATCGTCCCCGACCAGGGATTGAACCCGAGTCTCCTGCATTGGCAGGTGGATTCTTTACCACAGAGTCACCAAGGAAGCCCCTTCCTAATTTTCTTTAGAACACTTAAACTACTAAACGTCACACGTGTTTATCTGTTATTTTTTGCCTCCTCTGCTGATATGTAAGCTCTACATGGATAGAGACTGTTTTGTCTTGCTGGTGCCTAGAACATCTCTAGCACCAAGGTGATGCCCAGGATCGACTTGTGGAATAAGTGAATAAATGTGAAATATGAATGAATGAGCTTCCATTGCAGCACTTTCAACATTCTGGCAAGCTCTAAAACCTAAACAAAACAATTTGATCAACATTTTGCACATTTTCTAACTCCACAAGTTACAGGTCTCTGTGCAGAATTATTCCTTTTATAACAACAGAAACGTAACTCATCTTCCCAAGTACATAATGCCTGCTTTGCTTTCAGCCTCCAGAGATTCAACACGCCTCAGCAGAGGTGAAAGAATGAACCAAATTAGATAATTTTAGAAGAATGCATTTCAGCTTGGGTGCTATTTGGCAAGCATAAATTCTAGGTCAGCTTCATGGATGCTTTATAAACTCAAGCCAAAAAAAAAAAAAACCCACCAAAAACCTAATAGTAGTCAAACAAAAATGCCATATTTGAACCATGTATCATAAGTCGAAATCAAATAATTACTCCTTTTTTTCTTTTTTGGCCACATGCCTTATCTCAGTGAAGCTGAGTTTATTCTAAGGAGCCAATTAAATGACCATCAAGGCCAAGCCAGGCCAGGAACTTGAAGTGAATTGCAAAGCAAACAAAAGAACAAATTGCACTCATTTCCTGGATCTGAAACCAAACCTTAACAGGAACTGTTTACTGAAATGTGAACCAGCTAAAGTTTGAGAGTAATTTCCACACACCTGAGGATTCAGTCTAATCAAGTAACCGAACCCATATATATCTAAAAGCTTTTGAGCAGACTTGGAAACTCACATTGCTAAACAAATCCCAGAACAAACTCGAATGAAACTCACAGTTCCTTAC
>SJYF01000768.1:2891315-2905167 GCA_006410515.1 Procapra przewalskii
AGTCGACTAAGGAACGCACAACAGAGATGTGCTGATCGACCTTCTTTTTTCTGAGTCAACATTTTAATACGGTGAGTTTTAACACAACTCAGCCTGCAATTATTTTTCCAAGGGAGATTATACGATCCTTTTGATGGGTGTGTACTGTGTGCGGAGGAGGAAGGAGGAAGTTAGGGGGGTCGGGATTATAACGGACAAGGAAAGCACTCAAAGGAGATGAAGGGAAGTGTGTCCTTAGAAATGGGAAACCCGACCGTTTCTGGAGACTTCGTTTTCATACTAGGAAGAGCCAGAGGGCAGTCACAGGGTCGTCCAGACACCAAAGCTGCAGGACCCTGGAGCCTGGAGCGGCGCGAGCGTTACCTGTGGAGAGCTGGGCGGGGAGCGGGTTCATTTCCTTGTCCACCATCTTCTGGTACAAGGCCCTCAGGCTGAACGGCTCCACTGTGAAAGGCAGGGTCCCGGTCAGCATGGCATACATGTTCACACCTCTGAAAGGAGAGACACACCAGAGCGTGAGACCGGAAGACGACCCGGGAAGAAGACAGAGCGGCCGGGGCAGTGGGGAAGCTGGGTCCCGCCGCCTCCGCGTCCACCTGGCGCTGCTCGCCCATTCATTCCTAGAGCGCTCAGCTCTGCGCCGAGACAGGGAGCGCAGCTGGGGAGACTCGGACCCTGGGGACAGCAGGGGTTTAAAGAGCGTCAAGATGACACAGATGAGCTTATTATAACACAGGGACAGGCTTAGAAAGAAACGTGGGGTAACCAAAAGGGAGAGGCAGCGGGATAACTTAGGAGTTCGGGATCAGCATACACACACTCCTATAACAAGGGCCCAACTGTATAGCACAGGGAACTCTACTCGATATTCGGTAGTAACCTATATGGGAAAGAATCTGAAAAAGAATGAATCCATGTACCTGAAAAACTGAAGCACTTTGCTGTACACCTGAAACCATCACAATATTGTAAATCAACTATCTTCCAATATAAAATAAAAATTAAAAAGAAATAAATTCAAGGACTTTGCTGGAGGTCCAGTAGTTAAGACTCCATGCTTCCACTACAGGGGACACGGGTTCGATCCCTGGTCGGGGAACTAAGATCCCACGGGCTGCGGGGCACAGCCGAAAAATTAACTGATCAACTTTTAAAAAGTAAATAAAGAGCTTCAGAAGCTACCCCCATAAGGAGGGGAAACTATGTCCTTTTCTTCTGGAAGTCTAGACCAAATGATGTGAAAAATGCCTGGGGAATCTTGTGCACGTAAGAACCTAGAATAAAAGTAGTTCCACCATGATGCAGTTTTCAAGTATAGTTTACAAGGTGGAGCCTGGAGGAGGCCAGATCAAAAAAATACACGGCAAGACCCTCCACTGTGGATCAGGTCACAGTCTGGCCAGCCTGCTTGGCTCCTACTCAGCCCTTGGAGACAGAAGCCTCACACCCCAAACTAGTGTTCCGCTCTTCCCTTGAATTCCGTTTTGGCCCGTACCTAGAGAAATTCCTCTGGAGGTGGGGAGGACGGGAGATCTCTTTCCCACTCTTACTTTTCATATCATTTTTTATTGGGAGATCTTGCCATCCAGCTCACATGTGGTCAAAATGCCTTCCGAATGGGCTTCACCACCTACATCCAAAACCTAACTAGAGAACAGCAACGTCTCTTGGAGGATTTTTCTTTTCCTGATGTGCAAAACCTAATACCATTTTGATGAGATTTTCTGATGGGGTGAAATGCTTGGCCTGCCAAGAGGTCTCGAGTGCTCAAAAGCACCCAGGGGAGCATTTTAAAAAGAGGCAATAAGATCTCCAGTCAAAAAAAATCCAATGAGACTGACTGAAATGAAGACCCATGGGGCCTGTTCCACTGAGGTGCCTCTGAATTACGGCACTCAGGAGAGGGACAGGTCCAGAATCCACAGGCTCTGGCTAGAAGTCCTTCTCGAATTGCAGACTTATACTAAGACCCAGTTCTTGCTCTGTAACTCGAAGTGGAGTTAGGGAGACGGAAACATCACCATTCACTTCTCAAATGCTTGCAGGCTGGCTCTCAGTCTCAGGCAGCGGTATTGATGGATGGCCCCCCGGGGGGATACCAGATAAGGAGCTGCCATCTCAGACTTAGAACTGGGTGAAGGCAGACAACCAGCAAATCAACAAATAAATAAGTTCAAGCATTTCAAGTAGTGAGTGCAGAGGGGATAAGAAAATGCTGAACTCTGCTGCTCTGGACCCCAGAGGAGTTCAATTAAGGGAGACAGACAACTATAATAAGTACTTGAAGATGGGAGCCCTCTCGGGATAAGTATACGTGTGCGAGTTTATCTGTCTCGGCCAACTGGTTATGAGGATAAATTATGTGGACCAAGAAGTGGAGACAAAAGGGCTTCCCTGGTCGTCCAGTGGTTAAGAATCTGCCTTGCAGTGCAAAGCAAACCAATTCGATCCCTGATCCAGGAAGATTCGTGCTGCAGGGTAACCAAGTCGATGTGCCACAACTATGGAACCCACTTGCTGCAACCACTGAAGCCCCAGTGCCCTGGGGTCTGCTTTCTGCAATGAGAAGCCTGTGCACCGCAACTAGAGAGAAGCCCCCACCCGCAGAGAAAGCCCTTGCTCAGCATCAACAACCCAGCACAGCCAAAATAAATGACTAAATATTTAAATTTTAAAAAAGGAAATGCAGGTAAGAATGAACAAAGCATATGCAGCACTGTTTAAAGCAGCATTTCCCTGTGTGTGCTCAACACCATCCTCAAGACAAGACTAGATGTTGGGTGATTAAACCTTCTGTGGCCAAATAATTTGCGGGGCAGTCATCTGGCATGAAGTGGGTGAAAGGGGCTCAGAATGGGGACCAGCAGACTGAGGCACGTTGTTCATTAAGTTCTGAATGGGAGGGCCAGCATATGGTAGAAAGAGAGAGGAGGAAAATCAGCAATAGGGATGTTTGAAGGGGAGACGCCAAGACGCAGCGTGGAAAGCCAGACGATGGTGGCGATATAACAGAAGCCAGGAAGCCGGCAGGAGAGGTAGTCTGGCGGCAGAGGAAAAGGGGATCAGGGGAACTAACCTGTTTGAGACCCTTCAATGCATTGCTGCACTGCGGGTACGTTTGAGGCACAGCCAACCATCCTTGCTTGGAGGATTCTTGGAGACTGATAAAGAGGGAAAGCTAAGAAGGCCCTCCAAATTGTACCATTTGCGCATTTAAAGGGGTCTTGGACACATGGCTCTTGGGGATGGAAACCCCGTGGGACACTCCACAAGGTTGTTGTTGGGGACCCTGGTAAAGCTTCAGAGTCAAGCTCTCCAACCCCCTAAGGCAGCTCAGGCCATTCAGGGCAACTCTATGCATGGGCAAGGGCTTCAAATACTGAGCCAGAGTCTATAACTCCTACCCAAATGCTGTGGGACCAGTCAGTCCTGTCCCCACTCACCTCGGTGTGCATTAATTCTCGCTCTGACACTCATATGTAAAGCTGAAGAGTCTGGTACTTAAACAAAATTATTTTTTCTGCAGGTGGATTTTTTGATACTCAATCCATGTAGTAGGCTTCCCTAGTAGCTCAAACAGTAAAGAAACTGCCTGCAATGCAGGAGACTCAGGTTTGATCCCTGGGTCAGGAAGATCCCCTGGAGAAGGGAATGGCAACCCACTCCAGTATTCTTGCCTGGAAAATGCCATGGACAGAGGAGCTTGGAGGGCTACAGTCCAAGGGGTCAAACAGTCGACACGACTCAGCAACTAAACAACAACAATACACTGCTTATTTGACCAAATTCACCCCAGATTTCCACTTCTGTCGGAGAAGTTTATCATCAACAAAAACAGTCATAAATCTGTAAAGAAGACCCAGCTCTCTATCCAGCATCTCTTACCTATAAAATATGGATAATAAGAGACTCTACGTCTCAGGTCGTATCAGGGTCGAATGAACTAAGCCACAGAAAGTACTGAATGCCATGCCTCGCATAATCTTAGTACTTGATAAATGTGACCTATTGTTTCATCACAAAACTTTTTAAAAACAAGAGATAAAAAGCTACAATTATATGTGTACCCTATTGCCAAATAATAACGGAAATCTACATTAATAGTCCTACACAGTACATTTGAAAAGGGAAACCAGACTGAGCATCTTAATCCCCCTCCCCTAGAGTTTTCATACATGTTTAATATCTGGATAAGGAAAATCTAGCCCCTTTGACATTTCGGAAGGATGTGAGAATACCAAGGGAGAAATGTGGAATGTGGTATATAAACCTCCGTAATCCCACAGAATTAGTAGAAGTTTCAAAACACGTTCAGAATTTCCTGATATGTCTTTTGAAACATGGCCCAGGGGCTTTCTCGCTTCTCCCTGGCAGACATGGGGCCCCTAAGAACCACAGAGAGTTTGAAAGAAAGTAACGAGATGTTGGGATGAAGGAGGGCGACATGCATGCATGCTCAGTCGCTCATTCAATGTCCAACTCTTTGCATTCCCATGGACCATAGCCCACCAGGCTCCTCTGTCCGTGGGATAATACTGGATAGGGGTTGCCATTTCTTCCTCCAGGAGATTTTCCAGACCCAGGGATCGAACCTACATCTCCTGCATTGCAGGCAGATTCTTTACCACTGAGTCACGAGGGAAGCCCAAAGGAGGGCAACAAGAAATAAAATTCAAGGCTTCCAAACAGAGAAACAAGGGTGAGTCACCAACAGATGCAAGCAAATCCAGAGACACTGACTAGATGGAATACTCTGATGTCAAAAGAGAAAGAAAAAGTGCACCAGAAGGGTAGCTGGAAGAAGAGAGGAAGGGGTCCCAGGAAATGTAGATGTGGAATCTTTGGGATTAAACCAGGGGCCAGGGGACATCCCTGATGGTCCAGTGGTTAAGAACTTGCTGTGCAATGCAGGGGACTCGGGTTCAGTCCCTGGTCAGGGAACTAAGATCCCACATGCCAAAGGGTAACTGAGCCTGTGGGCCACAGCTAGAGGCCTCATGTGCTGCGACTACTGTAGCCTGCCCTCTACTGCCCTTGCGACGCAAACAAGACCCAACGCAGCAAAAGAAATAAATGAAAATAATTTTTTAAAAAAATTAGGAGCCAAGTAGTGGTCCTGATACGTAGTCTAATACACAAAAATACTCCCTGGAGGGAAAACTAGGGTATCACTTGGCATCTCCGAAAGGAAAGACAGAGGAACTCAGCTCCCTGGAGAAGTCAACCAGCACCTTTAACAAGACACCAGAGACAAAGTAACTGGCAGAGCTATGGTGTGGGGAGACTGCGAATACTGGTTCTCACGGAGCTGGTGGGCAGCTCAGCCTATACCAGAGTGGAGCTGAGAGAACCTTCAGCTGACATGCCTTGCTTCCGTGTGATTCTTCGAGAAAGAAACTGCCTTATAAAAATTAAAAATAATTCTCTGCCTGAAAGCAACAGCCTTCCACATTTCAGTATCAGCTTTCAGTACAGCCTCCAATTTAAGGTCTTAAAAATAGAGTGGGAACAGATCCATCCATTTGGAAAATCAGGAAGTTCACTACTACTCCATTATATGGTCTGTGTTCAGCAAAAGATTATTTTCTTGTGGATTTTAAGACTTTCCCCGCCTCTTTTCCTTTCTTCCCTCTTCTCTTCTAAGCGTGCATGCTAGCTCCAAAAACAAAAAGTCTTGGATTTTGTAACTGAAAAATCTCTGAAGCTAAAGAAAGTTTCTCTTCTAAAAGTCAATGTGCATGTAATCCGAGGAATCCCTCCTCCCTCGCCTAGCTTTTAAAAATGCTCTGCCAAAACCCTTTGGGGAACTCGAGGCTCTTTAGGGCATAAGCCACCTCATCTCTTTGCATGGCCTTGCAATGAACCTTTCTCTGCTCAAAAAAAAAAAAAAAAAAAGTCAAAAGCTCTAAACAACCCAAAAGCAGTCATCAGGCTGTTCTTTCTGTGTTTCTCCTGCCATCTTTCATTTGAAGGGAGTCTGAATGGAGACAAAATGATATCCTTCCAGATTTGAGTCCTGGAAGTAGCTGGTGGTGTCTGGTGTGCTTTTACAAAACAGTTTTGGGGACTAAAACGAATTCTCTAGCTCTTCTTCCTGAAAGCCTAGGTCTACACAGGGATAGAAGAACTGGCAACAAGACAGCGCCCCTCAGCCAACTTGTCTACCCAAATGGACAGCACTGGGACAGATTTTTCCCACTCAGTGTGCCTGGGAAGATGGTCTGGATATGTTGTGTAGGGCACTCAAATAAGCACCAGGTCTTCACACAAATGCTCCCCCCATTCCAGATGGCCCCATGAGAGCCAAGAGCAGCTTTGGTGAAAAAAATGTTGTATTCTCAATCTCTGGGGGACAGAACTCTCCATTCCCCTTTTCCCTACCCTTAGAGATTCTCCAAAGTTCTCTAGAGAGCGCTGTAATATTTTGAAAATCAAGTTAGTTTTGATTCTTTTCATTTAAAAAAGTATATCTGCATTCAAGTTTTTTTTTTAATTAGCATATATGCCACTTTGAGGAAAAGCCAGTCAACAATAAAAAAAGGTTCACTGCAACAGAATGAACATTTAGTTTTTGTCTCTGAAATTTCAAAATTCATTGGAGATAAAGATATAGATATTTCATTCATATGGATTAAAGGGAAGAAGTGAATTATTTTAGAGATATTCATATATGGTCCAAATACAAAAACACTGACCATTGAAAATAATGGGAATTCTCCAAGATGTTGCTGTTGTTCAGTCACTAAGTCGTATTCTGACTCATTGTGACCCCATGGACTGCAGCACGCCAGGCTCCTCTGTCCTCCGCTATCTCCCAGAGTTTGCTCAAATTTATGTCCATTAAGTCAGTGATGCTATCTAACCATCTCATCGTCTGTCACCCCCTTCTCCTCCTGCCCTGTCTTTCCCAGCATCAGGGTCTCTTTCAATGAGTCAGTTCTTCGCATCAGGTGGCCAAAGTACTGGAGCTTCAGCTTCAGCATCAGTCTTTCCAATGAATAGTCAGGGTTGATTTCCTTTAGGATTGATTGGTTTGATCTCCTTGTTGTTCAAGGACTGTCAAGAGTCTTCTCCAGCACCACAATTTGAAAGCATCCATTCATTAGTACTCATAATTAAGACCCTATAAATATTGCTTATTGCTGAGACAGCTTGTATATTATATGTAATAGGATGTTAAAAATGGGACCCCCCCCCTTATTTTTCTCTCTCTCAATTTAGGCTGAATCTCCAGGATGATAAATGCTGCTGATTCTTATATCCCAAAGTGAGACCTGAGCCTTCCTGAGCAGGACTTGCAATGGAGAATCTACTTTATGGTCAAACTCTCACATCTGTACATGACTACTGGAAAAATCCTAACATTGACTAAATGGACCTTTGTTGGAAAACGGAAGTCTCTGCTTTTTAATATGCTTTGTAGGATGGTCATAGCTTTCCTTCCAAGGAACAAACATCTTTTAATTCATGGCTGCAGTCACCGTCCACATGCTCGCCATTTTCCATTTCCATTGTTAATTCCTGATTCACTAGAAGAGGAGTCTCCTAGGGGCCCCATTGGTGGGGAAGAGTTTTCTTTCCCACGGTTTCCTTGAATGACAAGCTGGTTTTCTTCCTGAACCAGTATCAGCAGTCTTAAAGAAAGGCCCCATCTACCTGTCAAGGTCACACACACACACACACACACACACACACACACACCATCTCTGGAGATGGGAGCTTGCTTTTGGTTTTGGAAGTGGACTCTTCCTTCTGTTGTTTCAGAGGTATAAAGGGGATGCTCTGTAATGACAGTGTCTGACCCAGGGAGAAAATTGGTCCCACTTTCACTCTTTTTTTAAACAGCCTTTCAAACTAAATTCTGTTTGGGCTTTCCATTTCCAGTGCTGCCAGCCAAGCTGTGGGCACCAAATAGAAACCTATCCAGCATCTCAGACACAATACCCCAAAGTGGTGGGAAATTCTTCTCCTAAAGAAGGCTCTGAAGTTGTGTTTTCTCCAAGATTAAGAGCAGAAGGAATCAGGCTTTTCATACCTTCCTGCCTTTGCTCAACTGTTCCCTCTGCCTGGAAATTTTCTCCTCCTCTTCTCCACCTGACAAACTACTTCATCCCTCAGAAGCACATTAAACTCTCCTCCGATGCCTCTCTTTAAAAAAAAAAAAATGTTATGTGGACCATTTTTTAAGTCTTTATTGAATTTTTTGTCACAATACTGCTTCTGTTTTATGTTTTAGTTTCTTGGCTATGAGCCCTGTGGGATCTTACCTCCCCAACCAGGGGCTGAACCTGGACCCCATGTATTGAATGGCGAAATCTCCACCACTGAACTGCCAGGAAGTCCCTGATGCCTTCTTGAATTTAACCCACCTGAGCAACCACATTTGTTCTCTGCACAGTATCTCCTGACATGCTCTATTGGTTTAAAGGTAAGACTTCTAGGTCACCTATAAGCAAGTGTCTTAGCTTGACTACCATAACCCGAAGGGGTGGTTTAACCACCAGAAGTTAATTTTCTCACAATTCTGGAGGCTGGAAGTCTGGATCAGGATGCCAGCATGGCCAAGTTCCACTGAGGTTTCTTTTCCTGGCTTGTAGACAGCTACCTCAGAGAAGAAAACGGCAACCCACTCCAGTTTTCTTGCCTAGAGAATCCCATGGACAGAGGAGGTTGGTGGCCTGCTGTCCATAGGGTCACACAGAGTTGGACACAGCTGAAGTGCCTTAACATGCATTGGAGAAGGAAATAGCAACTCACTCCAGTGTTCTTGCCTGGAGAATCCCAGGGACGGGGAACCTGGTGGGCTGCCATCTACGGGGTCGCACAGAGTCAGACACGACTGATGCGACTTAGCAGCAGCAGCAGTAGCTAGCCACCTTCTCTCTGCATCCTCACATGTGAGAGACTAAGCAAGCTCTTCTCAAAAGAACACCAATGCCATCATGAAGTCTCCACCCTCAAGACCACCCAAAGGCTCCATCTCCCAATACCATCACATTGGGAGTGAGTGCTTTAACATATGCATTTGGGGGAGACATCATTCAATCCACAGCAGAACATGTTTTTGTGCACGTGCTCAGTCGTGTCCGATTCTTTGTGACCCCATGGCCTCTAGCTCGCCAGGTTCCTCTTGTCTATCTACAGAATTTCCCAGGCAAGAATACTGGAGTGGGTTGCCATTTCTTACTCCAGAGGATCTTCCTGATCCAGGGATCAAACTGGCATCTCCTGAGTCTCCGGCATTACAGGCAGATTGTAGATTGCAGTATATAAGTGTGTTCCATTATTTAAAATAACCACAAATTCCACGTTACTCTTTCCATCAAGCGGTAGAAAATATCTCTCCTCCTGACCCTGGGCTTGGCCACTGGGCCATCTGTTTTGCCCAAACAGACATGAGCAATTGTGACTCAGAGGACTCTTCAAAAGTATTTCTGTAGCAAGGCTTACCCTCTCTTACTCCAGGGACTTTTCCACCATCATGTAAATGAAGTTCTACATCCTGGGGGTTTTCTTTGCTTTCTGGTTTTCATATAGCCAGTAATACGTTGCCTATAGGGCACAGCAAGGACTGAGACTTGTTTTATGATTTGACCATCTGATGCCCTCTCTTTTGGGGGGGGGGTGCTGATGGACGCTTACAGTCCACTGAGGGGCGGAGATGAGGGGTGGCGGAGACTTCAGCTCGTCCAGTTCATCTGTCAGGTAGCGCACTTGACTTCACAAAGGAAATATTCCACACTTGGGAAGAGATTGGCTCTTGGGATCTGGACCGCTCAGTTTTCACTCACCTTTGACCTTTCCTGAGAGGGCAGAGTTTACCTAACAGAAATTTATCATCTCACAATTCTGGAGGCTTGGAGTCTGAGCTGAAGGTGTCGGCAGGGTCGGTGTTCCCTGCGGGAGGGAGGGTCTGTTTCCTGCGGCCCCCTGAGCCTCTGCTGGTTTGCTAGCCATCTGGGGTTCCTTGATGCAGACGGGTCACCCAGGTCCCTGCCTTCATCGTCACATGGCCTTCTCCCTGTGTCTCCCTGGATCTAAATCTCCCCTTTATATGGGGACACAGTCCTATTGGAACAGAGCCCATCCTAATGATCTCATTCAACTCATTCAAGACCCCATCTCTAAGTAAGGTTATATTCTGAGGTCTTGGGGGTTAGGACTCCCATATGTCTTTCTCTGGAGAGACACAATCAATCCATAACATGTCATTGTGCATCTGTTTACAACTGTCCCATAGCCTCTCCCTTCCTTTAAGGCAAAATTCACACCCCTTCCTACTCCTTCCCACGCTACGGCCTTCACACATCCTGTTCTGTCCTGCCTGGAGCCTCTGCCCACATCTTCTTCCTCTCATAGCTGATTCTTCTCATCCTCAGATTCGGCTTTGAGGTCTTCTCAAGAGGCCACCCCCATCCTTGTTCCCTGCAGCCCTCCCACTTCCTGCAGTGAGTTTACAGCTTTTTAAAAAACTGCCTGCCTGCCCCACTAGAATCCTACAAGAGGAAGAGCAACATGGCAGAAGCAATAGAGGGTGACGATTAAAGGCAGAACTCTAGAGGCAAACCACCTTGGCCCATCCTGGACCCATCACCCATCAGCTGTGTTATCTGGGCGAGTGTCTACAGCTCTTCACGCCTCAGTGTCCTCATCTGCAAACTGGGACAACACAGCATTCTCCCGAAGACTTCTGAGACAGACGAGATGAGATGAGCTAAAACATGCAAAGCCCATGGAACACTGCCCGACACTCGGAGGGAGGTACGCAAGGGTTAACCACAATCATTATAGGAGTCGGACAGACTGTTGTGCGCTCAGAATTCGGCCCAGTGCCTGGCTCCACAAATATGTGCCGAATGAACAAATCTCTCATAAGCCAGCGTGTGGCTCACATGGCTTCCTATTGTTTTTTTAAGCTTTATAGTATCCCTGTGAATGAGGTGTGGATCATGGGGGTCTCATCTCCCTGGGGAATGTTCCAGGGAATCAGCTAACACAGAGTTGCTCTGGGAAAACCTGGTTTCTAGAAAGAGTAAAACATGGTCTTTGGTGGCTGAGCAAGGGTGAGAATATATTCCACCTTGACTCCCCATGTTGGGGATCAAAACAAAGGATTCAGGGGGCTGGGGTATCTGGTCTACCTGGACATCCCCCATGGGCCTCCAGAGCGTTGCCAGGATCAACTGAAGCCCAGAGTCCATAAATTACATAATCACTTAACAAAGGCTTTCATGTACATTGCTTGACAGCATTATGACCAAGAATGAGGCCTGATGAGAGCTTTCAAGAGACCTTCAGTTGCACACCATCATCTTGAAAAAAAAGAAAAATGCAATTAAGTGGAAGTTAGTAGAGAAGTGCCCCACTGCCCCAGACACAGTCCTGCCAGCAACAAGGGTGGAAGAGGGAGGCGTGGGTCCGGGCATCCTAGTCTCAGGGCATCTCTGCTGCTTCTGCATTTTCTTCTGAAGCTTCACCTCCGCCTGGATGCAGCCACTGGATGGATGTGGACAGAGCAGGTGGCAATGGCCCAAGTCCCTTTATTTTAATCCCAGGGCCCCAAAACTAAGAAGCGGAGCATCTAAAATGGTCACTAAACGTGGATTCCTTTCCAGGGGCCAGGGACTCAGAAGAAGGGGCAGAAACAAAGTCTGAGCTTAATACTGACCTAGGATCCTTTTGCAGCCTGTGCTTTCCATTTTCGTTTTTAAAAGTTAATTTTTATTTGACTATAGTTGCTTTACAACATTGTGTCAGTTTCTACCGTACAGCAAAATGAATTAGCTATATGTACACATATATCCCCTCTTATCTGGATCTCCATCCCATTCAGGTCACCACAGTGCATTAAGCAGGATTCCCTGTGCTATACTCTAGGTTCCCATCAGTTGTCTATTTTATACACAGCATCACGTGGCACTGCTGCTGCTGCTGCTGCTGCTAAGTCAGTTCAGTCGTGTCCGACTCTGTGCGACCCCACAGACAGCAGCCCATCAGGCATCCCCTGTCCCTGGGATTCTCCAGGCAAGAACACTGGAGTGAGTTGCCATTTCCTTCTCCAATGCATGAAAGTGAAAAGTGAAAGCGAAGTCGCTCAGTCGTGTCCGACTCTTCGCGACCCCATGGACTGCAGCCCACCAGGCTCCTCCATCCATGGGACTTTCCAGGCAAGAGTCCTGGAGTGGGGTGCCATTGCCTTGGCAATAGTAGTAAAGAATCCCTCTCCCAATGCAGGAGATGCAGCCTACCCAGGTTCGATCCCAGGGTAGGTAAGATTCCCTGAAGAAGGGCATGGCAGCCCATTCCAGTATTCTTGCCTGGAGGATCCCACAGACAGAGGAGCCTGGCCGGCTACAGTCCATGGGGGTTGCAAAGAGACGGACTGAGCCATTGACACACGCACCCATCAGTCAAGTGTTAAGTGTCAATCCCAATCTCCCAATCCATCCCGCTCCCCCTTTCTCCCTTAGTGTCCATACACTTCATTTCCCTTTGTATTTCTCCACACAAGATAAATAGTCAGTCTCCGTCCTAGTGTTCCCAGGAGAGGCCCCATGCAGTTATAAGGCCAGGTGGTCTCCTACAGCTCTGACAGCCACAGGCTCCTTCCTTCCTTCCACCAGCAATTCTAGACTTTGTGGAGATGCCTGTTTTGTTAGTCATGGGCCAGAAAGGGTCTCGCTACACAGGCTGAGCTTCGTCACCATGACGACCAGTGATGATGCTGTACTGTCCAGCCCCTTCAAGAGCAGGACCCCAGGAACAAACCATCACCTCTTTTCCAAGCTCTTTCCCTTTGATCACTGTCACCCGGCCCATCCCTATCACCACAGTTCTGTGACACCCCTGGTCTTTCAGACTACACATTGTCCACGTGGTTTGTTTGTTTGTTTGTTTTTGGAGAGAGGGAGTTTGTTGTTTCATTTTATTTTGTTTTTTTGTTTCACAAACTATTCCTCTCAAAGCTTTCCATTTAGCATAAATATATTCCCTAAATGCTGAGGAAAGAGAGTGATTGTAAACTCAGACTTTCATATTCCCCCATTCACACATGCGTACGTGCGTGCTCAGTCACTTAGTTATGTCTGACTCTTTGCAACCCCACACAGACTGTAGACTGTCAGGCGGCTTCTCTGCCCCAGGCAAGAACAGTGGAGTGGGTTGCCGTTTCTTCCTCCAGGGGATCTTCCCGACCGCAGGATTGAACCTGCATCTCCTGTGGCTCCTGAACTGGCAGATGGGTTCTTTACCACTGAACCACCTGGGAAGCCCCCATTCATACATAAATAACTATTACGGGCAGATGACATGCCAGATACTTACGAGGGCATGAATGGATTTCACCCATGTATTGACTCTAATCCACTGAGGTTGGCTGCCTGGAGGACTGTGTTGAGAAGGATTCTGAGGCCCGTCTGGGCACAGTATAAAAAGAGTCTTTGAGTAGCAATGCTGGTAACATCACCCAGGGCACCTCAGAGGATGCACCCTTTGCCTCTGCTTCCTACTACCACTCCCCTGCCCCAAGGGTCCCCAGTCAGTCAGCTGTACAAAGCACCCTCTGCACACGGGCACCCTCTGCACATGGGCACCCTCTGCACACGGGCACCCTCTGCACATGGCACCCTCTGCACACAGGCACCTCTGCACACAGGCACCCTCTGCACATGGCACCCTCTGCACATGGCACCCTCTGCACACAGGCACCCTCTGCACACAGGCACCCTCTGCACACGGCATCCTCTGCACACAGGCACCCTCTGCATACAGGCATCCCCTGCACACAGGTACCTTCTGCACATGGCATCCTCTGCACACAGGCATCCTCTACACACGGCACCCTCTGCACACA
>SJYF01000768.1:2955466-2976022 GCA_006410515.1 Procapra przewalskii
CCACCCCCCACCCTGTCCCACTCCAACCCACAGCAAGGTTCAATGCTCAGCCTCTCCCAGGGGTGACCCAGAGACAGAGGGGTGGCCGACAGAGGCTGGAAGAAGAGAGAACTTGCAAAATGCATATTCCATACACTTACTTTTGCCTGGTATGAGTGTGTGTGCTGAGTTGCCTGGCTGTGTCTGACTTTTTGTGACCCCATGGACTGCAGCTCACCAGGCTCCTCCGTCCATGGGATTGTTCAGGCAAGAATACTGGAGTGGGTTGCCATTTCCTCCTCCAGGGGATCTTCCTGACCCAGGGATCAAACCCAGTCTCCTGCACTGCAGGCTGATTCTTTACCATCTGAGCACCAGGGGAGCCCTGATAAAACCATGAAATACAAAGTTTGTCGTGATGGTAACGACAAACCATAAAATGGTTCTGCCAGCTGGGGATTCATCAAGGGTCACGTGCATGAACATCAAGGCTAAGAAATACAGGACCCAGATTCTAGCTGCGGGCCCCTCAGGTGGACAGGCTTCTGTGGGAAGGCAGAGGGACAAGCAACACAGGGCACTTCTCATCCCCTAGTCTTATGAAAACACCTGTCCTGCTGGATCAGGGCCCAACCACGAGACCTCATTCTATCGCAGTTACCTCTTTAAAGTCCTTATCTCCAAAAACAGCTCCATTCGGTAGTCCGAGGGGTTAGGACTCCAACACTGGATTTGAGAAGGTGGATAGGAGTGAGGGAGGACACAATTCATCCCAGAACAAAAACCCCAAGAGATGCAAGGCTTGCGCCTCTAAGTAAGGATGCTCAGGATGATAGCAGCTCACAACCACTTCAAACACCAAACACCAGCCTACAAGCCCTTTCAGGGGCAGAGCACACTGAGCAACTCTACTGAAAAGGTCGCTGATGCCCAGGCACCAGTGAGGCATGGCCCACCCAGCTGTTTGTAATAAATCACGTTACTTTCCCAATGTTGAAATTTTCCTCTGTCACCCTGAGATGGATGAACCTCTCAGATTACACACGGAGAAATCCAACACCATCATGTTCCTTTCCCAGAAAAAAAACAACGAAAACCAACTCTGTTTTAAGGCTCTTGCTTTTCATTCTCTCCGCTCGCATATAATTGTCACTGACCCTTCATTAAATGGTCACACTATTTATCCATCCAAGGTAAGTACTGTGCCGAAAGAGCTGAGGTCCAATCAGCACTTTGGGGGAATATTTCTGCTTGAACTCCTGCAGCAGGGTCTATAGGATCCCGGTTGAACAGCTGCTGCAGTTCTTAACGCACAGGAAGTCTGAGCCCTGGGCCTCTCGATTGCCTTGAATGATGACTCAGGAGACAGAGGGGTCAGAGGTCTTGAGGCTCCACTGAAGGGCATTTCCCCCAAGATCTTAATGTCACATATGCCAGAGCATGTTTTCTGTCTCCCAGACAGTGAGTAACACAAACCCAACTGAATTTATTTTTCACCCAGATGCTTCATCTTGCTTTTCTTTCTTTTATGGAGAAAAGTAACACAGTGGATGTTTCCAGAGAGGAACCAGGACTGATTCTGCAGAATTTTAATTGTGCTTCCTTAAAACCCTATAATGCTTCATCAGTCACTCACTGAGGAAACTTTCTTTTTTTAATTTTATTGATATATAGTTGATTTATAAGTTGTGTTAATTTCTGCTCTATAGCAAACTGATTCAGTTTACGTATGGTCTTTTATAATTATTCTTTTCCATGGGACTTCCCTGGTAGCTCAGACGGTAAGGAATCCGCCTGCAAGGCAGGAGACCCAGGTTCCATCCCTGGGTTGGGAAGATCCCCTAGAGAAGGGAAAGGCAACCCACGCCAGTATTTTTGCTTGGAGAATCCCATGGAGAGAGAGGAGCCTGGCAGGCCACAGTCCATGGGGTCCCAAAGAGTCGGACAGGACTGAGCAAGTAAGCATAAGCACAATTCTCTTTCATATTCTTTTCCATCATGTTTATCGCAGGATGCTAAACATACGTCCCTGTGCTATACAGTAAAGTCTGTGGAAACATTTTCACTGTAATACCACAAGTTCTGTATTTGTGTTCATGGTTCAGTTCTGATCCTAGAATCCAGTTTTCCTGAGGGCAGATCTGGTTCTTGGGTCTACTCACAGTGCATTTGATGCCTTAGAGACGCACACACACAAAGACATTCACTGGAGGGGCCATTTGGGACAGAAACCCAGACCGCACTTGGCTTGCCCACCCATGTGCCCTCGAGGCACCAGGTGCCACGGAGCTCTAGCCACACAAAGGGGGCACCTTTTTCCAACTGGTCTACCAGAGGAGACTCCTTTTTCTAAACAGTCTGCCAGGGCAACATCTTTTTCTAACCAGTCTGTCTAGACATTCATGCTTTTTGTAATTTGTACAAAAGCCCATACAAGTTGCCAGCGGCTCTGCATAATGAAAGAAATCAATAAACGTTTGAATGAAAAAAATACATGATCATCTGCAACGGCCAAGTCAAGGTAATGCTTTCTCACTCACAACCGGGAAATTTCTTCAGCCATGAGCATTCTGACCTCACAGTACACCTAGCAAATGGCTTTAGATGAAGAGATAAATCTTTAACAAGAACATTATGAAAATGGAAAGAGTTTTCCATGAGTGTAGAGGGAATGACTCAGAAGAGGGAGAAGAAGCCATCAGCTGTTTTCTTTTTCCCTTCTTTATCTTCCTTTCCCTTCCCCTCGGCCTTGAATAACCTTCCCTTTAACAAAGAGATCTTAGAGTATCTTCAAAAGTTGACATTTAGTACTTTAAACTCCAAAATTAGCTTTAATTCAAGAAACATTCCTGTCCCATAGGCAACAGGAAGCAATCAATATTCTATTCTCACATCACAGAACGACTGGGAGCCAAATGTAGCTGAAAAAGTAGATGAATAAAGTTGCCTTTGAAGAACGGGGGATAAGTCTGGGGGCACTATAGGAACTGGAAAGACAGATATTTTGGCAATAATAATCCAGCAAAAAATTCTCAGTGCAATCCTGGACTCTCAAGAGATCTTAGATCACAATGGAAATAATGGGAACTCCTAGCAAAGGGACAGTTAACAAATATAGGTCCATATCTCCAAAACCATTCATGTAGAAGAAATCAGAATCCCTAAAGGAAGAAAAATATTCTACTGAGTCTTTAGGAAAGAGCTAGCTACCCAATCGAAAGCATGGAGAATGAAGTGGCCTGAAACATTTTTCTAATCCATGCCAATCTGCTAAGTCATGGGGAAATCACCTATACATTGACTCTTTCTTCAACTTTTCAAGAATGCTCAGTGCCAGGAAGGTGACAAAAAGGTCAAGGCAGTATGGATTCAATGGTCAGACCTTCCAAGCACTATGTCACCAATTCAAGACATGTCAAGGAACCAAATAATACTTAGAGCAGAAAGGAAAACCAGGAGGCAGAGAAGCCACAAGCCAGAGAGAGAGGAAGGCGGTAGATAGAGGAATATTCACTGGGAACCTAGGAAGCAGCAGGTGGAGGCAGAGGAGGAAAGCAGAATGCTTGGAATGCAGACACTGGGCCCCAAAGGGGTGCTGCGGTCCTCCCGATGCTCAGGGAGGTGTAGGCAGCAGAGATGAGAGATGCGGCCCAAGCCTTTTTTCCTCACCTTCCCTTTATCCTTAAACTCCATCTTCCATGATGAACTGAGTGGCTGTCCATTACTAGCTATCTGAAAGAGCCTAATTAACAGAAGTGTTGAATATAAATGTGAAAATCTAACAGAAGAAAATTACCAACTGCCTTTTGTTCACTAACATATTGAATACATTTTCAGGCTGTGTGCTTTACACATATATACTCGTTGTTGTAGAATTGCTAAGTCATGTCTGACTCTTTTGTGACCCCATGGACTGTAGCCTGCCAAGCTCCTCTGTCCATAGGATTTCCCAGGCGAGAATACTGGAGTGGGTTGCCATTTCCTCCTCCAGGAGATCTACCTGACCCAGGGACTGAACCTGCGTCTCACTGAACTTGAGTCTCCTGCACGGCAGGCAGATTCTTTACAGCTGAGTCACCAGGGAAGCCCACCACATATACATAAAATACACATGTATGGATATTATATAATTGATATGCATTTTATAGATACACATATATATTTAATCAATTTTCCATTGAATTCTCATGAGATATTATCATCAGTTTGCAAACACAAAAATTATAATTTAGAGTATTTTAAACACCTTGCACAAGATCACGCAGATACTAGCACCAGAAAAGCCACAGGAACCCAAGGCTTTCACTCTGTAAGCCTGAGCTTTAAAACATGACCCCATTGTCACGCAACAGTTTAGAAAATTCAGTCAAAAATCCCTGTCCAACACAAAGATTTTTCTGCAGACAACAATGAAACATTGGCAAGCTTCACTGATAATTTATAAGGTAAAACCAACAAACCCTCTAGTTTACTTTACATTAAAAAATAAGAGAAAAACTGAAGAAAAAAGACTAAGTGGCTTAACTAGACAAAAAATAAAATTTTTCTGTGCTCCTCTCTCGAACAAAGGAGTCATAAAGTGAATCAAAAGCCAAATGCCAATTGGGAGAAAACATCTGCAGCACAACAGATTAAAAAAGCTATTATCTTTAATATGTAAAAAGTTTGTGCAAATCAATAAGACAAACAGAAGGATCCTGGAGATAAATCATTAACAACAGTTAAGAAAAGAGGAAACACACTTTCAATCAAATACACAAATTATGATAAACCTTACTAATTATCAAAACACACTTTTTAATGTATACATATACACACATATGCATGAGTATATATGTATACATCTGTATCACATGTAACCAGCCCAAACACCTAAATCCAGTGATTATTGCTGGGTAGTATGATTACAGATGACTTCTACTTTCTTCTTTGTGTTTCTGTTTATTTTCCACAAGGAACTGGGGGTGGGGATCATATTTAAATAATCAGATTTTAAAATGATAATTTTCAAGGTATCTAAAACAGAAGTAGAGTATATAATGAAACACATTTAGTCAAATGTGGTAGCAAATAGTAACATTAAGTGGCAATGCAAGAACAAAATATCAATCCATGGCAGTTAACAAATATTAGCCTTGGATTTATTTTGATTAACTGAAAACCTCAAATAGTCTAGAATGCACCTGCGACTAGGCTAGCTTCAAGGGTTCTAAAACATGAGCTACTTAGTCCAAAGTACTTTAAAAAATTATTTTAGAGATATTTATAGTTAATCATAGGAAACAGACTTATATTAGATGATTTAGAGATATTTTTAAAATAAATATACCCTGTTGGAATCTGTAGAACATTATTCTAAGTCTGATTATTGGAAAGAAACTGTTATGCTATGTTGGCTTCTGTGATAAAAAGCTCATTCTTGACCTGGGAAAAGGCATCTCAGGGTAACAAATTGGGTGGGAGTGCCATAACCACAAAGCACCTTCCCTCCAAAGGGAAATTCAAGTTTCATTATGTCAAATTGGCCTTGAAATTACAACTGCCGCTCACAAATGTTAGTTTTTAATAGAATAAAATGTCATCCTGTGGGACTGACACTTTACAAACCTGAAGAAGTGTTTTCAAGTTTTTTATTGGTATTATAAGTGTAAATGTTCAACTGAGAACTGAGTCATCGACTAGTTTCTCTAATTAAATTTTTCACCGGGAATAAAGAATGCACTTTAACAGCTTGACTGCTACTTCAGAGCTACAGTAATTCCAGTGAAAGACCAGATCACGTGAATGGTAGCATTCATCTGTAGCCATTTGGTTTCACTCAAGTAGGGCTCAGATAACGTGCTAGAATATTCGGATCCCAGACTTTACAGCCGCTCTCCCTAAACCTGCATTTTCACTCAGCACTTCCTCCTTCCGTTTGCCTCCAACGTCCCTTTTCAGTCCAGATGAGGATAGACTAGGAGCTTAGAAAAATTAGTCTAGCCCCACCCATCTGCATAATAAGCAAAGCAAAGGCACTGGGTATTTTCTTTGATTTCAGTAAATAATCTGTGTCCGTTCTTGAAGGGGGGTGGTCTAACAAGGAGGCTATTAGCGAATGTTCAGTGAGCCACATAAGACATGCACCTGCAGCTTCACCATTTAATTCAAAATCCTCCTACAGAATTTTCTGCCTCCAGTGCAAAGAAAAGGTACTAAAAGTAAAACCGATGGTAACCGGAGCTACTCAAAGTGGGTACCAGTCCTCACCACTTCCTTCATTAAGAAAGCCTGCTACCAAAAAGTTATGTGTGTTGATATTTAGTTTAGTATTATGATTTTTATTTAATAGTACCCACACACCATGGATACAGTGTCAGACTTTATTTTGGGGGGCTCCAAAATCACGGCAGATGGTGATTGCAGCCATGAAATTAAAAGACGCTTACTCTTTGGAAGGAAAGTTATGACCAACCTAGATAGCATATTCAAAAACAGAGACATTACTTTGCCAACAGAGGTCCGTCTAGTCAAGGCTATGGTTTTCCCAGTGGTCATGTATGGATGTGAGAGTTGGACTGTGAAGAAGGCTGAGCGCCAAAGAATTGATGCTTTTGAACTGTGGTGCTGGAGAAGACTTTTGAGAGTCCCTTGGACTGCAAGGAGATCCAACCAGTCCATCCTAAAGGAGATCAGTCCTGGGATTTCTTTGGAAGGAATGATGCTGAAGCTGAAACTCCAATACTTTGGCCACCTCATGCGAAGAGTTGATTCATTGGAAAAGACCCTGCTGCTGGGAGGGATTGGGGGCAGGAAGAGAAGGGGACGACAGAGGATGAGATGGCTGGATGGCATCACCGACTCGATGGACATGAGTTTGAGTGAACTCCGGGAGTCAGTGATGGACAGGGAGGCCTGGCATGTTGCAATTCATGGGGTCACAAAGAGTCGGACACGGCTGAGCGACTGAACTGAACACACAGACCAGGCTCAAGCTCTTCATCTCACAGTGAACTTGTATAAGATGGCAGACCAGGACCTCTGCCCACACTCGGGAGACCTGGAGTGCACTATGAACCTAGCATATTGGAGCTGTCAGTTCAGAGCTTGCTCAAACTCACACGCATCGAGTCAGGGATGCCATCCAACCATCTCATTCTCTGTTGTCCCCTTCCTATGGGTGGAAAAAGCCCTCTCAATACCAAGGACCACACATGGAGGTCATCATCCACAACAAGCAGCCCAGTTAACCCCAGGGCTTTAGGTTTTGGTTCATTCATGGCTGGTTCATGACCTGATTCGCTGCTCTTTAATACTTTTATTTGAAGGGACTTCCTTGATGGTCCAGTGTTTAAGAATTCACCTTCCAGTGCAGGGGACGTGAATTCAATCCCTGGTCAGGAAACTAACACCCCACATATGGCAGAGCAACCAAGCCCACGTGCCACAACTAGAGAGCCCACGTGCCAATACTACTGAGCCCCAAGCCCTGGGGCCCCCATACCACAGCTACAGAGAAGCTGCAGTGAACATCCCTTATGCCACGACTAAGACCCAATGCAGTCAGGTAAGTTAATAAATATTTTTTAAATACTTTTATTTGAATACCCTTAGCAGCCTGGAGAATCCCAGGGACAGAGGAGCCTGGTGGGCTGCCGTCTATGGGGTCGCACAGAGTTGGACACGACTGACGTGACTTAGCAGCAGCAGCAGCAGCAGCAATGCAAACACCGATGAGATTTCTTCGTTTTGCCATTTCCTGAGGAGTTTCTCAAAATGCAAGACTTTGGAGGCCCTTGGGTACCCTGGACAGCTGGTCAACCGAAGGCTGCAAAATCAGGACAGCAGTGCCTAATACAGAAGGCGATTGTAAGAGATAAATTCTATTCTGCAGCAGAGCATCTAGGGCGTGGCCTAGCAGACGGTATGCGATCCATAAATGTTAATGATTACTATCGTTATCAGTATTAGATACATACTTGTGGTCAAAGCAGAGAGCAAGCACGCAATCCTTTCCTGCAGACTTTTGGTGATTCAGAAGGACACAAAATCCTGCTTTGTTCCAGGTAGATAAAGAATCACTGGGATTCTAAACTTTATCCCATCATCTGGAACATAGGTAGCAAGCCTCCTCATGGGTAGCTGTGTCTTCCACTTCCTCTGACCCTCATGCTCCATGCCCGGAGACCATCCGTCACTGCTGTTCAGCCTCGCCATGTGCTTGCACAGAGCTCTGGCGAAGAGTAAGTCATGACGAAGAGAGGAGCTTCCTGGAAGAAGAGTATCTGAGCCGGACACCTTACCAGAAAGCTGTGAGACTGGATGTAAGACGACAGAAACTCAGTAGGAAATCAAAATGGCAGAGCTGCAACATGGCCAATTATTAGAGGAATGCAAATCAGAACCACAGTGAGGTGTCCCCTCACACTGGCGAGGCCACCGTTAAAAAGTCTGCAAATAACAAATGGTGGAGAGAGTGTGGAGAAAGGGCAACCCTCCAACACTTGGTGGGAAGGTGAACTGGGGCAGCCACTACGGAGGACAGTATGGAGGTTCCTTAAAAAATAAAAGCAGAGCTTCCACAGGATCCAGCAAGCCCACTCCTGGGCACACAGACAAAACCATGATTCAGAAAGATGCACGGCACAGAAGCACCATTCACAACAGCCGAGACATGGCAACAACCTAAATGTGCATCAACAGACAGAAGAGTAAACATGGGGCACAGGGAATTCCCTGCTGGTCCAGGGGCTAGGACTTGGGCCCTTTCACTGCCACAGCCCCAGGCTCCATCCCTGGTCGGGGAACTAAGATCTCACAAGCCACAAGGTACAACACCACCCCCCCAAAAAAATATATATATATATAAGATGTGATATATGTACAATGGAATACTACTCAGCCATAAAAAAGTAATCAAATAATGCCATCTGCAGCAACAGTGAAACAAATAGAGATTATCATACCACCATGTGATATCGTGTATATGGGGAATATTTATATATGATATGTGATATGCCAAATCTAAACTACAATACAAATGACCCAATCCATGAAACAGACAAAGAATCACAGACACAGAGAACAGACTAGTGGCTGCCAAGGGGGAGGAGGTTAGAGGAGGGATGGAACAGGAGGTTGGGGTCAGCGGATGTAAAAATGGATATATACAGAATGGATATATATGTATCTTTTCTACAGAGAATGGATAAACAACAAGGTCCTACTATACAGCACAGGAAACTATCTTCAATAGCCTATGATAAGCCATAATTTAAAAGAAGATAAAAAAGAACACATATATATATGAAAAGTATATATATACGAAAGTGAAAAATGAAAGTGAAGTCGCTCAGTCATATCCAGCTCTTTGCAACCCCATGGACCGTAGCCTGTCAGGTTCCTCCATCCATGGGATTTTACAGGCAAGAACACTAGAGTGGGGTGCCATTTCCTTCGCCAGGGTATCTTCCTGACCCAGGGATCGAACCTTGGTCTCCAGCACTGCAAGCAGACGCTTTACCATCTGCGCTACCAGGGAATCATATATATATATGGATATATATGGATATATATATATATATATGCCAAACACTCTGTTGTACAGCAAAAATTAACACAACATTGTAAATCAACTATACTTCATTTAAAAAAATTGACAGAAAAACTCAAGGAAAGGGATGAGAACAAATCAAACGGCTCAGAGAACAGGCAAGAAAAGTAAACAGGTTTGCTAAATGTTTTGGCAGCAAGCTGGCCAAGAGACTGATAAACTTATAAAAAAAAAATGTGTAGTCAAAGGGACAGGATCCAAAGCTCCATATATCTCCATGGGAGACATCCAAAGAAATGTATGTTTGCAAATAGCAGTGTCGTCCATCTGTTGTGGTGTTGGTACATTTTCTCAGCAAAGAGCTGGGGGTCCTTTAACATTCCTGTGACACTGCAGAATGTTTTTCTGCCTCTGGTAGGTCCCTCTAATGCCTAGGTGGCTTCCTTAATGAGTCCCCGAAGAAGGCACAGCTGTTCTAGGTCTGGAATGTTTCCCAGAGGGCGCTAGCTGGACCACCTGCCCCATCTACCCACCGCTCACACAGGCACAACCAGGAAAGGCAAGCGAGTGAGACAGACAGGGCTTTCAAACCATTCCCGGCCAACTAGAACGTCAGTGTCATCCAGAAGGTCGTCCCCAGGTCCTGGGGAGATCAAAGCATTCTTCAATCCATTCAGAAAACATTCTGAGCATCCTTTCCCTACCCGGCTCTATTCTAGCCACCAGGCACACAGCTGTGCCCCCTTCCTCTTGGGGCTTCCAGTCGAGTGGGGAGACAAATAATAAACACATGAACCCATGAATACATACCACGGGGTCGGGTGATGCTATGAGTTGGAAGGAGTCCGCCCCCCGCTCATCAGTGTAAGTTCTGTCTTAGCCTGTTCAGTCTGCTACAACACGTACCAGAGGCTAGATGGCTTATAAATAGCAGAAACGTATTTCTCCCAATTCTGAAGCCTGGGAAGTCCAAGATCCAGGCTTCGATCTGGTGTCTGGTCAGAGTTCTCTCCCTGGTTCATCGACTGACATCTACTTACTGTGTCTTCACGTGGCAGAAAGGGCAAAAGAGCTTTCTGGGGTCTCTTTTTTCTTTTTAAGTGTGTGTGTTTGGAGTATAATTGCTTTACAGCGTTCTGTTAGTTTCTGCTGTACAACGAGGCAAACCAGCTCTCTGTATACATATATCCCTTCCCTCCTGGGCCTCCCATCTCACCCATCTAGGTCACCCTAGGGCACTGAGCTGAGTTCCCCGTGCTACTGGGGTCTCCTCTTTAAGACCACAAATCCCACTACGAGGGCTCTGCTTTCGTGCCTAATCACCTCCCAAAGGCCCCACCTCCTAATACCATCACCTCAGGGAGGGGGTTTTAACCTATGAACTCTGAGGGGACACATTCAGACTAACCCCCAGGACCTGAGAACACAACCTTAACGATGATCTTGCCAGAGGTCATCACGTGAGGTTATCAGGACGGACCCTGATCCACTATGACTGACATCCTCGTAGAAAGGGGAAATGCAGGCGACACGCACAGAGGGCAACGACGAGAAAGGACACGGCGGGAAGACAGCCGCCCACAGACCAAGGCGAGGGGCCTGGAGCAGACCCAGCCCTGACCTGCGCTCTGGCCTCCGGAACCGTGCGGCAGTAAGTCTGCTATTTAACCGCCCAGTGTGCGGTACTTGGTCACAGCGGCTCTAGCAAACTACAGGTGATGGGATGCACTTTGAGGAAAGACAGAGCAGGGTGAGGGGGCAGACAGCAACAGGGGACAGGGACAACACAAAGGGTCATCAGAGCGAGCCCATGCTGACCCCCAGGATCCCAAACAGGCCTGGCTGTTCACTCCACCAGGACCAGCCCTCAAAGGGCTTCTTGGGTGGACAAAACAGCCCCGAAGGGCCCCACGCATATTTTTACACCTGTGCTTACACCTGGCTCAGTGCATTTCATGTCCAAGTCAAACAACAGCTTTGGCTCCTTAAAAGGGTTTCACTTCTCCCAACGCTCCCTCTTCTTCTTTCTTCTCATCCTCCAACCACACACTATCCATCCTCTTTCCCAGGAAGAAATAACAGGACACAATTCAGAGTTGCCCGAGCAAGAATCAAGCTCTCCCAAAGATCCGTCTACACTCCATCACACCCTTTCCCTGGGACCCAGGCATGGCAGGGGCAGGAAGGAAGAAATCAGGCATGTCAAGCCAAGGTCACAGTCTCAACCGTACACCTGCCTCATCAGAGTGTAATCTGCAATTCAAACTCAATTAGCACAGGTGCTAACACACCACAGTGACCCAAATCCTCATCCCAACACACAGACCTCCATTCAGACAGCACTGCTGACAGGGAGGGGCAACAAAGCAGTAGCTCTTAACATTTTGGGGGTAAATAATTCCTTTTAGAATCTGATGAAGTTATGGATCCTCGTTCCAGAAATATACATATACAATTGATAGGGATCCACAGAACTTCAAAGATTGAAAGCAGGAGGAGAAGGGGATGACAGAGGATGAGATGGTTGGACGGCATCACCGACTCAACGGACATGAGTTTGAGTAAGCTCTGCAAGTTGGTGATGGACAGGGAGGTCTGGCGTGCTGCCGTCCATGGGGTCACAAAGACTGACAAACTGAGCTCGACTGAAAAGAACCTCAAAGCTCCGCTACGGTCCCTTGCTAGTTGATGGAATCCAGGGAACTAACCTCTGTGAGAACTACCAAGAAATAAAGACAAAGAGGAAACAAGGAACAAGCAAGATGGGTCAGGCTCCAAAATGCATCAAAAAGAGGATTCAAAATACATGAAGGAGGACTGACTGCCTTAATACAGAGAAGGGCTTATCAATCAAGAAGAGAAAGGCCAGCAACCCAAGGGAAAATGGTGAACCGTCATGAACAATGAGCAGAAACGAAATGCAAATTGTTGTCGGACATATGAAATATGTTCAACTCACAAATATGATAAACTACACATAACGCGAGAGATTACGTTTAACCAACTAGATTGGCAAAGATCAACAAGTCTGACAGTATCTTATACTGATAAAAATCTGGAAAGATATCCCCACACCAGGTTGATGAGAGTATAAACTAGGACAACTTCCCTGGCAGGCAATTTGGCGAGACTCATCAACAGTTTACACGTCATATCCTCGGGAATTCCCTGGCAGTCCAGCGGTTAGAACTCAGTTGGCACTGTCATTACCAGGGCCAGGGTTTGATCCCTGGTTGGGGAACTAAAACCCTGAAAGCCACACAGTGCGGCCAGAAAAAAAAAAGAAAATCAGACATACCCTTTCACCTAGAACTAGGAATTTAAACCTCAGATATACTTGAACATTTACAAGATGCTACATAGGCACGGATATGCACTACAGCACAATTTGGGGATACAGCAAGTCCCCTACATGCGAACCTTCAAGCTGTGAACTTTCCAAGATGCAACTGGGCAATCACATGTCCAATCCCACGAGTAAGTCCGTGTCTGGTGTACACTGTCACGTGCATGCATTCTCTACAAATGGTTGTGCTTCTGTGTACTTCACTGTACAGCACTGTATACAGTCCAGTCGCTCAGTATCTTTCTTTCAAGCTCAGAGCCTCTGCCATCAACCGGAGTGACGTTGCAGCTTGCCTTCATCTCCTATTGCTAATGACCCTTCAGCTCTAACGTCTCCCACCTCTAGTCAGTAACACTTCTTGCCTGTTCACTCGACGCCAACCCCTGCATGTCCGCTGCTGTACTGTGCTAAACTTTTCAATCTACTGTACTGTAAGACTAAAAAGGTTTTCTTTACTTTTGTGTTTGTTTTTACGTATTCTCTGTGTGAAAAGTATTATAAACCTATTACAACACAGTACTATACAACTGATTGCATTAGTTGGGTACCTAGGCTAACTTTGTTGGATTTCCGAACAAACTGGACTTACTCTCAGAATGTGCTCTCAGAACAGAACTCAATTCATATGTAGGGGATTTACTGTAACAGAAAAAAATTGTATGCAACCTAAATGTCCATTGTTTAATTGTGCTTAATTCTTTAAATGTCCATTGACTTACTCATCAGGGAATGGCTAAATAAATACGGTACCTCCATGTACTGAATGGGCTTCCATGGTGGCATCGTGGTAAAGAATCCTTCTGCCAATGCAGGAGATGCAGTTTTGATCCCTGGTCTGGGAAGATCCCCTGGGGAAGGAAATGGCTACCCACTCCGGTATTCTTGCCTGGAAAAACCCATGGACAGAGGAGCCTGGCGGGCTATTATTGTCCATGGGGTTGAAAAAAATCGGACACGACTTAGCAACCGAACAACAACAGCATGTACCAAATACCGTGCAGTAATTAAAAAGAATAAGACAAGTCTTTAGTAAATTTGGGGAAAGGATGTTCAAGGCATATTGCTAAGTGAAAAAAGCAAGCCACTGAACAGCATGTATGGTGTAAAAATATCTCCTCCTGTATCTATCCATTTACAAATGTATGCGTATAGAATATCAAATGTATGCACACTTGGATGCAGACAGAGTATGTGTGGAAGGAGACACAGGAAGCCAAAAGCGGGGTTGCCTGTGGGGAGAGGAACCCAACAAAGACCAAGGCACCCAGGTGGCGGCAGAATTACCTCTCACCGCACCCCCTCTGGAAACCTTTCCATTTAAGACCACATGTCTGTATCACCCGTTCCAGACTTTAACCAAACGACTCTTAAAACATAAACACACACAAGTGATTAAAAACCAAAAAGGATTCAGTAAATAGAAACCGCACAGCTAGGGAGGGTGGAGAAGGCAATGCACCCCACTCCAGTCCTCTTGCCTGGAAAATCCCATGGACGGAGGAGCCTGGTGGGCTGCAGTCCATAGGGTTGCTAAGAGTCGGACACAACTGAGCGACTTCACTTTCACTTTTCACTTTCATGCATTGGAGAAGGAAATGGCAACCCACTCCAGTGTTCTTGCCTGAAGAATCCCAGGAACGGAGGAGCCTGGTGGGCTGCCATATATGGGGTCGCACAGAGTTGGACATGACTGAAGTGACTTCATAGCAGCAGCTAGGGAGGGCAGAGCCAGTTCAGTGGAGGTGGTAATAGGAGGTTAGGAGATGGCGCTCACCTAGCAACGCTTCTGTCACCCAAACGTCCCAAACCAGGAGTCAGAGAACTATCCAGTTTCCCACAACTCAAGAGTGATTGAAAAGGAGGGTCTCTTCCACTGTCTCTTGATTAGACTTGTTAGCCCAACTTGTTGACAAGTTAGCCCAATTCTGTGGCTATGACATCCTCCAGAGAAAATACATAGAACTGTATCTCAAAAGCACCCACAAACCCAACAGAGAGCCCTGGGCATCCTAGTGAAGAGAAACATGATGCCAGAATATTCCCACGGTGATGCTCGGTGTTGGGAACGAGCCGCTGCGGCTGCTCCCTCATTCCAGAGGGGGACAGCACCACAATAGGTGGGCAAGGTAGGGCAGCGAGCCCCTCCACTCCATTTATGGAACCGGCCTGGATCCAGATCAAGACCCTAACTCTGGCACGTCTCCTGCAGGAAGCTGTGGACACCTGGCCCCGCTGCCCTGCTTCCCCTTCTGGGCCAAGAACTTCCTCCGCAGCTGCTGAGCTCTGCTGCGAGCTCACCCCCGGAACTGCCCTGGGACAGTGTCCAAGGCCACACCCCTCTCCAGGGCCGCTGTCAGCCAATGATCGTCCAGGGCCCACGGGTATAAAGCCCCCGTCCCCTCCCCCCAAGCCGGACCCCTCCCTAGATACAAAGACATAAAGCCCCAGCTGGGACGTCTCAGCTCCTGGAGCACAGCCTGGCGTGGGTGGAGGACTTCAGCTGGGACTGCATCAGGGTCCAGGGCTGTCTGACTCCTCCCCTTGCCTCTCCTCCTCTGATGGTGCTGATATACACCGAGCATACACCCCAAGACCACACTCCTTCCTTTCCAAGGTCTGCTTCCCAGGAAGTCACCTACAATCCAGTCCTCATCAGCTAAGAAGCTATTGTGGGTCAACTGTGACCCACAGAGAGATGCGTATGTCCCACCCTTGGCACCTGTGAATATGGCCTTATAAGAAATGCGATCTTTGCAAATGTCATCTAGGCAAGCTCCTACTAGTTTAGGGTCGACCCTAAATCCAGTCAGGCTGGCTTCCCTTGTGGCTCAGACAGTAAAGAATCTGCCTGCAATGCAGTCCATGGGGTCGCAAAGAGTTGGACACAACTGAGTGACTGAACTGAACTGCAATGTCGAAGACCTGGGTTCAACCCCTAGGTCCAGAAGATGCCCTGGAAAAGGGAATGGCTACCCGCTCCAGTATTCTTGTCTGGAGAATCCCATGGACAGAGGAGCCCGGCAGGGGCTTACAAAGAGTCGGACGCAACTGAGCGACTGACATTTTCACTACTTTTCTAAATCCCATGACTGGTGTCCTTATAAGGAGAGGGAGATTTGGAGACAGGGAAGACTCACAGAGGATAGAAGGACCTGTGAGGACAGAGGCAGACACTGGGATGCTGCAGCCACAAGCCCAGACATGCCAGGGATGGTTGGCAAGCACCAGAAGCTCCCCTAAAGCTTTCAGAGGTTCACCCACACCTTGATTTGGACTCTGGGCTTCCAGGAGTCTAAGAAAATAAAATTTTGTTGTTTTAAGTCCTCCAGTTTGCAGTCATTTTTTTAAAGAAACTTCTTATTTTTGTATTGCAAAAGGAGACAGGGGTGGCAGAGGAAGAGATGGCTGGATGGCATCACTGACTCAATGGACATGAGTCTGAACAAACTCCAGGAGATAGTCATGTCCAAAGAGTTGGACATGACTTAGCAACTGAACAACAGTAGCCAGCTAAGCTATCAATGCGTCATGATAGCTTCAGGTACACAGCAGAGCCACTCAGCCATATATACACATCTACCCATTCTCCCCCAAACCCCCCTCGCCTTTTGGTCATTTGTTAGGGCTTCCAAAGCAGAAGACACAGGAGACATGGGTTAGATCCCTGGATCAGGAATATCCCCAGGAGGGGCGCATGGCAACCCGCCCCAGTATTCATGCCTGGAGAATCCCACGGACAGAGGAGCCTGGTAGGCTACAGTCCACACTGTCACAAAGAGTTGGGACATGACTCAAACGACTTAGCATGCGGACACCCTGACAACAGAGAAGAGAAGGTCAGAGGAAAAAATCTACCCAAGGCAACCTCCTCGTGGTCAACGCAGGTAAGGATACCAGAGAGGTGGTTGTTATTTGCTCAGGGTCACTTCAAGCATCTAATGAGAAAATGCATGGAAGACCCTGGATACGCCACAAAGCACTCTACCGCTGAGCTGGCATTCAGGAGAAAGGAGGGGGGACAGCTCTCTCTGCCTTTGTAGAAGCCTCAGCCTCCCTGGGTACCATTCAGGCCCTGTGGTTCACCTCTCTCCTGCCGGTCATCCTACCAGCCAGCAGCACTGCATCAGAGAACGTGAAATTCAATTCAGATCAGCACTTGAAAGCGGCCAGGCCCAGGCGGGAGTGGGGGAAGCGGTTTTGCCAGTTTGCTAAAAATAAGGCTCAGGGATTATCTATAGGTTTCAATTAGCCACGAGAGCAAGCAGGTTGCTCGGTTACCATGAATAATCGAGATGGGGTGTATAGCCCGAGATAAATGATACTTCGTGCCCAACCCACCTTTTCGCAGAGGACACCCAGCCTGCCCCCTCTCAGATCAGACAATGGGGGCCACTCTCCACACCTCCCGGGAGGAGAACCCCGGGCATGGATAACCGCCACGTGGCCCTGGAACAGCCTCCGGTGTGCACACCGCTGTAGTTGAGCCCAGCCTGTAGCAATGACTCCACACACCCGCAGAGAAAATTTCGGGTTGTGCTCCTCTTCATGGGCACAGTTCAGCACTGTTGTGCTGACTCAAAGTGCCCTTTGAAGTCCTTGGGACTTGAGGATCAATGAACACTGAGAAGCGAGCCCTACGTGCCAATTTCCATCATTCACAGGGACTTCAAAAAGATGAGGCAGGGCAGGAAGTTCAAAAAAGACTGTGCCTGCGAACTGCAGCATGCAATCTCCGAAATTATAGGCACAGCCTTGTCACATGCGACTCTTGGAGCAGGTGCTTTTTGCCCGATGCCTCTCAATTGCCAAGAAATCCCTGCTGAGAGTTAATGGGAATATCCAGTTCCCTAAGCATTTCTTGTGCCTCAGCGCTATTACCCCTAAATTTCTAGCACTTAAAAAAAAAAAAATTACAGGATTTTGCACCTGTTTGTCTCTGAACTACTTGCTAAAAACGGAACTGCCAAAAGGCCACCTCTAAAATTAGTCATATTTCCTGCTCTGAAAAACATAGTAAATTCTATTTTTAGTAACTCTTTCACTCCAGGTACCTGGCGTGACATGGCGCTGTCATGCTCGGGCATAATTATTGGCAACTTACTAAGCAGGCAACCCTTATTTTTAGCCCCAAAATAGCTCCAATGAAAATGATTAACAGGCTTTAAAAAAAACAAAAAACTAAGGGTTAGAACAAGGTATTTAAGCATCTGAACCAATCATTTTACGTACCTAACTTCACAGAGACTTAATCACAAAAAAAGTAATTGCGGCAATAACTATTCTCCCCTTTCTGCAGCTTTGCCTGTCGGTAGAAACAGCTCTATACCTGAAGGCACCTACGCTCATCCCTGTCAGCCTCTCCAACTGTACTTTCTTCATGTTTTAAATGTGATAACCTTGGGCCTTCCTGTTGGTCCAGCAGTTAAGGATCCAAGACCTGCCAATGCAGGGGACCCGGGTTTGATCCCTGGTCCGGGAAGATCCTGCAAGTCGCTAGGCAACTGAGCCAGCAAAGCACAAGTGCTGAGCCCATGCTCCAGAGCCCATGTTGCCACCACCGCACTCATGTGCTGTGACTGCTGAAGTCTGTGCACCCTCGACCCCGTGCCCTGCAGCAAGAGAAGCCACTGCGTCGAGAAGGCCGTGCGCCGCAACAAAGAGCAGCCCGCACAGCAACAGCGACCCAGTGCAGCCATAGATAAAGAAACAAATACTTTTGAAAAATTAAATACAATAACCTATCAAGTGCCGGAGACGCTGCATTGCCCAGGTCCTGGGGACCAGCATCAGAGGCTGTGAGCACACCTCCCCTCTGGGTCTTCACAAGTTATCACGTCATACTCCTGCACAGCAACTACATTCTTCATCTCAAAGCCACTGAGAATCCTTTTCAAAGTTTGCTCTTGTCATCATTATTTTTCCTCGTCTAATCATCAATTTAGTCAAAGACAAGACTGAGAATGTGCCGGTTAAGAGTTTCACATGATCTAGTGAATCATTTATTTTTAAAGCCACGTTAAGGCAGGCTGCACCAACTGAAAGCTCCTAGAGGACAAAGTGAGGCCCTGCCCCAAGCCGTTGGTCTTCAAGCAGTAAAAGGGTCGGGGGTGGGGGGAAGGGGGATACTGTCCTACAGGCAGTGATGGGAAAAGGTGCCTCTTGATAAGACAGAATTGAATGAAAGTCAGGGAAAAGTGTCTCATTTTCCAACCTGATTCAGACAGTAATTCCCAGCCAGCATGCCATGGAGGATGGCACCCAAAGCTTTTTGGAAATGTGCACAAGTCAAAATGCAACACACACCAAGTGCCCTAAACCAATGATACTCTGGATTTTGGCATAAATCACCCAAAACAACATGCCCAGTTTGAGACTGCAACTGCGGGCATGGGGCGCCTCCTCTTCTTCCTTTTCTCCATTCCCGTTTGCAGATTTTTCCTGAACTGATTCCTCAGGACAAGCTGCCCTGGATCCTTGCACTCTGAGGGTGGTGTGGGGGGCAGGGGAGAATACATCGATTCCCCCCCACACACGCCTTAGTACAGCATTCATGACTTCACGTGTGCTCTGTGGTCCCTATCCTCTCAGAAAGAAAGGAAAAGAGAAAAGTGAAGAGCTTTCTCCAAAAAGTATGCACCTCCCCGAAGGGGGAATTATTGAGAGGAGAGGGCCTCCTGGGACACTCACATCACCCACTCTGGGGACATTTCATTTCCCTTCCTCCAGGTCCTGTCACCTCCAGGTGTCCCCTGGCTTGGCTCTCAGGAGTAACCACTCTCTGGGTGAAATTTCTTAATAGGTCACCTTTTAAAGAGACCTGGAAGGCTGCAAATTGTGTGAGGTTGATTTCACCTTTATTTTGTTCTTAATAAGACAGAATCCAGCATATGAGTGGGGCTGGGGACTCATCAGCTCATCAGTCCTTCCTGGGTAGAGTCATCTACACGCGCGCACACACACACACACATGCACACGTGCACACGTGCACACACACACACAAGGTAGAGTCATGTACACACACACACACACACACACACATTTTAATCTCTACAATCTGCCAAAACCCCAAATCTATTAGTTAAGCGTTAAGGCATTATTAGGAGAAGGCGATGGCACCCCACTCCAGTACTCTTGCCTGGAAAATCCCATGGACGGAGGGGCCTGGTAGGCTGCAGTGGGGTCCGAAGAGTTCGACACTACTGAGCGACTTCACTTTCACTTTTCACTTTTCATGCATTGGAGAAGGAAATGGCAACCCACTCCAGTGTTCTTGCCTGGAGAATCTCAGGGACAGCAGAGCCTTGTGGGCTGCCGTCTGTGGGGTCGTACAGAGTCGCAAACGACTGAAGCAACTTAGCAGCAGCAGCAGCAGCAAGGCGTTACTGGATCTGTGAGATACAAGCTATGAATGACACCCATCGTTTCTTTAAAGCTGGCCATTAAGTGAACTAAAATCCAGACTTCTCAGGAAGCTTGCAGTCCCGGAGCCCCTGATTCTCCCGACTGAAGTAGGGCACACATCAGAAATATCTCCCAGTCTCCTCCACCACTCTAAGATCCACCTTCCTTAATCAGTTAGTCCAGCGCAATAATTTTATGTCCAATTAATTGGTCCTCCCCTTGCGGAGAGGAAGTGAGATGCAACGTTTGAAAAAGACAGAATGAGATAAACGGGCGTGAGCCTCTAAGGGGTGAGGGG
>SJYF01000768.1:2989886-3008195 GCA_006410515.1 Procapra przewalskii
GTGGTGTCATCTGCATATCTGAGGTTATTGATATTTCTTCTAGCAATATCCTACTGTATAGCACAGGGAACTTTGCTGTACAGCCAAAATTAACACATTATAAATCAACTATACTTCAATAAAATTAATTTTTTAAAAAGTAAAAGAAATGTGAAAACTAAATGCTATTTTTAGATCAAAAGCAGAAAACATAAAATACAAACCAATCTCAAAAGAGAATCAATCAAGAATATTCACATTAAAGCGTATACAAACAAATCTAAATGCATAATAGCAAATTCTGAGTCCAGCCTTGTACCAAAAATGTCATAAAAGATTTTAATGCATTCCACCTTAATTAAAGTCAAAATTATAGCTTCTTTGGTGATACAGTACAGTGTACAAAAGAAAACAGGCATAAAAATAAAGCTGTGGTGGCTAATTTATGGTGTGCCTTCATGAATTTCAAGAGAGCTGAAGCCTGCCAAGGAAGAAAAGTCCAGGCACCAAGGTAAAAACAGCTCAATGGGAATATTCTGAGAAAAACCACTGGGTTTTTTTTCCCATTTAATACACAGAAGAAAAGAAATGTGACATGTCATTGATGAGCTGGGATAGGAATGTATTTTTATTTCCATTTACTTATGCTATTGATGAGTTTCTAGACTTCCTGGGGTTTCTTTCTTTCCAGTTTCATCGACATATAGCACTGTATAAGTTTAAGGTGTACAACATAGTACAGTCAGAGATCATGATTATGACAATAAATTTAATGAACATCCATCGTTTCACATTCATGTAAAATTAAACATTAAAAATTTCTCATTTCTTGTGATGAGAGCTCAGCATTTACTCCCTTAACAACTTTCATATATAACATATGTGTGTGTGCATGCTCAGTCACTTTAATCGTGTCCGACTCTTTGCAACCCCATGGACTGTTGCCCACCATGTTCCTCTATCCATGGGGATTCTCCAGCCAAGAATACTGGAGTGGTTTGCCATGCACTCCTCCAGGGGATCTTCCCAACCCAGGAAGTGAACCCCAGTCTCCTGCACTGCAGGCGGATAACTTACTGTCTGAACCATCAGGGGAGGTGAAGGTGGTTAAAAAGGACAAAATTCCAGTTATCAGATAAGTAAGTTCTGAGGATGTAAAGTAGAGCATCCTGACAGTCATCAACAATACTATGTTGTACATTTAAAAAGGGCTAAAAGAGTAACTCATAGTAAGATTCAAAATTGTAGCTATATGACATAATGGATGTTAACCAAACTTACCGCAGTAATCACTTAGCAATATATACAAACATCAAATCATCATGATGTACAGTATAAACTAATGCAACCTTAAATGTTAAATGTTGATTATTTTTCAAAGTAGGGGGAGAAAACTGCTATATATCATTTTTTTAATCTAAAAATTGGAAGTGTTTAGTATTTTATTCCACCAACGATGTTTGCTGTAAGAGACATGAGCAGATACGGATTTTACAGGTTATCTCCCTGATACAGTGGAAGTAGGTGGCCATCACACTGGCTCACTTCAATATAAGATACTGTGAAGCCAAATGATTCCTAGAATGTGCACCTTTTAAGCATGTAGAACGTACAGTACGAGCTTAAGGAGAGCTTGATTATACACAGATGATCAATTGTAGACGCCGCTACAACAGCATCATGTGGTACGACAGCCAGTTTCTTTATTCTGCAACTCTAGTGAGGCTGTAAAAGTTAGATCACGCATCAGGATAACACCCATCATTCATATAAGTAGAGGTGTGCGACCATGAAAGAGGCAAGATGGTCCTCAACCAGATTATAACTCATAGAACACAATTGTGTTCTAAGAGATGAAATGTCTTATCACTATCATAAAACTGAAAACTTAAATCATCTTTGTGTGCATCTAGGCTCCGGGTTTTTGTTCAAGCAAGTTTGCAAGTCATGCAGCACAAGTAATTTGCTCCAGTGACGCCTCTCACCCTGCAATTTTCTCTGCTACACAGAACCAAGATGAATTGGTTTGCAGGGGGATCCAATTACGAGGGACACATTTCATTTTCAAATCTGAACATTTTTGCAAAGATGGCTATTTTTAGAAAGCCTCCCCAGATTTCTTTTCAGAAGCACTCCTGATTTTATGGAAATTTAAAAAAAGAAGCAAAAGTCATAAAGATCAACATTTCGGAGAGATTAAAAAAATACATGCATGCTTTATTGTTTTAAAGACAAGAAATCTCATTTAAAACTTGCAAGTGCATGAACCTACAGTCTGTCATACAGAGTGAAGTCGGAAGGAGAAAAACAAATACCGTTTATTACTGCATATATATGGAATCTAGAGAAATGGTATAGATGATCCTATCTGCAGACAGCAATAGTGACACAGACATAGGGAATGGACTTGTGGACACAGTGGGGAGAGGAGAGGGTGGGGCGAATGGAGACAGCAGAGCTGACAGACGCACCAGGTGTAGAGTAGATGGCTGGTGGGAAGCCGCTCTATAGCGCAGGGAGCTGGCTTGGCCTCTGTGGCGACCTGGAGGGTGGGGGGAAGGCCCGAGATAGAGGGGAACGACGTCCGCGTATCGCTGATTCACGCTGTGGTACTGTAGAAACTAGCACAATTGTAAAAAAATTATACTCCAATTAAAGTAAAACCACACAAGGATGATTTTGTTAACTCTTCAGCTGCAGTTCCTCAGAAAAATAGAAAATTCTAATGTAGGAATACCTATGAAAGATCTTGAAAACATGCTTACCTTCTGACCCTCAGTGTTGTTTCCAGGAATTTATTCTGAAAAGAAATCTCAAAAGACATATAAAGACATGCACACAAATATGTCTGTTGCAGACTTTGCTTATAGCAAAATATTGGGAAATATCCACTTGTCCAGCACTAAGGATCAAATGCATTAAATATGGTACCTCTGAAAATGCCACATTGCACGCATGCGTGTTAAGCCATTTCAGTCTCTTTGAGACTCTGTGGACTGGAGCCCACCAGGCTCCTCTGTCCATGGGATTCTCCAGGCATGAATACTGGAGTGGGTTGCCATGCCCTCCTCCAGGGGATCTTCCCAACCCAGATATCTCTTACATCTCCTGCATTAGCAGGGAGATTGTTTACCACTAGCACCACCTGGGAAGTGTGGGAGAATATTTATGGACACAGAAAAGGTTTACTATTAAGCAGAAAATATTATAAGGCTAGTGTCCCTGCACTGAAAAAAATAGCAGAGGCATATTTTAATAGTGATTATCTCCAGGTAGTAAAATAAGGGTGATATTTCTTTCACATCGCTTGAGCTTTCTGTTTGTGCAATCAACAAACATTTGTTGTTTATCTTCTGTGTGCTGGGACTGTGTTAGCTGCTGAGTCTATATGAGATGGTTTGAAAGTGTCATCTTAATTTTTTCTTCAGCTTTATTGAGATATATCTGATTTTCAACTTTGTGTAAATTTAAGGTATCCAACATGATAATTTGATATGTGTATATATGGTGAAATTATTACCACAATATGGTGAGTTAGTACATTTCTCATCTCACATAGTTCTTGTGTGTGTGTGTGTTTGGTGAAAACTTTTAAGGTATATCTTCTTAGCAACTTTCAAGTATACAACTTTTAACTATAGTCACCATGCTGTACATTAAAAGCTCAGAACTCACTTATCTTTTTTTAATTTTATTTTTTATTTATTTTGGCTGCACCCAGCCTTAGTTATGGCATGTGAGCTCTTTTGTTGCAGCGTCTGGGAGTCTAGCCCCCTGACCAGCGATGGAACCCGAGTGCCCTGCGTTGGGAGAGCAGAGTCTTAGCCACTGGGGAAGACCAGAACTTACTCATCTTACAGTTGGAAGTTTGTAGGCTTTTAGCTGCTTCGCACATCTCCTTGCCCTCCCCTGTAACCACCAAGTTAAGCAAGTCTCTTCCCCAGTGCACTCAGAATGCTCACCATCCAGACGCTGCCACCCTGAACCCAGTTACTGTGCCATGAGACACCCTAGTCATAACCAAGACATACGGAGGTGCTGGGCTCTACAGTCCCAGTGGAGCCCAGCTCTCAGTGAGCCCAGCTCAGGCCCCAGGCAGGTCAGGGAAGGAGCCACCCAGATGTGTTTCCTGCAGCCTTTGCTCTTCCTGCTCCAGCCCGGAGTCCTGCCAGCTGACACCAAGCCATCACGCAGCAGAGAAGACTCATCCACACAGTGCCCTTTCTGAATACCTCACCCACGGAAAGTGTGAGCACGATAAAGTGATTGCTGCTAAATGCCACCCAGGAGCTTCGGCTCAGTTCTAAAGAATCTGCCTGCCAACGCAGGAAACATAGGTTTGAGTCCCTGATCCGGGAAGATTCCACATGCTACTGAGCAACTGAGCTTGTACGCTGCAGCTACTGAACCCGTGCTCTAGAGCCCAGGAGCTGCAACTACCGAAGCCCAGGTTCGGTAGAGTCCTCTCCCCAAGAGGACTCTTGTCTCTCAAGACAGGCCCCTCCAGTGAGCATCTCATGCACCGCAACTCACTCTAGTATTCTTGCCAAATACCCAGCCCAGCCAAAACTAAAGAAATAAATAAAATTCGTTTTCAAAATGCCACCAAGCTTGGGGTGCTTTGTTACACAGCACAGATAACCGGAACAGTGTGTCACGGTGGCGAAGACACTGGCAGACCAGGCAGACAGCAGAAAATTGCTCCAGCAGGCTGTCCGCCTTCTCTCCCAGTGGCCCCCTGTCACTGCATGGGTTTGTCTAGTTGGGGCGGGTGGCGGCCCCTCTCTAGTGGCAGTGCTCCGGCTGCTCGTTGCGGAGCCTTCTCCTATCGCAGAGCGCGGCTTTAGGGTGCTCAGGCTTCAGTAGTCGTGGCACATGGCTCTAGGTGTCTTCCCAGTGGGAGGCAGATGGCCCACTGGGAAGGGAAACGGAGCTGATTCAACGAAGGGAATTGTTGGTCAGTCACTCGGTCGTGTCCAACTCTGCAACCCCATGGACTGCAGCACTCCAGGCTTCCCTGTCCTTCACTATCTCCCAGAGCTTGCTCAAACTCATGCCCATTGAGTCGGTGATGCCACCCAACCATCTCATCCTCTGTCATCGCTTTCTCCTCAGGCCCTCAATCTTTCCCAGCTTCAGGGTTTTTTCCCTGAGTTGGCTCTTTCATCAGGTGGCCAACTGGAGCTTCAACATCGGTCCTTCCACTGAACACCCAGGACTGATCTCCTTTAGGATGAACTGGTTGGAACTCCTTGCAGTCCAAGGGACTCTCAAGAGTCTTCTCCAGCACCACAGTTTGAAAGCATCAGTTCCTCGGCGCTCAACATTCTTTATGGTCCAGCTCTCACATCCATACATAACTACTGGAAAAACCAGCAGAGGGTAAGCCATAAAAGCGTGGGCTGCTCTGGGGGGAGCCTGGAGAGAAGGGAAGCCCTCTGAGACTTAGGAAAGCAGAAGCATCTCTCAGCGTGGAGAAGTAAGAGGAGGCAGGGATGTCAAGCCGTGAACAGCAGCCCTTCCTGTCCATGCTCCCTTCCACTAGGGCCTCCTGATGCCCAAACCCAGTAGGAAGCCAGAGGGCAAGGAGCTAAGTTGATGTCATTTGGGAAATTGCTTCTGTGATGCCAGGAGGGCAGAGGGGCTGAGGGCAGTCCCGGGGGGAGAACTCCGATGAGCATCTCATGCACCGCAACTCACTCTAGTATTCTTGCCAAATACCCAGCCCAGCCAAAAGTAAAGAAATAAATAAAATTTATTTATTTACTTATCTCCTTGCCTCACAGAGCAGCAGCAGATCCTTGAGTTTAAGATTTTTCTGGAATGAGTCAAACACCAGCCAACAGGTTCCCCCCTCCACAGCTGTGGGACACAAAGAACAAGCACTCTGGGTGGGCCCACGGGATCACCTTTCCCTAAACTTAGGAAGAAGAGCAAGCATCCCTTCCTCTCTTTTAGGTTGGAGAGACTCCAAATTCATCAACCACTCTCTCTAAGGAAAATTATCCTCTAGCTTCATGGAAAAAGTGACAGACTTTATTTTCTTGTTCTCAAAAATCACTGCAAATGGTAATGGCAGTGAATGAAATTAAAAGACACTTGCTCCTTAGACAGCATATTAAAAAGCAGAGACATCAGTTTGCTGATACAGGTCCACATAGTCAAAGCTACTATTTTTCCAGTAGTCATGTATGGATGTGAGAGTTGTATCATAAAAAACGCTGAGCGCCAAAGAATTGATGCTTTTGAACTGTGGTGTTGGAGAAGATTCTTGAAAGTCCTTGGACTACAAGGAGATCAAATCAGTCACTCCTAAAGGAAATCAACCCTGAATGTTCTTTGGAATAACTGTTGTTGAAGCTGAAGCTCCAATACTTTGGCCACCTGATACAAAGAATTGACTCATTTGAAAAGACCCAGATGCTGAGAAAGATCACAGGCAGGAGAAGGGGATGACAAAGGGTGAGATGGTTGTGTGGCATCATCGACTCAATGGATATGAGTGTGAACAAGCTTCAGGAGACAGTGAAGGACAGGGAAGCCTGGAGTGCTGCAGTCCATGGGGTTGCAGAGTTGGACATGACTGAGCGCCTGAACAGCAACAAGCTTCACTCTGAATTCTTTTGTGCACTCTATGTCTGAGAAACAGATTCATAACACCTTTCTACCAACCTTGCCTGGTACTCACACATGAAAAGTGGGATGTGGAATCTCTTGAGAATCCAGGTTAAAACTAGATAAGACAGCTCCATTATCACTTCCTGTCAGCCGTGTAGAGGTGGCAATTTAATGTTTGACACAATGGGTATTTAAATAAGAAAAAAAACAGCCATTCAATAAATAAGGATGCGATACCTGATTATCAACGAAGGGCAAGACTTAAATAAATCCCCAGTTCACACCATTCATACAAATAAATTGCATCAGGATTACAGCTCCATTTTAAAGTATTAGCTGGAAATAGAGGATAATATGTTCATCCTCAGCCTTCTTAAGAGACAAACACACACACACACACAAAAGGCCCCATCCACTGGGCTCTGACATCCACCACTGTGTGGCACTGAGGCCCCCATTTTCCCATGAGCTACTCCCAGGCAGTGATGAGCTCAGCGGGGATACTGAGGCAGCCCACTCCTGGGAGCAGGGAGGGCTTCATGGGCACAAGACCCAAGCTGCCACTCGGAGCCTGCCTCTCATAAGGGCCCTGTACTTGCTTTAAAACCCTCTGCCATTGCTAATGTGTTAACAAGGGAATCCTGCATGTTCATTTCGCCCCCAGCCCTGCATATGATATAACTTGGTCCTGCCTGGGAGACAGGTGACCCCTTAGGTGGGCTTGAGGACTGCCTGGCATCCTTACACAGAATCTTCCTTAAACTGCATGTCAGTCTGGGTTGTACCAGACTCTCCCTCCCTACTTCCCTCAAGGTCTACTGAGAGTGCAAGTCATTCAGTCATGCCCTACTCTTTGTGACCCCCATGGACTATAGCCCACCAGGCTCCTCTGTCCATGGGATTCTCCAGGCAAGAATACTGGAGTGGGTTGCCATTTCCTTCTCCAGGGGATCTTCTCGACCCAGGGCTCAAACCCACGTCTCCTGCTTGGCAGGCGGAGTGTTTCCCACTGAGCCACCTGGGAGGCCACCAGGCCTTCTGGGTTGATAGGTCGCAAAGTAGCAGCTCAGTTGCTAAAGCTTTCATTGGTGGTGGCCTGGAAAAGCATCCTGGTGGGAGGGGCATGTGAAAAACCTGGAGGGAAAGCCTACAGAGACAGCAGCATGGGCTGAGTTATACTAAGTCACGCTGGTGCCCTGCAGAAGAAGAAGACACAGGCGGCTGGTATCCAGCAGCAAATGACGGAGAGTGAGGACTCCCAGAGCACCCCAGTGGGAGTTCACAAGGAAGCCCAGATCAGCTGCAAAGGAAGGATACACAAGGGCAAGCTGCAGGCTAAAACATGGTTCAGCTGCAGCTAACTCCAGAGATGTTTGAATGCTCAGCCAAGGGAGGTGTGGGGTGCAAAGGTCATGGCCCCGGTGAGGACAACCTCGATGGATAAAACCCAGCCTGTAGAATAAATCCAAACAGAAACCAGGAGAGATGAGAGACAGAGAGGACACAATACAGCATGAGACGCTGGATCCAGCCATTACTCACTCAATTCAGTCTTGTCCAGTTCTTTGGAACCCTATGGACTCTAGCCTGCCAGACTGCTCTATCCATGGGATTCTCCAGGCAAGAATACTGGAGTGGGTTGCCATGCCCTCCTCCAGGAGATCTTCCCGACCCAAGGATCAAACCTGCATCTCCTGTGTCTCTTGCATTGCAGGCAGATTCTTTACCGCAGAGCCATGGGGGCAGCCTGGATCCAGCCACATGTAAAACCAAATCCACCTCTGGGCTCTGCAGCTTTGAGAGCCAGTATTATTCCCTTTCATTAAAAGTTCAGTTCAGTTCAGTCTCTCAGTCGTGTCCGACCCTTTGCGACCCCATGAACTGCAGCACGCCAGGCCTCCCTGTCCATCACCAACTCCTGGAGTCCATCCAAACCCAAGTCCATTGTGTCGGTAATGCCATCCAACCATCTCATCCTCTGTCGTCCCCTTCTCCTCCTGCCTTCAATCTTTCCCAGCATCAGGGTCTTTTCCAGTGAGTCAGCTCTTCACATCAGGTGGCCAAAGTATTGGGATTTCAGCTTCAACATCAGTCCCTCCAATGTGTGAATCAAGTAATTTTTGCCACTTGCACTACAGAGTAGTCATGGCTTCCCTTTATGTATCTTCTTGCAAAGATAAGCATCTTTATTCCAGCAAGAATATCTGTATTTTTTCCTTCATGTTTTTGCAGAAAGGGGGAAACCATGGATTCATACAGAGCATGATATGATTCTCTTAATCCAGAGACTTACAGAATTCCCTAAGTCTATAAGTTGGTCTCATTTCAATCAAGAAAGTTGTCATGGGAGTCTGGAATCCATTTCATTCCTTCATTCTCAGCAACCCCCTTTTGAGGCTTCCTCTTGGTGGACAATTAGTTTTACATAGGATGGCTCCAGATTACTTTTTAAGCCCTGTTTTATACAATCTGGCTCTGGAACTAAGCTCCTCAACTCTATGGGATTTACATCCTGGCTTTCTGATGATGTGAATTTCTTCTAAATCCCTAGAAGTGCTAGGCCTTTTTACCTTCTAATATTTCAGAATGCATTTTGAAAAGACACAATCAATATGGGGTTAAAGGAATGGATGTTGTGATTTCTTTAGCCAGTAATGGAGGGAAGTTTTTACTTAGTTGTGGCAATAAAAACCTTGAGATTATCCTAATCTCATTTCCACTTAACTCATAATTTGAAAAAGCACACAATCATGGACTTCTATTCAGAGAGAATGGTTTAAAGGGTTGGAATTTGAGAATGCATTGGGACAAGATTATTTATTATATAGAGTTGTTTAATTGACAAATATTTACTGAATACTATGAGGGTGAGATGGCTGGATGGCATCACTGACTCGGTGGACGTGAGTCTGAGTGAACTCTAGGAGATGGTGATGGACAGGGAGGCCTGGCGTGCTGTGATTCATGGGGTCACAAAGAGTCGGACACGACTGAGCGACTGAACTGAACTGATGGCACGTTGCATGATTATTCTCAAATGTTTGCCGCCCCTCGCTATGGAAAGATAATATTTCCCTGAGCTGGTGACATCAGGCAAAACCGTATGACTTGTTTTAACCACTGAAATGTCCAAAGCAATTACATGTCATTTTCAAGCCTAGGCTGTAAGAGGTGATGTAAGTTTCACCATGTTCTGCTTCGACCCCTGCCATAGGCCAGTGATGTTTTAGTTCACGGCTGCTCTGTCAGCTTGAGTCCCAAAGTAGGATGATTGTAAACAGAGCCATGAAAGATGAGTGAAGGACATGCAATACAAGCAAGAAATAAAGCTTTTGTGTTGTAAGCCATTGAGATTAAGGGGTTGTTTGTTATAGCAGCTTAATATAACCTACCCTGAATAATACACAGTACCCACTTGTGCTTATCATTGTGTTGGATGAAAAATCAACTTATACATACAACTAAAAGCCCCTGGCACCCAAATATCATTGCTTAATAGGAACTTCTTTTAAATAAGAGCACTATGTCACAGAAGATTTCAAATATTCTCTAAGCAGCGGAACCCCCTTACGCAGAACACCAACTATTAAACTGATACCAGCAGAACTGCACTGGTTGAAAGAGTGGGGGCCAGGAAGTTGGCAGGTCTATCTCCCCGAAGACCATACTCAAGCCAGTGCCAGACATCTGGCCAGCACTCTGTGAATATTTGCTGAATAAATAAACAGATAGATTATTTCCTGCAGAATTCGTTAAAGACACTCTGGGGAACTCTATATAGGTCCATAGAGCGGAGTTTAAGTTTTCCATAGTAACAGTATGGTCCTATAGGTTTCAGATTTAGTTGTCAAATTTCTATATGTAGACTAAATGAATAAGCATAGATGGCAAAAAATTCAGATTTTATTTCAGCCAATTTTTCCTACATCTTTCCAATCATAGTTCTATCAGAGATGCCAATGACAGTTATTAAAATATTGAACTGACAAAAGCATTTGTTTGGGTTTTCCCGTGACATCTGGTGGCTCAGACAGGAAAGAATGTGCCTGCAATGTGGGAGACCTAAGTTGGATCCGTGGGTTGGGAAGATCCCCTGGAGAAGGGAATGGCTACCCATTCCAGTATTCTTGTCTGGAGAATTTCATGGATAGAGGATCCTGGTGAGCTACAGTCCCTAGGGTCACAAAGAGTTGAACATGACTGAGTGACTAACACTTTCACTTATAGAAAAACTTGAGCCAACTCTTTGGCCAACCCAATAGTTTTGTTAAGAGTTGACATCTTTTCCATGGTCCAGTCAACAGAAGAGATGCTAATAAATAGAGGGGAAGAAAACAAAAAAAGATTTAACAATTCACTCATTGGGTAATTAGTCCTAAAACAATAATTCAAGCCCCTGCTGCATGTTAGGGAAGATGCTAAAAAGCTGGTAAGCTTGGAGAAATGGCTCAGCATTATATACTTAATGTAACAAAGATTCCTTTCCTTACTAAATCTCTCTCTTCTCATGAGTGTAGCCTGCTTGACGTGGGAACCTAATGCTCATTTTATTCCAGTAACAGTGTGTGCATGTGTTCAGTTGGCCGGTTGTGCCCGACTTCTTGCAACCCCGTGGACTGTAACCCACCAGGTTCCTCTATCCATGGGATTTTTAAAGGTTAGAATACTTGAGTGGGTTACCATTTCCTCCTCCAGGGGATCTTCCCAACCCAAGGATCAAACCTGAGTCTCTTGCATCTCCTGCATTGGCAGGCGGATTCTTTGTCACTGAGCCAACCTGGGAAGCCTGCCAGTAACAGTGATCTCGTAGTAAAAGACTTTTTAAAAGCAATCATGTGGTGAGGATGGGGGGTAAAGTCTACCTGCAAGATGATAGGCTAAGATAAGATAAACCACCCTCAACAAACGCTTAGACCTGCTGCCTAAAGTATAGTTTTTAAAAATCCTTTTAAATGTTATACCTGAGCTCACAAGAAAGAAAGAAGAAATCCCAGGGCCATGTAGAAGAGAGAAATGAAAAAAGTTATGAGTTGACACTGTAGATAATGAGGTTGGCAAGGGGTGGGGTCAAGGGGGAAGTCTCCTCCAAATGACCAAAGGACTTGAGTTTCAATGTTTATGTGGGGATAGGAACTGAGGCCAGGGTGAGAAAGAAAGAAGGGTCAAAAACCGCACGCAGAGTTTACCTGTCAAATAGCAGCAACCTCAGCAAAAGAGTAGACCTGGAACATTCATCCATCAGCACAAGCAGTAGTAAGGAAGAAAGCTCATCTGTTTTCTGCTCAAGCTCTGGGTAAAAAAATAAAAGGAAATCAAAACTTTAAGTCATTGCCTCATGTATCTGAGATTCTAATTTATACTAGTAGAGTCCAGAAAACATTAGACTGGAAATTAATATAAAAAGTGGTCCTGGACCAGGGTGGGGGAAAGCAGGGGAGAAGAAAATACAAGGTGATTTCTCAGATTCTCAGCAAAGAGAGTCACACTAGACTGCCATAAAATAGAAGCCTTGCTAAAGGCAAACTTGCATATGTATTACACTATATAGTATATATACATTTGTTCATATGGGGCTTTCCTGCTGGTTCAGATAGTAAAGAATCTGCCTGCAATACAGGAGACCTGGGTTTGATCTCTGGGTTCGGAAGATCCCCTGGAGGAGGTCATGGCAACCCACTCGAGTGTACTTGCCTGGACAATCCCATGGACAGAGGAGTCTGGAAGGCTAGAATCTGTCCAAAGTAGCCCTGTCTAAGGTTGCAAAGAGTTGGACATTATTGAAGCACTTTATCATGCATGCACACATACATTATATTCATACATATGTATTTAGGTAAACACATACCCACACAATCCACAGGGACCATTTGTTGTTCTGTCGCTCAGTCATGTCTCTTTTTGACCCCATGGACTGCGGCACACAAGACTTCCCTGTCCTTCACTATCTCCTGGAGTTTTCTCAAATTCATGTCCATTGAGTCAATGATGCCATCTAATCATCTCATCCTCTGTCACCCCCTTCTCCTCCTGCCCTCAATCTTTCCCAGCAAGAACAATCATAAGACAAAACAAATAAGAGGATTAGAGACCCTAAGATTTTAAATATCAAGAATCTGGAAAATAGCACAAATTAAATATGCTAGAAATAAGTAAAGAATTAAATAGGGAACATGAAACCCTATAAAGTGAACAAACAGCTATAAATAACAACAAGGACAATAAAAAAAAACAGAGATTCCAGACATGCAAAGTATTAAGTGACATCGTCAATAAGTAGAAAAGAAACAGATTAGACACAGCTAAAAGGAGAATTGGTGAAATGGAAGATAGATATGAAATTACTTAGGATGCAATATAGAAAAACAAAACATGATGCAGTCACTATGGGATACAGTATGGAGGATCCTCAAAAAATTAAAGATAAAACTACTACATAATCCAGCAACTCAACTTCTTGGAATATATGCAAAGGAAATGAAAACACTGACTCCAAAGGATAGCTGCATCTGCACGTTCAAAGCAGCATTATGTACAATAGCCAAGACGTGGAAACAACCTAAGTATCCAGCAACAGATGAATGGGAAAAAAATTGGGTAAACTAATTATACATATCTATGTATAATGGAATATTAACTAGCCATAAAAATGAGAAAATCCTGCCACTTTGGATAACATGGATGAATCGTGAAGGCATTACGCTGCGTGAAACAAGTCAGACAGAGAAAGACAAATATTGCATGATATCACTTACATATAAAATCTAATATTTAAAAAATAAAACACATGGAAAAAGATATCAGACTTGTGGTTATCAGAGGAAGAAAGTGGGGAAAGGGGAAATTGAAGGAAAGTAGTCAAAAGGTACAAAGTTTAGTTACAGCATAAGTAAATGCTAGGAATATAACATATAGCATGAAGACTATAGCTAATATTGCTATATGATAAACAGGAAAGTTGTTAAGAGAGTAAATTCCAAGAGTTCTCATCACAAAGAGAATTTTTTTTGTCCTCTTTATTTTTCTTGTTATTGTATCTATGAGAAAATGGATGTTAAATATATGGTGGTAATCATTTCCCAATATCTATAAATCAATATATAGAAATATTTAAATATCAGTATATGTAAGTATTTACACAATATATGTAAACCATCATGCTGTACACCTTCAGTTCAGTTCAGTCGCTCAGTCATGTCCTACTCTTTGTGACCCCATGGACTGCAGCATGCCAGGCCTCCCTGTCCGTCACCAACTCCCAGAGCTTGCTCAAATTCATGTCCGTAGAGCCAGTGATGCCATCCAACCATCTCATCCTCTGTCATCCCCTTCTCCTCCTGCCTTCAATCTTTCCCAGCATCAGGGACTTTTCCAATAAGTCAGTTCTTCACAACAGGTGGCCAAAGTACTGGAGCTTCAGCTTCAGCATCAGTCCTTCCAGTGAACACCCAGGACTGATCTCCTTTAGGATGGACTTGTTGGATCTCCCTGTAGTCCAAGAGACTCTCAAGAGTCTTCTCCAATATCACAGCTCAAAGCATCAATTCTTTGGTGCTCAGCTTTCTTTGTAGTCCAACTCTCACATCCATACATGAGTACTAGAAAAACTATAGCTTTAACTAGACAGACCTTTATTGGCAAAGTAATGTATCTACTTTTTAATATGCTATCTAGGTTGGTCATAACTTTTCTTCCAAGGAGCAAACGTCTTTAAACTTTGTGGCTGCAGAAAATATCTGCAGTGATTTTGGATCCCCCTGAAATAATCTCCCACTGTCTCCATTGTCTCTCCGTCTATTTGCCATGAAGTGATGGGACCAGATGCCATGATCTTAGTCTGGATGTTGAGCTTTAAGCCAACTTTTTCACTCTCCTCTTTCACTTTCATCAGGAGGCTGTTTAGTTCTTCTTCTCTTCCTGCCATAAGGGTGGTGTCATCTGCATGTCTGAGGTATTGATATTTATCCCGGCAATCTTGATTCCAGCTTGTGCTTCCTCCAGCTCAGAATTTCTCATGATGTACTCTGCGTGTAAGTTAAATAAGCAGGGTGATAAAATACAGCCTTGATGTACTCCTTTTCCTATTTGGAACCAGCCTGTTGTTCCATGCCCATTTCTAACTGTTGCTTCCTCACCTGCATACAAATTTCTCAAGAGGCAGGTCAGGTATTCCCATCTCTTTCAGAATTTTTCACAGCTTGTTGTGATCCACACAAAGTACACCTTAAACTTCCACAGTAATGTATATCAATTATGTCTCAGTGAAACTGGAGAAAGAAGTGAAAGAAAGAAAGAACAGCAGATGGAAGAGTGGTTAAGAGACTTTTAGGATATCTAATAAGTCAGGATATCTAATACAGTTCCTCAGAATTTCATGGAAAGAGGAAATATTAGAATATAAATAGATGAGAATTTCCTAGGACCTTTTTGTCTTAAATATGACACTAAAAGCACAAGCAACTCAAGAAAAAATAGATAAAATGGACTTCATCAAAAGTAAAAACTTTTATGCCTCAAAGAACACCATCAAGAATGCAAAAAAACAGGCACTTCCCTGGTGGCTCAGCAGTAAAGACTCCACCTGCCAATGCAAGAGATGTGGGTTTGACCCCTGGTCAGGGAAGATCCCACATGCCACAGGGCAACCAAGCCCATGTGCTACTGCTGCTGAGCCTGAACAGAGTCCATGCTCCACAACAGAAGCCACTGCACTGAGGCCCACGCACCGCAACTACAGTAGCCCCTGCTTGCTTCCACTAGAGAAAAGCCTGTGCGGCGAGGAAGACCCAGCACAGCCAAAAATATAAATACACAGAAAATGTTTTTAAAAGAATGTGAAAAGGCAATCCACAGCATGGGAGAAAATTTTTGCAATTCATATATCTGATAAGGGATTTGCACCTACAATATAAGAAACTTGCAACTCACAAAATAAAAAGACAATTCAATTAAAAAATGGGCAAATGATTTGAGTAGGTATTTCTCCAAAGAAAACATCAAAATGGACAATAACTACATAAAATGATGTTCAACAATATTAGTCATTGTTAAGTTGCTTCAGTTGTGTCTGACTCTTTGAGACCCCACGGACTGTAACCCAATAGGCTCTTCTGTCCAGGGGATTTTTTTCAGGCAAAAATATTGGAGTGAGTTGCCGTGCCCTCATTCAGGGGATCTTCCCAACCCAGAGGTCAAACTCACATCTCTTACGTCTCCTGCACTGGCAGACAGGTACTTTACCACTAGGGCCACCTGGGAAGCCCACTCCACACACATATATATATTTTGCTGCATCGTGCAGTTTGTGGGGTCTTAGTTCCACTACCAGGGATTGAACCCAGGCCCTCGGCAGTGAAAGCACTGAGTTTAAAGCACTGGAAATGCAAATCAAAATCACAAGCTACACCTACTAAGATGACTACAATCAAAAAGACAGACAATAACAAGGGTTGGTGAGGATGTGGAGAATGGAATCCTCATACATTGCTGGTGAGCACATAAAATGGTACTGTTACTTTGGAAAGCAGTTTGATAATTCCTCAAACTAAGCACAGAATTACCATATAATCTACTAATTCCTCTTCTTGGCATTCATCCAGAAAACCTGAAAACAGATGTTTCAAAAAAAAAAAAACCTTGTACATGAATATTCACAGCACTATTATTCATTATAATCAAAAAACTGAAATAAGCAAAATGCTCATCCACTGATGAACAGATAAACAAAATGTACCATATTCATACAATGGAATGCATTTTTGTCCATTAAAAACATACTAATACATGCTACAACCTGGATGAATGTTAAAAGTATTATTCTATATGAAAGAAGCCAGTCACAAAAGACTATATAATCCATAATTTCATTTATATGAAATATCCAAAATAGGCAAATCCATAAAGAGAAATAAAGTAGTGGTTGTCAGTGACATAGAGAAGGGAGGAATAGGGGGTGAGTGCTTAATGGGTGTGGGATTTCTTGGAATCACCAAAATGTTCTGAAATTAGACAATGGAAATGATTACACAATTTAAAATTTTTTTTAATTTAAAAAAAAGTGACCTAAAGTCACTGAATTGTACATTTTAAAAGGGTGAATTTCAGGATATGCTAATTATATCTAAATTTTTTGCAGGTTTACTACTACAAACACAGAAATGGACAACCCTAAATACAATAATGCTTTGACTGAAAAATGTTTGCCAAGAAAAGAAAGAGGTTATGAGTTAATTTTGATGTTTAAATGTACACCACAACTGCAGAGCCTCCAGTTCGCAACTCACACCGATACTGGTTTTCAAGGAGTAATGATCAGGACTGCCGCTCTGTGGTGGTGCTAAACTGGAAAGACATTTTTCTTTTATTTTTGGCTGTGCTGGGTCTTTGCCGCTGCACGCAAAGTTTCTCTAGCTGTGGCCACTGGGACTCCTCCCTAGTTGCAGTGTGGGAATTTCTCATTGTGGTGGCTTCTCTTGTAATTGCAGCTTCTGTGATTGCAGCTGGTGGCGGGCTCAGAAGTCTTGGCACGTGGGCTTAGTTGCCCAGAGGCATGTGGAACCTTCGCGGACCAGGGATCAGATTCGTATCCACTGCATTGGCGGGCAGATTCTTAACCACTGGACAACTAGGGAAGTTCTGGAAAGAAATTACTGATTTCTAGGAGCTGAAGCAATGGTAAAGGGAAAGAGCCAGCCCAAAGTGCCTGACAGGGAGTGAAAAAGATGAAAAAAGACCCGAGGTTCACCCTTCTGCCTGCTGGCCTCCTGCAGTGCATTCCAGTGGCCAAACACAAATGGAATCCAGAGGTCAGGAAAGTCCACTGATGGACTCTGTACAGATCAACTTTCTAAGACACTGAGCAGTGTGGATGGCTGAAGGAGGTTAACTGGAGAGGCCAGTGAAGAGTGCACAGTGCCCATTCTAACTTCGTTTAACATAAAATTCAAGTTAGAGGAGAATCCAAGTTGCCCGGTTTGGACCTGGTTCTCACCTCTTGGGTAAGGAAGGGCAGACCATCTTGATTTGCTATGACCTTAAGACTTTAAGCAAATCAAGTTACTTTTAGAAAAATAAGGCAACATTGTGACCAGTTAGTGATATCTACCATGGAAATCATTTGAAACTTAAAAAAAAAAAAAGATTTTAGTACTTTTGTAATCCCAAACAACTGGCTACAACACAAAAATGAAAACAAAATGGATTGTAAAACTAACTGGCACTTGATCACTGGGTCTTCCATATTTGTGAGAGGTTAAAAATTCAGTGAAAGGTTAAAAATGAATCTCTGCAAACAGTGATAAAGAAATTGCTTCCCTCACTGGCACAGCTCTGTGACAGCAGCTGCAGGGGAGGAGCAGTGTCTGACAGCTCAAGTCTGGGTCACAGAGTTGTATTTCTTCATGCCATCCAAGGAACAGACTCCCAGGTTCCCTCTATCAAGCACTGGCTAAGAAAGTATGGCACGTTTTGGTCAACGTGAGACAGGCCCGCGACCTGGGACACTTTGCAGCAGCACCACAGTGCTTGCACCTGGACACAGCTCTCCCTGAGCAAAAAAACACAGAAACTATATGGGGCTAAAAAGAACTGTGTGCATGTGCCGTTGGGGCAAATTCTGGACCAAAAAGAAAAAAAAAATCCAACTGCCATTTCTGAGGAGCCAGGAGCAAAAATGGAGTGTTGGAAGCAAATGTAAGGTATTGTGCATGCCCCCCC
>SJYF01000768.1:3057366-3070282 GCA_006410515.1 Procapra przewalskii
GTGACCCCATGGACTTGCAGCCTACCAGGCTCCTCCATCCATGGGATTTTCCAGGCAAGAGTACTGGAGTGGGGTGCCATTGCCTTCTCCACTAGTGCGTGAGATGAGTGCAATTGTACGGTTGTCTGAGCATTCTTTGGCATTGCCTTTCTTTGGGACTGGAATAAAAACTGACCTTTCCCAGTCCTGTGGCCCCTGCTGAGTTTTCCAAATTTGCTGGCATATTGAATGCAGTACTTTCACAGCGTCATCTTTCAGAATTTGAAATAGCTCAGCTGGAATTCTGTCACCTCCGCTAGCTTTGTTCATATAATGCTTCCTAAGGGCCACTTAACTTCACGTTCCAGGATGTCTGGCCCTAGGTGAGTGATCACACCGTCATGATTATCTGGGTCGTGAAGATCTTTTTTGTATATTAAAAGTGTGTAAAAAATATTTGCATTGCATATAATGTGGAATTCAGGTCTATGACTTGATCATTATCCACAAATTTTTCACCTATGTGAATGATCAACAAGATATTCAAAAATAATGCAGGCTGGGGGCCAGTTCTTCATTTTAAAGGAAACCTCACTCTGCACGGTGGCTAGCAATCCAGGCATCTACCTACTAAGTGCCAGGTATGTCCCTAGTCATTGTGACTACAAAGTCCCATAAAGATACGAAGAAATTGGAACCATTGTGCATTGCTGGTGAGAAAGCACCACAGCAGTTGCTTGGAAAACAAAACAAAACATAGAATTACCATATGCACCAGCAATTGTACTTCTGGATATATATCCAAAATAATTGAAAGTAGAATCTCAAACAGATACTTAGACGGCCACATTCATAGCAGCATCATTCACAACAGTCAAAAAGTGGAGATAATCCAAGTGTCTACCTACCGAGGAACAGATCAACAACACATGGTATATCCCTGCAGTGAACATGCATTTACCCTGCTTTGAAAAAGGAATGCAATTCTGATCCGTGCTACAGCATGGGTGAACCTTGAAAAAATCATGCTAAGGGAAACAAGCCGTTCACAAAATGACAAGCACGGTGTGACTCCACTTCCATGCAGCATCTAAAGTAGGCAAAGGCATAGATACAGAAAAGAGAACGGCGATTATAAAGGGACTGTGGGAGCAGACCAGGAGTTAAAGTTTAATGGATACAGACCTTCAGTTTGAGAAGAAAGTTCTGGCGATGATAGTGGTGACGGTTGTACAACACTGAGTGTACCTAGTGCTGCTGACCCGTACACTTACAAGTACAGTTGCTTAGAAAACAAAACAAAACTTAGAATTACCATATGCACCAGCAACTGTACTTCTGAATATATATCTGAAATAATTGAATAGCTCAACTGGAATTCCATCACCTCCACTAGCTTTGTTCGTAAATTTTGTATAACGTGTGTTTTACCACACACACAAAAACGAAAGACAAAAGACAGTGATGACAGAAAAAAAATAAAATAACTGCAAAAACAAAAAGGTCTTGCAGATTTCCAAAACACTCCAAGAGTGGAACTGCCCTGTTAAGCATCACTGCACAAATATGCTTCTTAAAATAGAGGCCCAAACGCTATACTTTGGACAGGAAATGATAAAAGTATGAAGAAGAAGATTTCAGGGATACCAAATTGGTTTGCTCTCAAGTGCCATTGATTGCTGAAAGTTGACTCAAGTGCTGTGTTGAGAAGGCATCCAGCCTGCCTTTGAACTCAGCAAGGATCAGCACCTCAGTCTACCAGCTGTGCCTTCCGAGGGCAAGAGACTGGGACAAGGGTAGCCCCATGTCACATGTGTGCAGGCTGAGAAATGTAAGCCCTCTTGCTCTGAACATCTTCTGCCTGTGACTGAAGCCTAAACCAAAATAGCTTTTTGGCAGGAAAAAAGTGCAGTTGACATATCAAGCTTCGTTTCCCCATATTTTGCAAAACGTTTCAGAATCTAGAGCAAAGAGGGAAACATTGGGTTCAAATACAGGAAGTCTCCTACATGGAAACCTTCAAGTTGCAAGCTTTCAAAGGTGAGACCGGGCCCCTGTGCAGTGTGCCAGTTGCTGTACTGTTGTTATTTTAGCCCCTAAGCCGTGTCAGACTCTCTTCACGGACTGGAGCACACCAGGCCCCTCTGTCCATGGGATTTTCCAGGCAAGAATCCTGGAGTGGATTCCCATTTCCTTCTCCAGGGGATCTTCCCGACCCAGGGATCGAATCTGAGTCTCCTGCATTGGCAGCCAGATTCTTTACCACGGAGCCATCAGGGAAGCCCAAGACCACTGTACATTTCAAAGTACTGTACTGTAAGATTAAAAGTGTTTTCTTGGACTTCCCTAGTGGTCCAGTGGCTAAGGCTCTGCGCTCCCAATGCAGGTCCCTTGTTTCAAACCCTGGTCAGGGAACTAGCTCCCACAGGCAGCAACTAAGAGTTCACATGCTACGACTAAAGACCCAGTGCAGACAGATGAATAAATAAATACATTTTTAAAGGTTTCTTTATATTTTGCTTGTTTTTCATGTATTATTTGGGTGAAAAGTATTATAAACCTATCATAGTACAGTACTGTATGCACGACTGTGTTAGCAGAGTAGGTACCTAGGCTAACTTTGTTGGATTTGTGAAAAAATTGGCTTTACGAAAGCACTCTCAAAATTGAACTCATTTGTATGTAGGGGACTGTATTCCAAACCATATGTATTTAACTCAATGAGAGAAACTCACTGTGATGAAGAAGAAAAAAAATAGAACTGCTTTAGCAATCTATAAAGCATGGTTTGGGGAGCTGTCTAGAGGCATTTATAATCAGGCAACTCCAAAATTTAAAAAATCTAGTAAAATTCTTCCCTGTATTAACTTTGATCACATTTTCCTTCCATAGTCTGCCCTCTGGTGATGTTACTAGACAGCAGACTCACCTGAGATTGAACTGACTGAGGGAAAAGGGGAGGGTAAGGAGAAACTAATCAAATTCTGCTTGAAGATCTTCTCACAACAGAGGGAAAATTCCACAGCTGCTCCTGCTGCCAATGCTGGTGGCGATGCTGGTGACGATACTGATGGTGGTGTTGGCATTAATGCCTAATCTTTATATGAGGTGAGAAGTTACTTGCTCAATCCTGCCCAACTCTTGTAGCCCCATAGACTGTAGGCTGCCGGGATCCTCTTATCCATGGGATTTCTCAGGCAAAAATACTGGAGTGGGTTGCCATTTCCTATTCCAGGGGTTTTCCTGACTCATGGATCAAACCCAGTCTCCTGAATTGTAGGCAGATTCTTTACTGACTGAGCTACCAGGAACTGCCCCCAAAGTGTGTCCAATTCTTTGGTCTATAGCCCACCGGGCTCTCCTCTATGTAACTTCCCAGGCAAGAAAACTGGAGCGGGTAGACCTTCCCTTCTCCAGGGGATCTTCCCGATCCAGGGATCGAACCCAGGTCTCCTGCATTGCAGGCAGGTTCTTTACCCTCTGAGCCACTTTCGGAGAAGGCAATTGCACCCAACTCCAGTACTCTTGCTTGGAAAATCCCATGGATGGAGGAGCCTGGTGGGCTGCAGTCCATGGGGTCTCGAAGAGTCAGACACAGACCCTACTGAGCGACTTTACTTTCACTTTTCACTCTCATGTATTGGAGAAGGAATGGCAACCCACTCCAGTGTTCTTGCCTGGAGAATCCCAGGGACAGAAGAGCCTGGTGAGCTGCCATCTCTGGGGTCACACAGAGTCAGACACGACTGAAGAGACTTAGTAGCAGCAGCAGCACCTTCTGGAGGCTCTAACCTCAATATAGTATTTATTTGTGCCTGGTTCTATTGCAAGTGCATTACATAACGTTCATTAGTTTCATCATTACAACAGTCTTATGGGGCAGATACTTTGTGCTACCTACTAACAAGGAAATTGAAATACAGAGAGGTTATGTCTCTGGGTGAAGCAGCACAGCTAACAAGCAGAAGCTCAGAGGCTCCTAATGCGCACGCATGCCTGGTCACTCGGTCGCGTCCTACTCTTTGTGAACCCATCGGCTGCAGCCCGCCAGGCTCCTCATCCAGGGGATTCTCCAGGCAAGGATACTGGCGTGGGTTGCCACTTCCTTCTCCAGGGGATCTTCCCAACCCAGGGATCAAACCCACATTTCCTGCATCAGTAGGAGGATTCTTTATCACTACGAAGACTGCTGCTGCTGCTGCTGAGTCGCTTCAGTCGTGTCCAACTCTGTGCGACCCCATAGACGGCAGCCCACCAGGCTCCCCCATCCCTGGGATTCTCCAGGCAAGAACACTGGAGTGGGTTGCCATTTCCTTCTCCGATGCATGAAAGTGAAAGTGAAGTTGCTCCGTCGTGTCTGACTCTTAGCGATCCTACGGACTGTAGCCCTCCAGGCTCCTCTGGCCACGGGAGAGTACTGGAGTAGGTTGCCATTGCCTTCTCTGCTACAAAGACTACATGTTGGTTAAAGTTGTCACTAGAAATTATTACCATGAACGTTTCAACTGCCTAGTAATTGCAGCAGGCTCCCAAATAATAAATACACGTATTTAGGAACAGGCTTAGAAATGTTTATGTGAGTATATGTATTCACCTACTATGTTCTTAATAGAAGGGAGAGGAGGTGGAGTTGGCAGGGTAGCGAATACTATAAAGTTGCCCTTGGGGGAGTTGATTTGTCATAATTTCCTCAGAATTTGGCATAGTGTAGATGTTCAGTGGAGGCGTCCCAGGTGGCACAGTAGTTAAAAATCCTCCTGCCAATGCAAGAGACTCGGGTTCAATTGCTAGGTCAGGAAGATCCCATGGAGTAAGAAGTGGCAACCCACTCCAGTATTCTTGCCTGGGAAATGCCATAGACAGAGTCTGGCATGCTACAGTTCATGGGGTCCCAAAAGAGTCAGACACATCTCAGTGGCTAAACAACAATGAGTACATGAAATATACCAGAGATATTTCTAAAGTAAGAATTCTGAAGGCTACAGGTGTGAAGAGTCGGACATGACACTGGCTGAGCATATGTACACATGTGCAATGAATGCTTTCTAACAATTAGTTAAAAGAATGAACACGTGAAGGGCTTCCCAAGTGGCTCAGTGGTAAAGGATTTGCCTGCCAAGGCAGGAGACTTGGATTTGATCCCTGGGTCAGGAAGATCCCCTGGAGAAGGAAATGGCAATCCACTCCAGTATGCTTGCCTGGAAAATCCCATGGACGAAGGAGCCTGGTGGGCTATAGCCCATGGGGTCACAAAAGAATCAGACACAACTTAGTGGATAAACCACAACAATGAAGCCAGGGATATTTCTAAAGTAAGAAGTCTGCTTGTACGTTGGTGACATCACTGTCAGCCTCCTTCAGTTTCCCTGGATAAAACATTTATAGTCATATTTTGCATGGATTCCTCGCCCCGTTCTGAAATCTTTTCATCTCTGAGTGGATCAGCAATACAAAGGGTTTGTGGATGACATTTCCATTGTGCAATCACATGTGACTATTGCTCTCATATGGTTAATGGAATTATGTCAATGGGTGGGATTTGAAAGTAGATGCTTTATTAGGGGCACAGTGTGATTTGAAGGTAATAGCAGCTGGTGATAAGTCATTCATAGAGAGTTCAGGTAGGGTGAAAGAGTGCCTGGCTCACGGCTTTAGATTGGGAGATCCAAAGGGCTTCCTTGAGCAGATGTCATTTAAGCTAAGAATCGGGTGCGATGGGGAGCCTACTTGTGCAGTATTTACAGGAAGAAGGTGTGGCCTGGAGTATGAGAAGGAATATATAAGAAGATGAGTCTGCGAAGGTAGGAGAGGCATCAGGTGGGAACTTCTAAGCCGGGGAAAGGATATTGGCTTTTGTTCTAAGTGCTGTGGGAAAGCTTAGGTGGGTGATGGTGGATTAAGGGAGTGGAATAATGTGATGTTGCTTCCCTGGTGGTTCAGACAGTAAAGAGTCTGCCTGCAATGTGGGAGACTTGAGTTCAATCCCTGGGTCAGGAAGATCCCCTGGAGAAGGGACTGGCAATCCATTCCAGTATTCTTGCTTGGAGAATCCAATGGACAGAGGGGCTTGGCAGGCTACAGCCCGTGGGGTCACAGAGGTGGACACGACTGAGCGACATCACTTTCACTTTCACAATGCGACTGTTTTTAAATAACACTGGCTGTATTTGAGGAATTGGTTGAAAAGGATGAGCTAGAGAGCAGAGGAATCACAAGGAAGGTTCCTGGCAGAAGTCTAGGCCAGCAATCATGGCGGCTTTCACTAGGTCGGAAGCAGAGAGGGTGAAAGGAGGGCATGGTGGGGATGTTCCCCAGGAAAGTGAGCGGGACCTTTTCTGGGATTAGAGGAAGAGGAGACAGAATGGACTCAAGGATTTGATTTTTGGCCTGATCAGCTCAGGCCAAATGATAATGGTGTCGTGCATGGAAATGGGAAGACCAGGGATGGAGTAATTGGCTATTTTCCTTTTGGAAGTGGAGAAGGATCAAGAGTTTATTTCAGTCCCGTTAATTTTAAAATGCCTGTTTGACATTGGGGAGGAATTCCAAGCAGGACTTTGGAGATTCAGGCCCGGAATTCTGGCGAGGGGTCTGGCCCAGAGAAGCAGTGGAGCGCCCCACGCATGTCGGCAACAAACACCCATCTGCATAGCATCGTCCAGCTCTCAGAGCCCCTGTGCGCATTAGCCACTGACCCCATAGCCGCCTCATGGCAAGGTTATTACTTCTGCAGACTTACTGATTAATAACAATACCTGGCCTGTATATTTCCCTTGAGAGTTTCCTAGACACTTCCCCATAGACTGTCCCTGTCACACTTTGCTCCTATTCATCACACTGGGAAATAGAAGGCCTGGGCAATGGTGGCTGTAAGGACAGGAATTATACCTGTCAGAATTTATACCTGCAGAGGCACACAGATGACGTCATAGGGTATGCACACCTGTGTGTTGTTTCATTCAGTGGCTAAATCCTGTCCGACTCTTTGTGACCATATGAACTGCACGCAGCTCGCCAGGCTTCCCTGTCCTTCACTGTCTCCTGGAGTTTGCTCAGACTCATGTCCCTTGAGTCGATGATGCCATCCAACCATCTCTGCCTCTGTCGCCCCTGTCTCCTTTGGCCCTCAATCTTTCCCAGCACCAGGATCTTTTCCAATGAATGGGCTCTTTGCATCAGGTGGTCAAAATATTGGAGCTTCAGTTCAGTGAGTATTTAGTATTGACTGGTTTGATCTCCTTGCTGTCCAAGAGACACCTATGCATTATCCTCTTTAAAAAAGCAGTTTGTTTTTTGTGATGGACATGAGAGCCCTCTGCTGTTCAGACTGGGCATATCCACTAAACTATGATTTTTTTTTTTTTTTTCCAGCTGAAGTCCATTATCGAATCAGAGTTCTCTCTTTTTGTAATATGCTCTTGGGACAAAAACCCCACTGATGACCACTAACAATGTTTAAAACAATTTAATTTGTCATAGCCAATAATAGCCTTGTGGTATGAAACCTCATATTCTATTTTTCAAGAAAGCAGTGTTGAGTGAGAGAAGCAAAGAGCTTTATGTTTGAGACAAATTTTTTCCCACTGCCAGTTACCCAAACCCAGGTATGGTTCTAGAATAAAAGCAGCAATTTCATGGCTAAAAGAGGAATGAAAAGCACCAAAACCTTTAGAATATCTGCTACATAGGACTGCCACATGAAATCAGTAATTGCATATTTCAAAAAAAAAAGAGAGAAACCTGGTCATATTTACCTGTATATTTTATCAATACATGGATACAGTGTCATCTAAAGAATGTCGAAGTATTGGGTTGGCCAAAACGTTCATTCGGGTTTTGCCATAAGATGGTACGGAAAACCTGAATGAACATTCTGGCCAGCCCAATATAAAGGGAAGGGTATGAATTCTGCTTGGTGAGGTTGGAGGTCGCAAAAACAAGTGGTGAATAGTGTGCTGGATAGAAGAAATACCCTGAGACCAAGAGAATCTTAGACGCTTGGGCTGGGACATAAAACTGCACAAGAACCCCAGCTGGGCTGACTGAGGGTCTTCAGCATCACCTGGGTTTGACCTTCCCTGAGTTGATGGTTGTTGTTATTCAGTTGCTCAGTCATGTCCTATTCTTTGCGACCCCATGGACTGCAGCGTGCCAGGCTTCCCTGTCCTTCACTATTTCCAGGAGTTGACGGTAGGGACCCCAGGATGCTCATTAACTAGACAGTGACATTCATGATCAGGTTTGAGCTTTAATGGAGGTTTTGAAAGATGCATGTAAGGCATTCAGAGGCAGGAAAAGGCTGGATTAAAAATAGCCCTTTAGGCAGCTCTTGAAGCTATCAGGAACTTCCATGGTGGTCCAGTGGTTAAGACTCTGAGCTTTCACTGCTGGGGGCGCGAGTTCCAGCCTTGATCCAGGAACTGAGATCCCTGTGTGCTGTGCTGTGGGCCAAGAGGGGGAAAAAAAATCCATCAAAGAAATCACAAGCTCCTTAGCCAGGGTAGTGATAATGGGAAAAAAGAGGCAGAATAAAATTGAGATGAGGAAAGGAAAAAAGAGGAAAGATGGTTGGGAGAATGGAAGAACACTGTATAAACTATTACAAAAAAGACTTAGAAAATAATTTCCATTTTTATCAACAACAACAAGTATCATGTCCTTCTCAGGTCTACCTCTATACCCTCCATCTTCTCACTCCTAGGGCTAACTGGCTTGTTTTCCCAGGCTCACAGCTGTCCCTAGTCCTAGGACCTCAAGACCTAGTCTAACCCTACACTGAGCCTATTGAAATATCAACTGAGAGCATTACCACCCCGTCGGGGAACATTTGAAAATGCATGAGAACATTTTTAATTCATGAAATGACCTAGGTGGTTACTGACATTTAGGAATAGGAGATGTTAAACGTCCTGAAATATTCAAGGAAAGCCTACATAATACAGAGTTGACCCATGTGTAATCCAGTAGTCCCATCACTGAGAAGCACTGCCATGCCACCCCCACGGCCGAATCTCAGTTTGATGAACAGGTATGTGCTGTGTTCTCTGGAGCATCTCTCAGAAGACAGGACGTATCCAGAGACCTCGGAACACAAAGCTTCAACACCCAATTCCTGTTATAAACATTTGATATTCTCCCAAGATCACTCTAGTCACTACCTTCTCTCTCTGTATTTTGAGAAGTTACCAAGTGCCTAGCACTGTAGTCACAGCTGATGGCCTAGACAAGCAGAAAGACAACCCACAATAACCGCACTGGCTCAGCAGTAAAGAATCTGCCTGCGATTCAGGAGATGCAGCTTCAACCTCTGGGTCGGGAAGATCCCCTGGGGAAGGAAATGGCAACCCACTTCAGTATTCTTGCCTGGGAAATTCCATGGACAGAGGAGCCTGATGGACTTCAGTCTATGGGATCCCAAAGAGCTGGACACGACTTATTGACTAAACAGTAACAAAAATCAGCCCAAAATGTAGTCCCTGCCGACAAGAATTTAATACTCCGCTGAAGAATAAAAGGCTAGCCTACAAGAGAAATTCTTAAACTGACTTGGTATGTATCTATATAGAAATCAGAGCTAAGGTTCCTAATACAAACCAGGGTTGTAGGGTTCAGAGAAGAAAAGGATAAAATAAAAGCTGAAAAAGCAGAGGGATGCTTAGATTAGTGCTCATCTATATTTCCCAAAGTCGGTTCCTTGGAGCACTGGTCCAGTGGAATAGCAAATATTGTTACTGGGAGAAAAAAGGTTCTGGGGTTTTAAAAGTTTGGAAATTGCTAAGCTGAGCAAAGTTAATCAGCCAGGACCCCTTAAACTGTCTAATAACTGATAACCACTGTCATTCCCTGAGAGTGGCCTTTCCTCTTCAAAGTTTGCTCCATTTATTTGACCATGGCACTCTCTCTCTCTCTCTCTCTTTTTAAAGCAAGGATTTCACGGTCCCGGGTCCATTGCATATTCTTGGAAAAGATCAAAGCACCCAACACGTGAAGGCATGGGTGGGAAAGGGGCTACATATGAAATAATGAGAAGATGGGNNACAAGCAACAAGGAGGGGAAAGCTGGGGGTGGGGTTGAGGGGCTGGAGGTGGGGGGTGTGGAATCAGCGACATTTAACTGACATCAGACTGTAAAGGTTCTAGTACATCTCTGGCATCTCCTAGCCACCTGAACTTGAACACGTTACTTCATCTCTCTGGGCCTCAGCTTCCTCACACAGAAACTGTGGGTGATCACAGCATTTGTCTTGTAGAGTTCTTGTCAGGATTAAACACAGTAAAACAACGGAAAGCACTTGGGATTCTCCCTAGCATAAAGTGATGGTATTGTACACTAATGTGATAAGGCTGGAGGGGTCAGACTGTGAATGGCCTTTAAACTGGACAGAGAAAAGTAGATGCTATGGAAATGATAGTCTTATAGAGGTAGTTTATTTGCATATTTTTCTATTACTATTAATAAATGTCTCAAACAAAATAAAGAATACATGTTATGTATATGTTGGGTGTGTGTGTGCACAGCAGATGCAAGACTTAAAGATTCAAACAACTTAAGAAATTGAACATCACCCATGTAGTGGAAACCCTCACCAACCTCTCCCCAGTCTCTCTCGTTCCCTCCCCATCAAAGGGAACCGCCAATCTGATTTGGAAGTTTAAGTACACTGGCATGTTCCTCTCTATATATTGCTTAGTTTACTGATTAGTGAACATTATATCAATGTAACCAGTGTGTACTTATTTTTCTGTGACATTCTTTTTTCATTCAACTTCATGTTTCGAAGATCCACCCATAATGATACATCAGCTTAAGTTCATATATCTTCCATAATGAGCCTATGGTGTGTGTGTGTGTGTGTATGAGTTGGTATCCACCGAAAAGTTCATGACCCTTAAATGTACCTAACTGTATGCATGGCTTGTAGAAAAAGCAAATAATTAAAAACTGGAAATTCTAATATATTTCCCTGGCTCTGGTGAAAAGCATCTGGCCCCAAGACTTCCCTGGTGGTACGGTGGATGTGAGTTCTCCTGCCAATGCAAGGGACACAGGTTCGATCCCTGGTCTGGGAAGAGTCCACATGCCACGGAGCAATGAAGCCCATGAGCCACAACTTCTGTAGCCCGAGCACCCAGCACCTGTGCTTTGCAACAACAGAAGCCACGACCGTGAGAAGCCTGCACATCACAATAAAGCCCCCACTCACCGCAGCAACAGAAAGCCTGTGCACAGCAACAAAGACTCAGTGCAGCCAAAAATAAATAAGTAAATAATTTTTTTAAAAAGCATCTGGCCCCAGGCAAGAGACTCTGCATCTTCAAATCTCACCCTCCTCATCTCTAAACCGGAAATCATTATCTGGCCTGGAGAAATGTCACGAATGGCAAAGAGCTCTTGGCACCTATCAATCCAGATGTCAATGAGTTTAGTAGTAGAAACAGGTGATGCAGTGACATTGACATTCATTAGGTTAGAAGTGAGATTGAACATGATTGCTCCAAATAGTGTGACTCCCACTAAATTGTAAACAAGTTAGGTTTGTCTCAACAGGACTTTCCCCAAACCATTAGTTTCCTTGGCTTCCTGCACAAATAAATGGGATAGTCCCAAGAGAGGTAGGCAGGTTTCTCGAGAGGTCACATCTTCCTGTGTAGGTCAGCCCCTCAACAGGAAAGCCAAGGTCTCATCTTCATCAGTCTTCTAATCTTGCTTAACCCAGGACCCACAAGACCAAAATGTATCCCTCTGGCTGCCTTCTGCCTCCTATGTTGAAAAGAAGTCCTGATCCTCTGCCCTAGGTGACTGAAAGAATTGTCAAAGTAATGCTCTTCTCATCAGAAAATAAAATGTGTTGCAAAGCCATCTTGTAAATCATGAGGGGTCCAGATGCAGAAAACTGAGGCAGGTAGGTGTTCTGACACAGCCAGTTGGGCTGCTTTCAGAGCAGCAGTGAATCTTTCGTTTGTGAACCACTGTAGAGCAAAAAGGAGGACCAGGATTGTGACTTCATGCCCAAGGAAAGCTGGACCAGGAGGCTCACTGCAGTGGTGTTTGTATGTCCAAAACCATCAGGAACAGTCTAAACATCAGTACAGAAACAGGAAAATAGTATTTGGTATGTCCATAGGACAGAATTCTATAAAGCAATAGACATTAGCTAGATTGATTGTTCTCTCTCTCTCTCTCTCTCTCTCTCTCTCTCTCTCTGTGATTGGCTCTCAAAAGTATAGTACTGGGGCTTCCCTAGTGGTTCAGCGGTAAAGAATCCACTTGCCAATGCAGGAGACACGGGTTCGATCCCTGGTCCGGAAAGCTCCCACATGCCGCAGAGCAACTGAACCTGAGCACCACAACTACTGATTCTGCGCCCTAGAGCCTGGAAGCCTCAACTACTGGGCCTATTTCTGCCACTACTCCTGAAGCTGGTGTGCCCTAGAGCCGGAGCTCCGAAACAGGAGAAGCCACCACAGTGAGAAGTCCACACACCAAACTAGAGAGTAGCCCCTGCTCGCCTGCTCGCCGCAACGAGAGAGAAGCCCACGCAGCAACAAAGACTCAGCACAGCCAAAGTGAAAGTCACTCAGTCGTGTCAGACTCTTTGCAACCCCATGGACTATGCAGAGCATAGCATTCTGCAGGCCAGAATACGGAGAGGGTACCTTTCCCTTCTCCAGGGGATCTTCCCAACCCAGGCATCGAACCCAGGTCTCCCGCAACGCAGGCAGATTCCTTACGAGCTGAGCCACAAGGGAAGCCCAAGAATACTGGAGTGGGTAGCCTATCCCTTCTCCAGCGGATCTTCCCAACCCAGGAATAGGAATCCAACCGAGGTCTTCTGCATTGCAGGTAGATTCTTTACCAACTGAACTATCATATATAAATAAAATTATATTTAAAAATTTAGTATTGAGTGAAAGCACATTTCTAAATGAACATCCA
>SJYF01000768.1:3072107-3082353 GCA_006410515.1 Procapra przewalskii
AACAAACCACAAGGAGCCCCTTCCCGCCCTCCCCGCCCTCCCCGCTGCCCTGTGAAGGGAGAGGAACCTGCGCTCCCTACCCCAAGGCCTCGCTGCCCCGCAGCCAGGTGGGATGCTGGACGCAGCTTCCACTCTGTTTCTGCACAGGCTGAGAAGCCTGGCTTCTACCATCTCCCTCCTCGAGGCCACAGACGCCCGCCCGCCAGCCTTGGAGCAGGACACCTGTGATCCCGCCGGGGGAGCGACGTCGCAGCACAGATGTGTCCCGAAGGCCAGTGCCACGCCCCTTCCTGGGGGCGCGCGATAATAAAAGCTGACCTTTTACCAACAGAAAAGAAAGGCGACAAACCTGGATTATCAGACCCAGGGCAAACTGTAGCCCTTGCGTCACACGTGTGGCTGGGTCCACTAACCCGGCGCGGAGGGAGATTCCCTCGGTTGAGCTCACCCTTGGTCAGGAGAGGGTGGTCTCTTCCCATTCCGCCCATCTCTTCTCATTAAAAGAGCCCGAGTCTCAAGTGTTTGTCCGACGTTTGTGGGAGGCTAAAGAGGCGCGTCCTTCCTGCTCCCCACCACCCATGCTCTGGTCCAGGGACTCTGCTTCCCCCCACACCTTGCCCTAACATCCCTCAAGATCTTAAGCATCCAGATCATTCTTTCATTGGTGTCAGCGGTATCCCTTTCTGCTTCGATGCATCTTGGGGGCAACCGCAGCAGAGCGGAAGGAAAATATATAGAAAACTGTTTTCTCCGTTTTGATGGAGATCCCTGCTCCCTGCGCGTTCGCGTTCGCGCAGTTGATCCTTCCACACTTCTGGGATGTGAGTTTTGCTTTTATTCCAGGTGAGGAAACTGCACTTCATGCCTATGGTCCCTAAGGAAAAGTGCCATCTTTTTCCTTCCTTCTTCCTCCAAGACAAGTCTTTTGAGCTAGAGGATTGGGGAAGGGAGAAGGAATACAGGCGGTGTGCAGGGGAGGGAGCAGGGGAGTATTTGAGGTGGGGTGTTCTTGAAAACTGCACCTGTGTTGTATATCTGCAGTGAACAGGAGAGGAAAGGAGGATTTTGAGAGCTATGGTGATTATGGGTTTCCTGGAGTTCAAGAAATAGATGAAACAAAATTGAGTTACGTTGATATAATTTCTGGTTACGTGGACTGTCCATGGCTCAGAGGGTAAAGCGTCTGCCTACAACGTGAGAGATCTGGGTTCGATCCCTGGGTTGGAAAGATCCTCTGGAGAAGGCAATGGCACCCCACTCCAGTACTCTTGCCTGGAAAATCCCGTGGACAAAGGAACCTGGTAGGCTACAGTCCATGGGGTCACAGAAAGATGGACACGACTGAGTGACTTCACTTGATTTCACTTCAAACTGTCCTGTTTTGAAGACAACAACATACCTTAGATGATCTATAAGAGTCATACCTTTGTAAGCTTTGTAGAAATTAAATGAGGGTCAGGATACGACCAGAGGCCTCTGGGCTCTGGACCATGTCCTTTCCACTGACACTGGGTGCCTGTCCCACTGCTCTCACGGCTCTGACTCAGACCTGGGGCAGCTGGGCTAAAGAGCCAATCAGTTAATGCTTCGCCTCTGATATACTGAGGCCTCTGGTGACTTAGCCTTAGCTACAGAATCTTCTCTGCTGGACCCTGAACCTCTGCCTGCAGCTGAATTGCTCTACTTCCTCCTCACAGCCACCACCTGACCAGGGAGGAGCCATGGAACCAGGATGGGGTAAAGAAATTTCTCACCGAGACTATGGGTAAGCAAAAAAAAAAAACACACACAGAGGAAAAAGTAGAACTCAGAAATACAAGGAAAAGGAACTAATTAAGGTCATTTAGAGAGATGTGGATGGACCTAGACACTGTCATACAGAGTAAAGTGAATCAGAAAGAGAAAAACAAATCTCATATGCTAATGCATATATGAAGAATCAAGAAAAATGGTAAAGATGAACCCTATTTCCAAGGCAAGAAGAGAGATGCAGATGTAAAGAATGGACATGTAGACCCGGGAGTTGGGGGGAGGTGAGGGAAGGGTGGGATGAACTGAGAGGTTAGGATTGACATCTTAATATATATGCTGCTGCTGCTAAGTTGCTTCAGTTGTGTCTGACTCTGTGCGACCCCAGAGACGGCAGCCCACGAGGCTTCCCTGTCCTTGGGATTTTCCAGGCAAGAACACTGGAGTGGGTTGCCATGTCCTTCTCCAATGCATGAAAGCGAAAAGTGAAAGTGAAGCTGCTCAGTCATGTCTGACCCTCAGCGACCCCATGGCCTGCAGCCCACCAGGCTCCTCCATCCATGGGATTTTCCAGGCAAGAGTACCGGAGTGGGGTGCCATTGCCTTTTCTATGCATAAAATAGCTAGCTAGTGAGAATCTGCTGTAAAGCACAGGAAGCTCAGCTTGTGATGACCTAGATGGGTGAGATGGGGGGGGCGGTGTAGGAGGGAGGCACAAGAGGGAGGGGATACATGTATACATATAGCTGATTCCCTTTATTGTATAGCAGAAATGAACACAACAATGTACAGCAATTATATTCCAAGTTAAAAAAAGAAACACATGGAAACAAGAGGCCAAAGATGACGGAGGGGGATCTGAGGAACCAGAAGTGGATCCCAAAGCTTCAGTCAGGTCAGTTCAGTTCAGTAGCTCAGTTGTGTCCAACTCTTTGCAACCCCTGGACTGCAGCACACCAGGCCTCCTTGTCCATCACCAACTCCCAGAGCTTACTCATACTCGTGTCCATTGGGTTGGTGATGCCATCCAATCATCTGATCCTCTGTCAACCCCTTCTCCTCCTGCCTTCAATCTTTCCCAGCATCAGGGTCTTTTCAAATGAGTCAGTTCTTCGCATCAGGTGGCCAGAGAATTGGAGTTTCAGCTTCAGCATCAGTCCTTCCACTGAATATTCGTGACTGATCTCCTTTAGGATGGGCTGCTTGGATCTTCTTGCAGTCCAAGGGACTCTCTAGAGTCTTCTCCAACACCACAGTTCAAAATCATCAATTCTTTGGCGTTCAGCTTTCTTTATAGTCCAACTTTCACATCCATACATGACCACTGGAAAAACCACAGCTTTGACTAGATGGACCTTCTGATAAGCCTAGCATCCTTGCCCCCATCCATCTCTTCATTCATTCATTTGCTCATTCATTCAGTAACTCTACAAATGTGTGTCAGGCACTGAACTATGTCCCGAGGGCACCATGGAGAAACTCACAAAGCTCCTGCTCCTATGAGATGCTGACAGGCCAGTGGAGGAGACAGACGTCAAACTGCCCCATTTATAGTACAAGGTCAAGTAGTGGTAAGCGCCACAAAGCAAAATAAATTTGAGCAGGGGGACAAAGAAAGCTGGGAGTGAGACTGGCTCTTTCAGTTTGGGTGGTCAGGAAATGTCTCTAACAGGGTGACATGGCCACTTGGATAAAGGGAGAGGGTGTTCCAGGCAGAAGAAACAGCGCGAGCAAAGGCCCTGGGGCGGCACCCTGCTAAGGAATCCTGAGAAACCAGCGTTGTTGGCCCACAGAGAACACGGGAAAGACTGGCAGAAAACAAGACAAAGAAACAGCAAAGCTTAGACCAGGGAGCCTTTGTCAGCCAGTATAAGGACGGATTCTTTTATGTTTGAGTGAGACAGTAATCCATTGAAGAGTTTTTCACGGGGGAGTGTCATAATCTAACTTTTCTTTTAAAATATAGTCCTAACTTGGCAACATTCAAGTCAGCAGTGCTGTCTTTGAGTCCTAGAGCCAGAGATCTCTGAAACTAACCCATTTCTCAGCCCTCTTTCAAAATTCAAATCTTCTTTCCTCCTTGTCCAGCTATTTGCCCCGTTTTTCTCGTGAGGTGATTCACATGTCTTGCCCCCACAGCCTGCCAGCTCCCATATGTACTTCTACAAGAGTTCTATCTATATATTTGTCAATTTCCGGCCAGGAGCCCCAGCAAAAATTGCAAGAAGCATATTTGCATCTCACCTGCATCAGTAGAGCAAAAAGGGGGCACAGCTGCAGTAAAAAAATAGTTGGAGGTAGGAAGTGCTAAAGCTACCAAAAAAAAAGGGTGGGGGGATGATCCCATTGCAACTAAATATCGATTCCACTGCAGAGCATGTTGCTGAGATGCAAACTTTTACAGACGATGTACAGTTTTGCTTAAGACCCTTTGCAGTCACTCTTAAGCTGTACAGCAAGGTACCCTTAGGGAAAGAGCCCCACCCATTGCCTTACAGATGGGGAGCTTGCAGTAGCTTCTGACCATCATCACAAGGCTGCTGAGCGTCAAGGCTCAGCTCCAGGCTGGGCTCGTGACAACCAATCAAGGCCTCTTTCAACAACACTATGAAAGATTTATGAAAGGCTGGGCAACAGTAAAATGAGCTTATGCAACCTTCCCCCAGTGCAAATTAAGAAACTGATTTGAGGAACAGAAACTTGGTTAAGGCTTGCCTACCTGCAAACAGCACCGCAGAGAAAGTTGAAAACTTAAAAGAGAAGAAAATGGTCTCTCAGGGGACTGGGAGCATTATTTCTGCTCTGAATAACTGAGAAGTTGCGTGTGAAAGAGCATCTACCCAAACTGAGAAATAGCAAAATTTGACGTTAAGTTTCTCCAGTGTTGTTGTCAATGTTGTTTAGTCACTAAGTCATGTCCGACTCTCAGTGACCCATGGACGTTAGCCCTCTAATCTACTCTGTCCTTGGGATTTGCTGGGCAGAAATACTGGAGTGGATTGCCATATCTTTCTCTAGGGGATCTTCCTGACCCAGGGATCGTGTCTTCTGCATTGGCAGGCAGGTTCTTTACTGCTGAGCCACCAGGGAAGCTCAAGTTTCTCCCATAAGCCACAAAATAAACAATATTTGTAGAGCTTAATAGTTTGCAAAACATGGTCATCCTAAACATCCCCTCATTTAGTTTTTGCAATAATCCTGCAAGGAGGTGAAAATTGGTATCGTCATTATCCCCATCCTACAGCTGAGGAGACTGAGGCTCAGAGAAATGAAATGACTTCCTAAAATGCCTTGAACATCAGGCCACTGAATTCTTTTCATAAGCGATAGAAGTCTCAGTTGCGTACATGCCTACCAAGTTGCTTCAGTCATGTCTGACCCTGCAACTCTACGGACTCATCTTTAAAACAGGGAGAATAATACCTACATGGTAGCTATTGTGAGAATTAAATGAATAACTGTATAAAAAGCACCAGCTCAGAGCCTGACACAATGCAGGTCTTTGCTATTATTTACAGCTTCTTCCCATTAATCTCAATATACAACTTTTCTAGTCACTCTTTGGATAACACATGATTAAAGATACAAATTTGTTTCAGTTGCTCAGTCATGTCCAACTCTTTGTAACCCCATGGACTGCAGGTTGCCAGGCTTCCCTGGCCTTCACCATCTCCTGAAGATTGTTCAGACTCATGTCCATTGAGTCAATGATGTCACCCAACCACCTCATCCTCTGATGCCCCCTTTTCCTCCTGTCTTCAGTCTTTCTCAGCATCAGGGTTTTTCCCAATAAGTCAGAAAGTTGAGAAAATAATTTAAGTCCTCAGTGATTCCCATCACTGCCACTCACATGCCACTGCTGAGAACTAATCACATGCCTCTACCAAAATGTAGCCCTCTACTGGGCAGTCACCTTCCACAGTGGGGAGGGGGGAGCATGTGGTCAACTGGTCACCTCTGTTGCTACCAGAAAAAAGGCAAATATATCAGTTATTATAACGAAAATGACCCAGGAAAGTCAAATATAAAGCTGTGGGAAAAAAAGACAGAAAAGGCATACCAGGTACACATTCACAATCGTTTTGCACAGAAAGAAATTCATACTGAAAAGCACTAAAAGGAATGTATCATAGTTAGAAAAACACCACCTACCAAATATCTCATAAACCTTTCTGAACCTAAAAATCTTAGCCTCAAAATAGAAAAAGCAAACCCTAACAGTAATGTGAGGAGACACTGACAAGTTCTTATAATGGGTGGCTTAAAACACATCTTCAGAAATTGGCTAGCCAATTGTTACAAAAACAAGTAAGGTTTGAGAAGTTCTAACTAATACGTTTAACAATGATCCTTTAATAGATATCTACAGAGGAATAGTTTTTTGCCCAACAGAGATTACACAGTTTTTCAAAATCTCATGAGACGTTCTCCAGGTACATCAGGTCACAAAAGAACTCATAACAAAACCCCAAAAGGAAAACTCTGACAGTCCCTACTCATGAACTATAAAGAAATAAGTTAGAAAATAATAACAGAAAGGAAATAAACAAAAATTTATCCTATTAGATATTTTACAATACTCTGCTAACTAAGTCCTGGAAAAAAAAAAAACCTGGAAATTTAGAATCACAAGAGCACTACATACAAGATAAGGCAGCATTCTGACGGAAAATATGTAAGCTTAAATACATATAATAGAAAACCAGAAAGGTTGAAAATGAATGAATCAATCAAGTTTTCAACTCAAGAAGCTGGGAGGAGAGGTGAGGAGAAGAGAGACAGAAAATAAATCTGAATAAAATTGAAGCAAAAAACCGGGGAAGATAAAAGTAGATAATAAATATAAAAAACAAAAGACTATAGAATTAACTTGTTCTTTGGACGAATTAATGGAAAGACAAACTGTTGACATACTTGTCAAAAGACAGAAAAAAGACAAAATATTAAGTCAAAAATTGTAAAAATGTTACCCTCATGGCAAGCATTCTGAAAAATCTGTAGATGAAATGATTAAATTCCTATGGAAATAACATTATAAAAGTTCATCCAAAAAAAGGGTAGGAAACGTGAATAGAATGTCAACCGTTAAAGAAAGTGAAGAGCTATTCAGAGATCTAGCTAAAATAGGCATCTACTCAGAGGGCTTTCAGGTAGATAGTACCAGACCTTTAGAGAAAATTCTATAAAAACTGTTTCCAGGAAAAGATGAGAAGCTCTGTAATCATTTTATAAGTTCAGTATAACACTGAAGGAGAAGGCAATGGCACCCCACTCCAGGACTCTTGCCTGGAAAATCCCATGGACGGAGGAGCCTGGTGGGCCGCAGTCCATGGGGTCGTTAGGAGTCGGACACGACTGAGAGAGTTCACTTTCACTTCTCACTTTCATGTATTGGAGAAGGAAATGGCAACCCACTCCAGTGTTCTTGCCTGGAGAATCCCGGGGATGGGGGAGCCTGGTGGGCTGCCGCCTCTGGGGTCGCACAGAGTCGGACACGACTGAAGTGACTCAGCAGCAGCAGCAGCAGCAGTATAACACTGACACCTCTATTTCTCTCTCCACATGTATATATGCAATACATATGGTATATACACACACACATATGACATATATATATATAACTTTTTTAAAAGATAAAAAAATTCCACATCCAACTGTGTATTGAAGGAATAAAAAAAAAAAGAAAGGATCATTCTAGGAATGAAACGGTGTTTCAATATTAAGAATCTAAGGATTTCCCTGGTGGTCTAGTGGCTAAGACTCTGTGCTCCTAATGCAGGAGGCCCAGGATCCATAAGACTTTCTCTGGTGGCTCAGATGGTAGAGTTTGCCTGCAGTGCAGGAGACCCGGGTTCGCTCTCTGAGTCGGGAAGAAGATTCCCTGGAGAAGGAAATGGCAACCCACTCCAATATTCTTGCCTAGAAAATCCCATGGACAGAGGAGCCTGGCAGGCTACAGCCTGTGAGGTCGCACAGAGTCAGAAACAACCAAGCGATTTCACTTTCTTTCAGGATCCATCCTTGGTCAGGAACTTCAAGTCCACATGGCACAACTAAAGATTCCTTATGCTGCACTGAAGATTGACGATCCCCCAAGTAGCAACTAAGACCTGGTACAGCCAAATAAATACATAAAAATAAATATTTTGTAAAAAGAACCTATCAAAGAGATTAGAGAAACCACATGATTGTATTAACAAATGTTTCAGAGGCCTTTGTTAAAATTCAGCACTCGTTCTTGACAGCAGACCAGAAGAAAAAATGTCTTAATCCTGACAAAGTGTGTTAGTAACCTAAGTACTATTTTGTGGGTCAAATATCACACATCCCACCCATAAAAAGTCAGAGATAAGACAAGTTTCCTCTTCAGCATTGTGCTGCAAGTACTAAATAATACATCAAGACCAGGAAACATGAATACCATTCACTGACAAGCCTTTCCTTTGAGTCAATGAAAACAATCCTCAGTATCTGTTTGCATTTTACAGTTTATAAAAGAGTTCCATAGGCACTATATCCTGTGGCCCTGACAAAGTCCAGGTGAGATGAGGACAAGGATTGTCATCCCAGCTTTGAGGATCATCCCAGGACAAGGATCCCGAGAGTCATGGCATTTTGAGATTTCCCTAAAGATACGGGCCAGGTGGCGCTAGTGGTAAAGAACCTGCTTGCTAATGCAGGAGACATGAGACTTGGGTTTGATCCTTGGGTTAGGAAGATCATGGGGTCGCACAAAGTCAGACACAACTGAAGTGACTGAGTATGCAAAAATACAGGGGTAGCTCAGCTGGTAAAGAAGCCGTCTGCAGTGAGGAAGACCTGGGATTCGATCCCTGGGTTGGGAAGATCCCCTGGAGGAGGGCATGGCAACCCACTCCAGTGTTCTTGCCTGGAGAATCCCCATAGACAGAGGATCCTGGCAGGCTGCAGTCTGTGGGGTCAGAAAGAATTGGACATGACTGAGCGACCCAGCACAGGACAGCACAAGCAGTGGTGAAGCAATAGACCCCAAATTCTCCGATTCTTTATCAAGTTCTTCCTCGATGCCGGGGAGACTCAGTTAAAATATAATGGATATCACTCCTATCAGTGACTGACACTGGCCAGGCCTCTGTCCTCTGAACAAGCTGGGAGCAAACTGGGGTGAAGACTGGGGGGACACTGCCTGATGACTAAGTTGGAAGGAAGAGAGCGGGTACTGAGGACAAGCCTTCTTGGTCCCTGGTGTATAACCCTAGATGGCTGTTTGACAGGTGATGCTGGCCAGTGCTTCCAAGTACCTGTCTGTGTCCATCATTTAATCATCAGAACTCTCTTGAAGTTGGCATTATTAATATTACTCCCATTTTACAGATGACAATGCTAAGTCATCTATGCTACTCACCTACTCACCCTAGCTGATAGATAGCTAGGGTAGTGCCAGGATTTGAACCCAGCCTGGCTCCAGTCTTGGCTCAAAATCACTACAGTAGTGTTTTTAAGCCAATACCCCGGTTTTGGAAGTAAGACCAGAAACCAACCTGCCATGTGCATGTGCTAGATATAAAAATAATATCATCAATTTGCTCATTTCATTTTTCTGATATTGCTGAGGCCAGAAGGGAAAATGTTCTAACATACAGTCTGCTTAGAAACATCTTATTTTATTCAGTGTCTGTTTTGTTGCCTCCTAAAATTAGAGCTAGTCCAGAGAAACCATATACCCCTCAGTTTGCTCCCTTCAGACGACAACCTGCACACGGAGTCTTACTCAATAAGAACCATGAAAGAAAATCAGAAAAAAAGTATTCCCCGTTCAGTTCAGTTCAGTTCAGTCACTCAGTCGCGTCTGACTCTTTGCTATCCCATGAATCGCACCACGCCAGGCATCCCTGTCCATCACCATCTCCCGGAGTTCACTCAGACTCAGGTCCATCGAGTCAGTGATGCCATCCAGCCATCTCATCCTCTGTCGTCCCCTTCTCCTCCTGCCCCCAATCCCTCCCAGCATCAGAGTCTTTTCCAATGAGTCAACTCTTCTCATGAGGTGGCCAACGTACTGGAGTTTCAGCTTTTAGCATCATTCCTTCCAAAGAAATCCCAGGGCTGATCTCCTCCAGAATGGACTGGTTGGATCTCCTTGCAGTCCAAGGGACTCTCAAGAGTCTTCTCCAACACCACAGTTCAAAAGCATCAATTCTTCGGCGCTCAGCCGTCTTCACAGTCCAACTCTCACATCCATACATGACCATAGGAAAAACCATAGCCTTGACTAGACGGACCTTAGTCGGCAAAGTAATGTCTCCGCTTTTGAATATGCTGTCTAGGTTGGTCATAACTTTCCTCCCAAGGAGTAAGCGTCTTTTAATTTCATGGCTGCAGTCACCATCTGCAGGGATTTTGGAGCCCCCCAAAAATAAAGTCTAACACTGTTTCCACTGTTTCCCCATCTATTTCCCATGAAGTGATGGGACCAGATGCCATGATCTTAGTTTTCTGAATGTTGAGCTTTAAGCCA
>SJYF01000768.1:3084589-3099101 GCA_006410515.1 Procapra przewalskii
ATTAGCAATGTATTTGGACACTTTCTTAGGAGTTTTGTCTAAAAAGCCCATAATCTATCTCAATAAATGAGAATTCAGACAGAGATTGAGATAGCTACTGTCTTTTAGGTAATAATATTTCTTTACCAAAGTAATAAGCAAAGAAAAATATCCAAAGATATAAAGGATAAGAAGAAAACTTTTTGAATTTATACTTTGCATAGGGGGAGGGGAAAGAAAGAAAGACTTATGAATGATTTTGATAAATAGATGGAGGGAAGATAAGGTATTAAGTTTTACCCAGACTGGGATGGAAATAATGTCACTTTGCAAAGAAATCAATGAAAATGTCACAGACATAAGTACAAAATCTGTCAATCTGAATAGTAACATACATTAAAGATTTAGGAAGTGATGTCCTTGAATTATAGAATGACAGGAGTTATGTCTAGGGGAGACAGATTCTTAGAGTGGCAGGTATTATCGGAGAACACGGGGAAATTTTCAGACGCTTTAAAGACAAATTGCCAAAACTGATCTGTGAAAAGCAATTCCACTCGAAGAATCAGATATGAGATAACTCTCACACAGTCACCGTCTAATAGATCTCTTTAAGCTGCAAAAAAACATCAGGACATCCGGCCATGTAAACTGGATCTGTTTATGCAGGAGACGTTTCATGGGTCTGAAACTATTTTCCCAAGGGAGAAATCATAATGAATTTGATCTGATTCATTCAAATTCTTCTCCTAGAGTATCTGAGATTAAGAGGATGACAGGCAATCATGAATGAGAACTGCTCTGCTTCAGGAAGTGTGTGTTAGATGGGGGGAGGGGCAGGGGACAGCCCAAGACCTAGGCTCCCACTCTGCTTTAATCTGATCTCAGGGGGAGATGAATCACTCCTTTGATTGAAAGGGGAACCTCAGATCATAAGACATGTTTGAAGAAGGAAATGAATCTCCTCAAATACAGAAAAGCAAAATCCACAACTTCTTGACAGCATAGGGTAGGCAAAGACAATCTGCACTCGATATAATAATAAAAATAATATTAATAATTGCCTTTTATTTGTGACATAGGAAAGGTAGGTGAACAGTTTTATAGGAATCATTTATATTTGTAAACCAAAAGAGACAAGAAGGAAACAGTTATCTTTTTTGAATATAAAAAGTGTGAGATTTACTCTCTTTTAAAGATCTTAAAACTCCAAGTATGTCTCTAAAGAAGATGAATCTAAAATAGAAGTCAACAAACATTTTTTGTAAAGGGTTAGATAATAAATATTTTAGGCTTTGTGGGCTATAAATTCTCTGTTATAACTTCAAAACTCTGCCATTATAGTATGAAGCAGCCATAGGAGATATGCAAATGAATGGGTGCAGCTATGTTTCAATAAAACTTTATTTGTAAAAACAAGCAGTGGGCCAGATTTGGTCCACAGTATGCCTATCCCAATCTAAAACATTGTTCAAGAAGTAACAAATAAAACACTTTCACATAAAACATTTTTTCATGTGGTTAATATCAAGACTACAAATTAAAGTATCTGTAAAAAATTAAAAATAAAATAATAGTATTTGAGGAGAAATACTCAAAAATAACAATGGTGATGATGAAGGTAATAAGAAAGCAAGAAAAAAACATGTCTATTTATTATTCAACAACTGATTATACTGTGCTTACTAAGTTTCAGGCTCTGGCCCAAATGCTTTATAAATATTAGCTCATTTAATTCCCAAAACACCCCTATTATTAACATTATTACTAAGACATAAGAGGCTATCACTTGCCCACCAGCAAAAAGCTAGTAATCATGGGAAGACAAGAAAGTCAAATTGAAAAGACTCTCAAAGGAATATTATTATCCGAAGACTGAATTAAAATTCTCCTTCCATAGCTAACTAGCTTGACAACATAACTAGCTGGTGTGCACTACTCTCTAAGTACCTTGGAAAGCTATGGCCATAATTCTTTTTGACCACACAAATTTTCTGCATTTCTCAAATACATTGGAAAGGGGTTCATTACTTCTTTTTGCTTCCACAAAATGTTAGTATCACTACTCAGTTATCTAACAAATATATGTGTGTATATATATGTATATATATATATATATATATACATATATGTATATAAACCAGTTATGAAGCACTAGGAGATACAATTTATTATTTTTTCAGATCTGAAAATCAACAACCAAAATAGGACATCTAGTGTTTATACTAGAACTAAAATTCATGAATGACCAATGGAACTATTCTCAACCTTGCAGAATTCAGACAAGCATAAAACTCATCTCTTCACTGTCCTAGGCTCTATAATGATTTTTCACATATATGCATAAATCTGATATTAACAATTGTTTTGCAGACTAGAAATCTAAAATTTAGAAATTTAAATTCACCCGCATAAGTTCATATTAAAAAGCAGTTCCTTGGATTCTTTCCATGGCTTCATAATCATAAAGTAGTTCAAAGTGAGGGAAATGACACAGTAATGCCTGCTGCTGCTGCTGCTGCTGCTAAGTTGCTTCAGTCATGTCCGACTCTGTGCGACCCTATAGACGGCAGCCCACTAGGCTCCTCTGTCCCTGGGGTTCTCCAGGCAAGAATACTGGAGTGGGTTGCCATTTCCTTCTCCAGTGCATGAAAGTGAAAAGTGAAAATGAAGTCGCTCAGTCGTGCCTGACTCTTAGCGACCCCATGGACTACAGCTTACCAGGCTCCTCCATCCATGGGATTTTCCAGGCAAGAGTACTGGAGTGGGGTGCCTAAGTTGGGTTTATTGTTTTACTTGTGTAAGCATTTTCTTAAATGTTTAATAGTTCATTCTGGAGGATGCCATTAAGAGCTATAAACACAGATTGTATATTGAATCAATTAGGATATTTTCAATCACAAATAACAGAAAACCCAACACAAACTGGCTTCCATAATGACATATATTGGTTTTCATAATTCCAAGTCCAGAAGTAGATTCAGGGTTGGTTTAATCCAGCATCCTGTTCAGTTTTCTGGGATTCTCTTGGTTCTGCTCCTCAGCCTTTGGCAGCTTCATTCTCATGCTGGTATCAGGATGGTTGCATACAGACCAAATTCAGAAGATGCTACTGTCTCACTTTCTGTCACTTTCTGGATCATGAGAAATTTCCCCCTAGAATCACCTAGAACATGTCATCTTGCATCTCTTTAGACTAAAATCTGTCAGATGCCTATTCCTCAGCCAGTCTTTGAGGTCAGAGGAACCACCCGATGCTAACTGGTTTTGCTGTTGCTCAGTTGCTCAGTCATGTCCAGCTCCTTGTGACTGCATGGACTGCAGCACTCCAGGCTTCCCTGTCCTTCACCGCCTCCCAGAGTTGGCTCAAACTCATGTCCATGATTCGGTGATGCCATCCTACCTACCTACCATCCTACCATCTCACCCTCTGTTGCCCCCTTCTCCTCTGTTTCTGAACAAATCACTAGCAAGGGGGATTGCATTGTTAAATTTGTCTTGAATAAAGCACAGGTTACCTTTGGAGTTGAGATTAATCTTCTTAGCTTCATAGCTGTTAGACAACAGAGGGATGAAATGGATCAGGCAAAGCATTTGTCGCTGTTTTTGGCTGAGCAGCTCTGAACCTCCTTCTTATGTTGGGGATAAGAATCTGGATTTATTTCTCCAGATTATAAATCCTAGTGGAAAGCAGATTCTAATTCCCATCATTAAAAGTGAAAAACAAATTTTGTCACTCCTCAGATGCTTTTGTAGCTAGGAGGTGGGCAAATGACCTAGATTTAGCCAACCGGACCCTTTCCCTTCCTTCAGCCATCTCCAGAGAGAGTATCAGGAGCAAGTGACCCAAGGAAGCAGGGCCAGAATAGAATCTGAATGATCTGGCTAGGAGGGCTCTTTCGTCATGGCTAACTGACCATGGAATTTCTAAGGTCCCAAATCATAAGGAGCCCACTCATATCTGACAAATCAGGGGAATAGTCTGAGACACTTCAGTAGACCTAGACCTGAAGTAGCTTATAGACCCAGAGCCTCCTGAATGAACTACTGAGGAATAACTACGATTTCATTGTTGTCATTTTAGTCGCTAAGTCGTGTCCAATTCTTTTGCCACCCCACGGACTGTAGCCCCTCCAGGCTCCTTTGTCCGTGGGATTTCCCAGGCAAGAATACTGGAGTCGATTGCCATTTCCTTCTCCAGGAGATCTTCCCAGCCCAGGGATTGAACCCAGGTCTCCTGCATTGACAGGCAGATTCTTTACCACCGTACCATCTGGAAAGCCCAGATCTACAAAAAGATCATAAATATGTATTGAAAATTCTCATCCTGATCTTCCTCTAAAACAGTTATCATCATTAGTCAGGGTAAATGTGTACTAAAGAAGGGGAAGTACCTAGATCTTCAGAGGATTATTACAAACTGGTCCATTACTAATGCTAATTCCCATGGAAACAGAATGCCACTGTTGTCTACCAGTCAGAGAGAAGATTATGGGCAATAAGGTAATAAATTGATTTGTTTGTCTACATTAGGCTCAATGAGCCCCCAAATCTGTGTTCATTTCCTCAGCTTATGAAGTTATAACTAGAACTGATACATACAGCAAAGAGCAATTCTCCATATTGGCTCTCTAGTCCATGAAGTAAGGGCTATTATGATAGGAATGGTCAAGTGCAAACTGGCCATATATAAAATAGCACATCATAAGTGAAATCACATCCCTAGAAGAATTTCAGAGATTAAAAGGTCTGAAAGACCAAAGATGATGATTGCTACCACATTCCGATTTAACTTTCTAGATTGGTCAGTGAAGAATACCAGCTGGGTCTTAGAGAGTGACAATAGATTATTATAATCTTATTTAATTACATCTACATCTCAGCAGGCTTCATTTGACAGAAGCAAACATATAGAGACCCTGGCACTTGGTATGCATCTATGGATTTGCCAAAGTGTATTTTCTCTATCCCAGCACACAAAGAAAACCAGAAGCAAGTGTTTGCTTGCTTGTTTTACCTGGCAAGGACAATAGTTCACTTTTATTATCTTACCTCATTAAGTTACTTCTCTGGTTTTGTGTCACAGTTGGGTCTGAAGCGACCTCAATTGTCCAAAGGACATCAAGTTGACAGAATCTAGGAAGCAGAAGTAGCAGATACCCAGGATGATTGGATTAGACAATTTACATCAAAGGGTGAGACGTTAAGTTTCAAAAAAACTACACTGGATTTAGGGCAGTGGATTTTAGGAAGAGGTGGGGAAAGGGTCTAATAATGGAAGACATATAGGGCTCTGTCTCCAAAATGAAGAGTAAGTTGTTATACCTTGCAAGCCCCATCACTAGGAATCGGGTGCCACGTTTGCGGACTTTAGATTTGTACAATACATTGCCATCTGACTCCATGGGTGACTCAACTCTCAGTTTGGAGAATGAGATGGTCCAGAGCTGGTCCAGGCTATAGTACCAGCTACTCTGCCATTTAGCACTTGTGATCCAGCTGATCCAATGAGGCCTGACATGTCTCTGGCCAACTGGGATGCAATAGCCTAGGATGAGATGGATGGCATCACTGACTGAATGGACATGAGTTTGAGCAAACTCCAGGAGACAATGAAGGACAAGGAAGCCTGGCGTGCTGCGGTTCATGGGGTTGCAAACGGTCGGACACAACTTAGGGACCAAACAACAACAAGTTTGTGGCAGGCCCTGATAGAAGAACCAAAATAGATAACCATATGGATCTAAGAAAAGCTAAGAACTCTGAGCAAATAACAAACCTTTAGAGAGCCAGCTCGAGGGTTAGTAAGCTACAAGGCAACATGACATAGTGAGTGAGCGAAAGCTTGCCTGGCTCCAGGCTGCCAGAGTTTGAATCTCATCTCTGTCACTCACTAGCTGTGAGGCTGTGGCCCACAGCTTATGTCCCTTTTGTCTCAGTTCCCCACTCATAAAGCTGGCTTAACAGCAGGGACTTGTGGAGAGGATTAAATATGCTCCCACGTGAGAAGTGCCTGGCATGGTATCTAGCACACGCGGGTGCTCTATAAGTATGTTATCACAGCCAGTAAGTTGAACAAGCATGGATCGTGCCACAAACAAAACCTTAGTTGTGGGTTTCCCCTCAGTCCTTCAAGCTCTTCTCAGTGGAATTTATCTTCTCATCAAAAGAGCCTAGATGAAATTCTAGGAAGTCCCATAGCTTTTCTACTCATTTCTAGGTAATACATGAGTCATGTTTAGTCACAGTTTTATTAGTTAGAATGTCAGAAAACTCAATTTGACAGTGTTAAGCCTTTACCCTCCCGTGACTTTTTGGCTGGAAGCTTCTGCTCCCCCTCTTCCCCTGCTCACGTCCTCCCCAGATTGCCAGTTGTTGCCGTGGTGCCACTGGGGCAAAGCAGGGGCGGGCAAGGAGCACACAAGGGGTCTAGACCAGCTCTCATTCAGCTGGTGCCTTCACACTGAGTCTCAGGGCTGACAGACGGTTAATGCTGGCTCTCTCTCATGGGTTCACCTGTGGACTCTTCAAAGGTTTTCTTCCGGACCCTTTTCTCCCCTTCTTCCTTTGACCATGAAGGATGTACCTATTCTGTGTGGTCTTTTATATGATCTTCTTTAATCTCTGGGCAAGCAACACCTGGTCAACTCTGCCTAGGTCTCCACGTGGCCTATCCAGTAAGACCCCAAATGAACCTTATCATTACTTTCTACCTCCCATTCAGTCCTGACTGGTCCTCAGGAAACAGAGTCATTTCCCCTACCCATCCTGGATCCAGGCGTCACAGGATTGTTTCTGCCACCAGAAAAGGGCTCACCCTCTTAGGAGTCAGATCCCAGCCCAAGGGTTACCTTTGTTGCCTGAGACGTGGTTTATACCCGTATCCAACGTCCAGAGATCATTTCAGTACTCTCCCACGGACCCCTGAAGTCTTCCTCGTGAGGCATGAGATTAGAACAGAGGTCAGCAAACTTTTCCTGAAGAGAGCTGGGTAGTATATTTCAGACTTTGTAGCCTCCAGCTGTTTCATAACTACTCAATTCTGCATTGTAGCTTGAAACACATTATATAGACAATACATAACCCAATCAGCATGACTGTGTCCCAGTGAAACTTTATTTATGAAAAGGTGATGCTGAAGCTCCAATACTTTGGCCAGCTGATGCAAAGAGCCGACTCATTGGAAAAGACCCTGATGCTGGGAAAGGTTGAGAGCAGGAGGAGAAGGGGGAAACAGAGAATGAGATGGTTAGACAGCATCACTGACTTGATGGACAAACTCCAGGAGATTGAAGGACAGGGAAGCCTGGCATGCTGCAGTCCATAGGATTGCAAAGAGTCGAATATGACCTAGCAACTGAACAAGGAAACCAGGTTTGGCCTGCAGGCAAAAGCTTGCCGATCCCTGGGTTAGAGGTAGCATTCCTCCATTCTTCATTTCACTTCCCAAACAGATGGGGTGGAAGCCCGAGAAAGACAGTCACTCAAAAAATTTTTATTTATTTATCTATTTATTTATCTGGCCATGCCAGGTCTTAGTTGCGGCAGACTAGATCTGGCCGGACTTCGGCGCCCTGCACTGGGGGCAGAATGTTAGCCACTGGACCACCAGAGAAGGCCCAACAGCCACTTTCTTATTTCCAGTCCTTACACCAAACCCTCTCTCTTTGTACCCTGACCACTTTTATCACCTCAAAGTGGGGGAGGGTGTTTAAGAGTTTAAGAAACACTTTCTCAGACATTTCCCTTGAAAATGTTCATACATGGACTTGCTTCACAATCACTTTGCTAATTGCTATCAAACTGGCACCTTAATTGAAAATGAGGCGGGAAATGTTTCAGATGCACTGGCTGCAGACTCCAGCTGGCATGTCCAGTAGACAGCCGAAGGTTGTGCCTTGAAAGCCACAATGAGCTGGGCAGAGCTCCTTTCTCAAGAAAGACATAGCTATTCTAACATATGTTGTCTTGCTTTCTAAAAGAATGTGGCATACACCAATTTCCTTGTTAACAGGGGTCTGACATCACAGCAACCTTGTTGTGACACTGTGAAAAGGATGCCAGCAGGGGTTGGGGGTGGTGGTTATGGAGGTGCCTAGAAGCAGTCTCTTTTAAAATGAATGGCCCTGACAGTTTTGTCTTGATGAGCTCTCGTGTCTGCTTTCTACAGATTTTTCTGTCTCCTTCCTCACCGTGAGCCCTGCCGCAGCCGCTAGGTGTTGCTGTGTTTACCGTTCTCCAGCAGCCTCCTTCCCTATTTCAGTGCTTTTAATGTGCCTGGACTTAAAAGAGTCAAGGTATTATAATTGTTGGATAGTCGTGAGCGCTGAGTGACTGTCCAGTCGGTGGCAGGTATGATCTTTATATGTGGACAATAAGACATCTATTTTGGTTGTTTGAAGACTTGTGTTTGTTTAGCTGAAACATCTATTGGGGCTGCTTCCAGACATTATTCATTCACTCGCCCTTCCTTTACTTATCTTTTGGTTTAATGCAGGCGCTCAGCCATGTTGCTGATATTTTGCCATTCTACCCCTCAAATGACCTTTGTTTTGGATGGGGTTGGGGCCGCTTTTTTAATCTTCCAATTGATTTATGTGAATACATATAAATACAAATATTCATTTATACAAATATTCTATGTATCTTTAGAACATGTGTGTGTGCTTTCTTCCTCTCCTGCTTCATCCATATTAGGGCCCCTTTCCCAACTGTGATGGAGCATGTACCAACAACTGTATATATAGCCTTCCATGTTTCCTGCATGTGTATACAGTCATACAGCACACACTCACACACCGAGTGTCTTTAGATGACAGTCAATCTTTGTTGTTCATTCAACAGCCATACCTTAGGGCTCTTCCTCACCCTTCTTTTTTTTTAATGTGGACCATTTTTAAGGTCCTTAATGACTGTTACAATATTGCTTGTGTTTCATGGTTTGTTTTTTTGGCTGCAGGGCATGTGGGATCCTAGCTCCGAACCAGGGTGTGAACCCATATTCCCTGCATTGGAAGGTGATATCTTAACCACTGGACCACCAAGGAAGTCTCTGCACCTTCTTCTTCTCTAAAAATTATTTTTTAAATTTTTGGTTGTGCTGGGTCTTCATTGCTGTGCATGAGCTCTTCCTTCTTCCACTTTCCTTTCCTCATAGCCCATTGCACTATTTTGGCGCCAACCACATAAAGAGCTCGGAGACAAGAGGCTGACACAAAAAGGAACCAGGTGGGGACAAAGGAGGATGTCCATGTGGAATTTTCTAGTGGGTAGCTGGAAATACAGTTGCCAACCAGGGGAGATTTCAGACCTGTGAGTGGGGAGGGACAGCAATCACCGAGATGTCAGGTGAAATCTCAGGAAGGGGAGGACGCTGGCCAGAGAAGGCAGGCAGACCAAGAAAAAAGAAAGTCTTGTGCAGTATCATTAGTTTACACTTGCTCCGGAAAGCTACAGGCTAAAGCATTAGAAATGATGCTGTTTCCTCTTGAACTCTTTATCTGTGAATGTTTTTCTGGGCTCTTCAGGAGTGAGCTGCTTTCCAGTTTCCACCCCTACAGACTGTAGCCAGCATTCAAGAGAATGTGTTGACATGTGAAGGGCACAGAATTAACCAGAATATTGCTTTCTGAATGTCATCTTTTCTTTCCTCTGAATTGATTTCGTCTACTCTTTTTAAAAACAAGTTTGTTTGGAATGGCTTTTAAGAACTATTTCCACACCCACATTAGGAACACATGAATCTAAGTCAATGTTCTTTGAGCGAAGGAAAGTCTGCAGGTGGATAAAATGTCTTGCTGACTTCTGCCGCATGTATTTATGATTCCCCAGCCATCTTTCTAACAGGCTGCATTCCTATTGCTTCAAGGTCTGCTCACAAAGGACGGTCCTCGTGAATTTTTGTTATCTGCCCAAAATTTCCTATTGGAGGATTTGATTTGTGTGCCTGGAGGGTCAGAGATGGAAGTCTGGCAGTAGCTCTGCAAATGGTTGCCAGGCTTACCTGGTGACTGAGATGGTAAAGAATCTGCCTGCCATACAGGAGACCCAGGTTTGATCCCTGGGTTGGGAAGATTCCCTGGAGAAGGGCATGGCAACCCAGTCCAGTATTCTTGCCTGGAGAATTCCATGGACTGAGAAGCCTGGCAGGCTACAGTCCATGGTGTCGCAGAGTCGGACATAGCTGAGCAACTAACACTTTCACTTCCTATTGGAGGGTTTGATTTGTATGCCTGGAGAGACAGAGATGGAAGTCCAGCAGTAGTTCTGCAAATGGTTCTTAGATATCCCGAAGCAAACAGAGGTGCTGCCATCTTCTGAACTGAAAATTTGTAGTAAATGTTGCCAAGGCACCCAAAGCCTAGCTGATAATACATATTCCCTAAACAACTTGTCTAAAAGACCTCCCAAATACTATCAGCATATAAGCCAAACAACCCTCTTCAGAACAGCACCCCCTGCATCTAAATTATCTACTTCAAACAGAAGGATGTGTGCTCAGTCTCATCCGATTCTTTGCAACCCCGTGGACTGTACCCTGCCAGGCTCCTTTGTCCATGAAGTTCTCCAGGCAAGAATACTGGAGTGGGTTGCCATTTCCTTCTCTAAGAAATCTTCCTGACCTGGGGATCAAATCACATATCTTGCTGTCTGCGCCACTTAAAAAGCCCTCAAACTTGAGGATGGTGCTGGGTGCTCAGATGTGTCTGACTCTTTTCAGCCCCATGGACTATAGCCCGCCAGGCTCCTCTGTCTATGGGATTCTCCAGGCAAGAATACTGGAGTGGATGGCCATTCCCTCCACCAGGGGATCTTCCCAATCCAGGGATTGGACTCGTGTCTCTTGCGTCTCCTGCACTGGCAGGTGGATTCTTTACCACTGCACCACCTGGGATAGCTAGTGGGAAGTTGCTGTAAAACGTAAGGATATCAGATGTCAAATCTTGCTCCTTATACATTCAAATCTCAATAGAATGGTACACAGAAAATGTTTCCCCCTGGGCCATCATTCCCTCAGTTCTCATGCAGACTTCCCTGGTGGTCCAGTGGCTAATACTCCAGGCTCCCAGTATAGGACGCCCGGGTTTGATCCCTGGTCAGGGAACTAGATCCCATATGCCGCAGCTTAAGACCCAGCCCAGTCAAATAAAGAAATATTTTTTAAAAATAGCACTGAGTCCCAAATGCAAAATATCTGAAGCTGAAGTCACCACCTTCCCCCCAGCTCAAGACTTCAAACTTCCTTGGCCAAATCTACTTCCCTGAATCACAGGAGGAAAGAAGACTGCAGTTATGAATTGAGGGAGAAGGAACTCCATTAGCTTTGTAGATTCCTTTTAAACTTCTGTTGCTGTTCACAGAAAGAGGGAGAGGAAGACCAAGGGCACAACAGACCTTTTTTCCCCCCTTTTCAGATAATAGCAATATAAGGTAAGAGGTGCTGGGGTCATGGAAGCATATGGTGGGAGATGTTGAGTCTGGCTGGGAGGAGAAGAGGAAAGCTGTTCAGCACAGTGCCTGACACAAAGTAGGTATCTGAGAAGTGATTAATAATTGAAGCATCATCTGAATGGGCTTCCCTGGTGGCTCACACAGTAAAGAATCCACCTGTCAGTGCAGGAGACCTGGGTTGGGAAGATTCCCCTGAAGGGAATGGCAACCCACACTAGTATTCTTGCCTGGAGCCTGGAGAATTCCATGGACAGAGGAGCCTGGCAGGCTACAGTTCATGCATACACAATATCTGAACATCAACCAGGTGCCTATACCAGACGCAGGGAGGGATTTTACATAAGCCCAAACGTGTGTCCAGGGAATGACCAAACTTGGGTTGGACCCCTGGCTGTAGGCTGGAAACATGGTGTGGGAGTCTTGGATAGGCTTTGGTAGACAATAGAATATCTAGAAAAGCCAAGAGGAAGATCTTCTAAGAACTGTATCTAATGCAATGGCCCTATGGATAATTACTTCTACAGAAGCCAAATGGGTTTAAAAAAAACATAATGGTAGTTCAACCGAGAGGTATAAAAGGGAGTGAAATGAAGTAGAGGCCAGATGGGCCCTGAAAGAATATTCTGCTTGTTCCTTCAACAAAATTAAGAGTGCACTTCTCACAACCTAAAAGAAACAAGCACAGTCCTCATTCTATAGCTCTTCCCTGGGGCCCTTACAAACTTGTTTCATAGTCAAGGCTTTCAAATACCTCCTGCTGCCTTCTGCTGAGTGCACGTCAGTTTGGCTTCAGCTCTCCACCCTCACCCACGTTCCTGCTGAGGTCCCCGCTGCTCTCAGGTACTTTCCAATCTTTACCTTGCTGACTTCCAACTCCAGCATCAGAAGAGGCTGACTTCTCCTGCAGTATTCCTCCTCGGCCTTTTCTCACTCCAGCTTTTCTCCTCTCACACAGCTCAGTTCCCAGCCTCCTTTCCCCTTGTCTGTTTCAGTGAGCTGTCAGTTTCAGCTCTTCCCATCACTATGTGCGCTAACGACTCCCAGATCTCCACCTCCTCTCAGCATCTCTCCTGACTCCACTGTTCACCCAGCTGCCTCTTAGACGTCTTCACTTATTTGCCCCAAGTGGCAGCTCAAACTCCATAGCCCGGTAGTTAACTGGGCCTCACTGCCTCAACTCTAGAACAGGGGAATTACCTATAGTTACATCATACAGAAGCCCATTAAGCAGATTAAATGAAATAACACAGACTAGCACGTCAGATAGGGCTTCCCAGGTTGTGCTAGAGGTAAAGAACGCAGGAGACGTAAGTGACATGGGTTCAATCCTTGGGTCAGGAAGATCCCTTGGAGTAGGAAATGGCAACACACTCCAGTATTCTTGCCTGGAGAATCCCATGGACCAGAGGACCCTGGCGGGCTACAGTCCACTGTGTCACAAAGAGTTGGACACGACTGAAGTGACTTAGCTCACACACTCCTTCTAATTATATCACACAATACCTGGGATGGGAAGATCCTCTGGAGGAGGGCATGGAAATTCACTCCAGTATTCCTGCCTGAAGAATCCCATGGACAGAGGAGCCTGGAGGGCTATGGTTCATAGGGTCATAAAGAGTGGGAAAGGACTGAATCGACTTAGCATGCAGGCATACACACATGAAAGATAAACAATAAAGACTAGAAAGCAAAAAGAATCCAGCTTCCAATGCAGGGGACACAGGTTCAATCCCTGGTTGGGAACTACGGTCCCACATGCCACAGCACAACTAAGCCTGCATGCTGGAATGAAGACCCTGAATGCCAATAAATAAATTAAAATATATACATATATATATAATAAATTAAAAAATACACCCATGCACTTCACTGAGCCAGAACCTACAGCATCCTCCTTGATGTCAACTGTTCTGTCCCAGCCCATCCATTCCCCCTTCATAAGGTATTTGAGCCTGTCTCTCCACTCCATTGCCTTAAACCCTCAGCATCCCCTGGTGCTAGGGCTATTCTTTCCCTGACCCCACCCTCCTACTCTACACAGTAGTCTTGAAAGAGCTCACTGGACACCATCTTCCTTTTAAAAACCTTTCAGTGGCGCCCTTGGGGACAAAACCCAGACTCCTTGGAAAGGCACAGACTGCTCAGGGCCTGGTCACAGTCCTTGGCGCTCTCTAAACTCCAGCTGGTTCTCCTTGAGTTAATGCCACCGTGCTCAGCAAGCTCAGTCCGGCCAGAGTGCCTTCTTCAACCACTCTGGCCGCTTCTTCCAGATACAGGAAGATGCCACTTCCTCTACGAAGCCTTCCTGGACTTCCAGTCAGGCGAATATCTTTGTTCCCCAGGGTCCCTGCCCTAACACTTACCATGCCATCGTTATTGCCTGTTCATTTGCCTGTCTTCTCCCACTAAAACGAGCTGTCTGCGGAAAGAGAAATTATCCTCTAATTTCCATATTCCCAGAACCCAGCACAGCGCCCGGCGGACAGTAAGGTTGAGGGAAGTGAATCAGAACAGTGTGGGCACCGAAAAGGAAACAACGCGGTTGCAAGCGAATCCACTCCGCCCGCGGCCGGCGGGACAGGGCTCCCTTTAGGGCTCCGTGGACGTCCAGGGCCTGCATGTCCTTCTCGGGGCTTCAGCTTGAGCAGATTTAACCCGCACCATCAGAGAGACAGGGGACGGCATCGGCAGAGGCTGCGCGGGGAGCCCGCAAATGCACGCCTAGCGGGCTGAGGTTGAAAAAAAAAAAAAATCCTGAGCCTTTTGTTCCAGGCGGCGGACGGTAAGCGGCTCCGAGTCCCCCGACGGGTGCGGGGCCTGCCTGGGCAGGATGGCACACAAAAACGCACCGGGCGGCGCCGCGTCCGGTAGGGGCGCGCGTGTCCGCGGGCCTTCTCCGTGCCAGCTTCCCGGCCCCGAGATTTCCCCGCACTCTCCAGCGCCCCTCGCGGGGACCCGGTGAAAGTGCCTGGCGGTCTCCCCGGCCGGAGGCGGCAGCAGGCGGGAAAGGGCTCGGCGTTCCGGCGTCACGCGCCAGCGGCCAGGCGGGCGGCGCGCGCACGCGCGCGGGGCGGGGCGGGCT
>SJYF01000768.1:3099940-3112340 GCA_006410515.1 Procapra przewalskii
TGGGGGGGTGGGGGAGCCGGGAGCATCTGCCGGTCGCGGGGCCGGCAGAGCGGTGGCCTGGGCTTCTCCTGTTGCTCGGGCCGCGCGGCGCGCCGGCTGCTGGACTCTGATCTCGGGTCGGGGAGGAGTTGGTGAGGGTGTTCATCCCCCCTCCCTTTGGGATTCCTGCACTTGGGAAATGGAGTTAATAGACGGGGCTCTTTACCCTCCCGAGTCGTGAACTCAACCCTGTTACGGGCTCCGTGGCCCCAACGTGACACCTAAAAAGTTGAATGGGAGAGGACAGCATTTGCTCCGCCTTAGACCGCTAGAAAGCCGGCTTTGGCCTCCAGTCTTCCCACCCTCGCACCCTCCTCGCGGTTGGTTAATCCTTGGCTCCCTTCTTTGGGAACATTTACATGTGAAAAACCTCCCAAAACCGGGAACAAAGCTTGCCTGCCGCCCTAAAGCTCTCTGGTTTTATCTCTAAACCTTCCAGGTGTTCTTCTTGAAGCGTCGAGTCCACAGATTCTGTTTTTCAGAATCAGGGGAAGGGGTCTTGACCATTGATATCAAACGTACCTACAAAATGGAAACAATTGGCTATGTTGAATTGGATTATCTTCCTTTTCCAAATACTGCCGATCAACCCACACTGAAAAAAACAGATGTAGCAGTGCTAGATGCCTTGGGACCACGTTGGTAACTTGGTGCACCCTGCACAACGTGATTTTGTAGTTTCACTTGTAACAATTAGGGTGCAGTAACTTTCACTTTGTAGCGCCTCCAGTAACATTGCAGTTAGGACCGTTCATTGCCTTGTCAGTTATCCTAGAAATGATTTGTATTTAACTGATGGATACAGAAAGTTGGACAGTGTCTTTTAAAGTTCTGAATTGCCTATTTTCAAAATGATGAAATAGTATTTCCTGATTTTTTTTTTGATGGCTAGGGAGTTTGTGATAATGCTCCAAAGATTTCAGGATTGGAAGTTGACTTTGTTTCCTGAAGGCAAAATATACTGGAATGTTGGCTTCATGGGGGTGGAGAATTTCTGTCCTTTGCTTCCTCATAGCACATGTTTGGAAAAAACTTGTTGAATGAATGAGAACTTACACAAATGACACAATGTTTTAAAAGATAGGTACATAACTTACACAAATGACACAATGTTTTAAAAGATAGGTACATTTCTTTCTCAAGATGAAAACTTTCTGGATGTTTTCAGTGAACAAAGAGGAGGGGTTTTAGCATATTCTTAAGACCACAATTATTTAATTATGATTGAGGCATTATGGACATTAAGCACATTATTAAAGTAGCACGTTAATTCTGGGAAAATGTGATCAGTAGTTTTTACTTTGAAAACCAAGGTTAGGAATGATAGTGTCTTCTTAAAAAAGGAAAATGGCATTTTAATCTTTTAAAATGTACAAAGTAAGAATTTTCCTATCATCGATCATTTTCCTCTTTAAATAATTTTTATTTCCATTCCTAGTCTTTATTAACTGCATTATGTTAGGTGTATGTTACCAATTCCAGCTCTTTTCTGCCAAACTTTCTTCCCCAAAAACTTTCTTCTGGAGAAATTAGTCTGACTTCAAAATCCATCTCCTTGTCCGTGCTTGATGTAGTGCTTCTCAGTTAATTCTCCCCATTCATAAAATGTTAGTGATTAGTTCCTTGTAACCTCAAATCTCCGAAATCTTCATTTTACAAATATTTGAGGGCCTGCCTAGCTGTAAAGCTGTGTCCTAATTAGCATGGCACTGCTACTAAGGATCTCTGCCCGCTAGGAGCCTAAACTAATAGAGGACGCAAAACTTAGACAAGTAACTTTAATGTATGCTGGAACAGTTTCCTTTGGGGTCCTTTTAAAGTACTGTGGGGTGGCCATGGGGCATTAGACTTGGGAGAACAGAGTGTCAGTCTCAGAATTTCCGAAGGTGTAGGAAAAGGAATTCAAAGGCAGCATTGGTACGAAGTAAGGAAAAGTAGTTTGACTCCTGAGGCTACTGAAAGCGTCGTTAAGGTAGTTTGGGGACTGAGAAGTTTCAAGTCTGTCTAATGTGTTTGAATTCCTTTTTCTTTTTTTCCCAGTCTGTGGATAAATTGAAGGTTTTAGATAGGGGAGTAATATAGTCAAAATACTGCTTGATTTATAGTATGTATTGTAGAAGGCAGAGGTTTGGGGAAACGTGGCAGGTTGGGGACTGAGATGGGAGAAGAAAGTAGAATCTGAACTTGGCATATCTATAAAGGGAATAGAGAGGAGGAGAAGGATGTGGACCTGAAGAATCTGTGGATTTGACATCCGGTAGATTTATAAGCACCTTTTGCCTTGGACATCTAAGCTCTCAAAAGTATATTTAGTGGAGGGGGAAATATGTTTGAACAATTTATGTTTGAAACAGTCATGTGGAAACTTTTGGCCAGCAGTTGATCATATTGGACTCAAACTTGGAAGCAACGAAGAGTTGGAGGAAGACAGCAAAGAGTCACTCTCAGATTGCCCTAGAGAAAATTGAGAGAGGGAGACAAAATGAATTAGTAATAAGCATCTGTAGCATATGAGGTGCTTTGTATGTACATACCGAAGTTAATACTCCTTCAACCTTGTGTAGACATCCATTTATAGATGAGAAAGCTGATTTTTGATTTCAAAGAAATCAAATAGTAATTCACCCAGGGGCATACTGCTAGTTCATGGCAGAGCTGAGGTTTAAATACAGATGGTCCCATCTTAATTACTGCCTGAAAATAATATTTATATAATACCAAGGGAATGGTCATAGGTTAAGTAATACAAAGGCCACAAAATTTTTTGAGCATATAGGATCTGTAGTTTAAGATTGGATGGTGATGGGAGAGATGGATAAGAGGTAGCAAATATAAAGTAGCTGGGTGTTTGGGGATTTATTGTTTTAGAAGTTTGATTGTAAGGTGTTCTGGGGAAAAGTCTCTTCAAGGATGAAGGGAAGAAAGAGCAATTGACAATGTAGTAGACACTGGTGCTAGCCCTTTGATATGTTTATATATATAGTGTATATATAAGGTCTTAAGTAAGTGGTGTTCAAGCCCTAGTCTTTATTAGATGGGCATAGATGTTAGAGCATGTTGAGGGAGGGGATGTGCAAAAAAGCATAGTTCAAGTGGCTAGAGGGATTGGTTAACTTAGAACAAAATTGTGGATAAAAGGAAGGGGACTGATCGGAAGCATAGGTAATAGTATGTATCTGTGATACAGAAAAAGAGGAAGATAAAGATAAGGTTAAAGATCTTTTGAGAGAACTTTCATGGCAAGACACTATTAAGTGTTGTAAAGAATGGAAAGATGAGTTTAAAAATCAGTGATCACTTAATTGTGTTCTATATTTATATACTCCTTATTGTGAAGGTTCGTTACATGGATAAAGATTTTAGATTGGAATTTTAAAATCCATTGATTGCATTTTTAGCCTTTAATCAGTCTTCTCTAAATCAAAAAGAATAACTCTTCCCTCATCCTCACTTTTTTTTTTTTTTTTTTGCAGCATCTGTGATTGTAAGATCTTTAATTAAAGTACAGAAATGTGCAGAGGATATAACAAAAATTGACAGTTGTTATTAGGTGTTTTTAATTTAAAAATAATATTTTGTGATGTCTTCCGTTCCTCCCTTTCCCACCCTTCTACCCTTCCACCGATCCCCCAGTCAGAAGCAATCAGGTAATGAATTTAGTAACAATCTCTGTGGTCCCTAAACTGTGTTTGTGTGTGTATAAAATCTGTTTTGATACATATTCCCCAATGTTTTGTGTGTAAAAAATTACTAATGCTGTATATTAAGAACTGTATATAGTTCGTTCTGACCATTGTGTAATAGTCTATCATTTGAATAAACCGAATTTTATCTGGTTCCCCAGTTGATGAACGTTTGTATCTCATTTGTTACTGACAGACTCTGCAATCAATGAACTTTCTCAGACATGTCTCTGTGTAAGAGTTTCTCTCGGACAGCTGTTCTCAAACTTTGGATTTTGACTCCTTCAAGCTCTAGAAGTTAAGGACCACAGAGACTTTTTGTATCTATGGGTTATATCTTGATATTTACTGTATGAGAAATTCAAACCAAAAAACAGATTTATTAAAAATAATAAACTTGTTACATGTTATCATAAATAACATTTCTAATGAAAAATAATATTTCCAAGACAAAAAAAACCTAGTGAGAAGAATGACATGGTTTTTATCTGTTTGCAGATATCATTTAAACTTAGGTTTAATAAAACTTGAATTCTTGTATATACTTCATTCACTTTCTAGCTGTTACACAAGTCAGGTAGCCTTTGGAAAACTCCACTGTATACTTGTGAGATTAAGGATAAGGAATGTCTTGGAATTAATATGAAAACAGTTTTTACCTCACAGACCACTGAAAGGAAGTCAGACACCCCTGCCCACCCTCCTCCATCCTAGAGTTACTTTTTAAGAATTACAGCATAGAGATGGTATGCATATAATGATACTTTAAAGTGCAGGAAGAAAACAGGAGTACTTTTATATTTGTATTTGTTTGGGGGGGCTGCTCCTGGTTTTACTGACAAGTGGGATCTTTTAGTTTCAGCATGTGAATTCTTAGTTGCATTATGTGAGATCTGGTTCCCTGATAAGGGATTGAAACTGGGCCCCCTGCAGTGAGAGCACAGAATCTTAGCCACTGGACCACTGAGGAAGTCCCTTCTGTTTATCTTTAAAATCAGACAAATTAAACTTTTTGAGAACTTTTAACATATGACTTGACATTGCTGCCCTTAACCACTTGTCAGTCTTGAACCATGTTACTCTGAAGAATTGAGTTCCACATCTCATTAGGGAGCTTGTCACCCTTCCTAGTCCCAGTGGAAATTGTTCTATATAAACTGTTCTGTATTTTACCTCTTGATTACTGGTATGATTATCTTCTAGACTTTAGATCATATGATGACAGTACCTTGTTAACTGTTTTTTTAATCTGTAATGTTAATCTGGTTGTTTTTTTATCATTCCCTTGTTCTCTGAGAGGTCTGTCTGAAGAAGTGGACAAAGATTTGAAACAAAGTTCTTAACTGTATGGAAGAAACATATCAGACCAGGGCAACAGAAGTGAATTTTGAGGTTTCTCATGACTCATCTGACTGTGTTATGCTATTTATAACAGGGGTTGGAATATTAAAAGTTAGTTGTAATTTTGTTCTTCTTGACTTGCAGAGATTTGCTTATCTCTGACAATAGTAGAAGTCTGGCTTTATTATGGAATAAAGCTGGCTCCTCAGAGCTTTCTGTAGCAGAATTTATCACTGATGTTCTTGTTGAAAACATCCCACTCCCTAGTCTATCATTTTGTTTAGAATTTTGTTTCAGAAGAAAAAAATACGTGGACATATGATAAGCAGCTGATTCAGAGAATAATTGGAATAATGGAAAAGTTGGCTTGTAAGTCTTGTGGAACAGAATTCGCAGGGTGGGGGGAGTACCTGATAAAAAGTTGAGAAGATGGCTGTTGGTTTTTGTGGGAGTGTTTTGTTTTTGTTTTTTATGTGCTCAGTCGTGTCTGACTCTTTGCGACCCCAAAGACTGTAGCCTACCAGGCTCCTCTGTCCATGGGGGTTCTACAGGCAAGAATGCTGGAGTGTGTTGCCATGCCCTCCTCCAGGGGATTTTCCCAACCCAGGGGTTGAACCCACATCTCCTGCATTATGGGCAGATTCTTTACCATCTGAGCCACCAGGAAAGCCAAAGAATACTGGAGTGGCTAGCCTGTCCCTTCTCCAGTGGAACTGCTTGACCCAGGAGTTGAACTGGGGTCTCCTGCATTGCAGGTGTATAGTTGATTAACAATATTGTGTTAATTTCAGGCATACAGCATAGTGATTCCAGGCTTTTCTTTTTTTTCAAATTCTATTCCATTATTATTATGTTATTATAGAGATACCTTGTATCTTGCAGTATCAATTGTCCCTTCCCCTCTCCAGCACCTTTTCTGTTAACCATAAGTTTGTTTTCTATGAGTCTGTTTCTGTTTTGTATATAAATTCCTTTGTATTATTATTTAGATTACATATATGTGATATCCATACTTTTCTGTTATTTCACAAAGCACTCTGTAGATTCATCCACATTGCTGTAAATGACAATATTTCAGTTTTTATGTCCATGTAATGTTCCATTACAGAAAGAGTCAGACATAACTGGGTGACTGAACAACAGCAACAAAGATCCATTGTGTATATTTACCACTTACTTTTAAGCCAGTCTTCTGTTGGTGGGCACTTAGTGCTGCTGTGGAACATTGGGGTGCATGTATCTTTTCAAATTCGAGGGGTGGTTTGTTTTTTTTTCCCCTAGATACATACCCAGGAATAGAATTGCTGAATCATGTGGTAGTTCTATTTTTGTATGTTAAGGAACCTCCATACTGTTTTCCATAGTGGCTGCACCAATTCACATTCCCACCGACAGAATATAAGAGGGTTGCCTTTTCTCAAAACCTTTTTCAGTACTTATTATTTGTAGACTCTGATGATGGCCATTCTGAATGATGTGAGGGGATACCTCATTGTAATAGTTTTTATTTGCATTTCTCTGATCGTTAGCGATGTGTTAAGCATCTTTCCATATGCCAGTTAGCCATCTGTTTATCTTCTTCGGAAAAACCATCTATTTAAGTCTTTTGCCCATTTTTTGATTTTTTTTTTTTTAGTTGTATGACAGGTAATTTTTCTGTAGATAATCTGCATGTGTTTAAAACTCATTTCAAATATATTTTGATAACATAGGGAAAACATTGTTATGTAAATGATCAACCTTTAGAAGTTTGTGATAACATTTTTTGAGATAATATGCAGAATCTTTTCAGAGCAACACCATACAACTTTATACAGTAAGCTAAAAACAAGCTGTACTATGTTATTAGGTAGTGTATAGGATAAGCAGCTATTAACAATTGAAGTTTTTATAGAGTTGGTAATAGTTAAATTTGGTTAGGTTTACCAAGTTCCGTTGTGAGCTTAGTCTAAAAGAGATATGTCAACATTTCTGTGTTAATATTAAGTGTAATTAACAATGTACTGTTCATGATTTTTTTTTTTTTGCAAACTAGAAGATTGATTGCTGAAACGGTATTATAATTTATTATGCTTCAGTCACCTTCATCCTTTTCAATATTTGCATGGTTTATCAATTAACATTTTATTGTATTAGGACTCTTTATTGGTGCTTGTGAAGCCAGAGGTATTTATAGAAACTTTGATAATATTGAGAAAGCATTGTATAAGTTAGTAGTGAATTCAGCAAGAAATCCAGTGAAACTCTGAAGGGGATTTAAGAATTAGAAGCCAAGGTTCAGATGGGATGGGGGAAATACCAGGGCTCTTGAAAAATGGAGGGCTATACAGGTACCCCTGAAAGTTATAATTGGTGTTTGGATAATTCATGACTTCTGGTATAAATCCAAGTGGGTCATGTGGAGGAGACTGTAGACAGTAGCATACCTAACATATTTGACATCCTGAGAACGTCTGTCTTCTTTTTCTTTTTAGCTTAATTCCTCTTTTACAACAAAATTATTTTCAAATATAATCATGAAATTAGCCAAGAAAGAAATTTGAACTTCATGTCACTTACAAGTAAATATTACAACAAAGAAATAATTGATTAATGTTTTAAAATTTCATTAGTACTTCTTTCTGTTATATGTAGAAAATCTTACCTACATACTGCTATCACAGTAATGAATAATAATATTCAGGTTCTTTTAAGTCTTAACTTCTGCATATTTGTCAAATGATTGTCAGTGTTGATCTTCATAGTATTTGAGTTCAGTAGAAAATTATAGTCAGATTTAGCAGTGTTATCTCCACCTGTAAGTGGTTGAAGTGGTTTCATTAATTCTATTTACTAAAGGTTATATGTGTAGCAGCAGATACACAGTAGTTGGGAAATCTTAAGCATAAAGTTATCTTTGGCAGAAATTTGAGAAAAGCTCACTTCACAATAAATTCTGGAAATCAAAATACTACCCATGTCTTTTTTGACATCAATTCTAGTGACTTTGCCTGGCAACTCAGTGGTATTGAAGCCATCTGCCGGTGCAGGAGACATGTGTTCAAACCCTGGGTCAGGGTGATCCCCGAAGAAGGAAATGGTAACCCATTCCAGTGTCTTGCCTGGGAAATCCCACGGACAGAGGAGCCTAGCAGGCTTTAGCCCATGAGGTCGCAAAGAGTCGGATATGACTTCTCTGCTAAACAACAACTAGTGACTTCCAAATGTACTATCAGTCAAAAAAATTTCACTAAAATATTTTCACCCACAGTTTCTATGTAGGTCTCTTTTGTAATTGATGAACCTCTTTAAAATTATATGTAATGGCATTCTCCATATTTTTATTCATGGATCATCAAGCTTTATGTTTTCTTTAAGACTCACTCTGCTGTTTATAAATATTTATACCACACAAAAAAAGCTATATCAGGAATGAAGAACTGCAGACAACTATCATACGTTAAATGTACCGTTTAAACATTTGAATATGTACACTTAGCAACTGCAGAATTGGAGGTATAAAATGAGCCTGAGGAGAGTACAGGCTATCCTGAAAAACAAGAATCTCAGTCAACCAAATATTTTAGGGAAAGGAATATTTTATCCCTGATATCATTTAGAATTGCTGGTATTTGCTGTTGATAAAATAGTTTTCAAACAGTTTTATTATTTTGTAAGTCAGACAATTCACCCACTTTTTGCCTGCCCCTGGGTGGACTTCTCCTGTTGTTCCACTCTAGGTGTGTTACTACTCTGGAGAGCAGTAATTATCTATCTAATGCTATAGTCTATAAATCTTCTGCAGTATCCCCTGTATATCTTTATGCACTTTATCGTGAATACTCCACTTTAATCCTTCTTTTGTCAGAGTTTAGTCTTAGCTGATGTAGAATTAGAATACCCTATAGAAATCCTGTAATAGGGAAATTTATGGTAATACCCTTTTAAGTTTTCAGAAAGCATAAACTATTCTTTAAATAAAGGGTCACATATTACCTGGTCCACTGTATTTACAAGTTGCTGAATGATAAATCACTTTATCAAGGACAGCCAAGTTTGGGGTTCAGTTGGAGATATGTTCAAATTTTTATGAAGACCTTAAACATTGTTGACTAATAAAAGAGCATATTTTATAAAATTGGGGGTTTTGTTTTAATATATGAAGTAGTCCAAAATGGGCAAACCTATATAGAGAGAAAGTAGGTTATTCACAAGGGGATGGAGAAAGAATGGGGATGACTGCTAGTGGGTATGGGATTTCTTTGAGGTATAATGAAAATAATTCTAAAATTACATACTGTTGACGGTTATAACTATGAATATAGCAAAACCACTGAGATGTACACTTTAAAGAGGTGAGCTCTGAATTGTATCTCAGAGCTCTTTTAAAAATAACAGAAAAGTTATGTTTTAACACCACTTTCATTATTTTATTGCTTGATTTGATTGTCAGATCGAAAACAATATCTATTGCTGCTGACTGGCGCTGCAAGTTGTTTTGTTGATCCTGAATCATAAGTTTGTTGAAAGGATATCTTTAGTTTTTACATGCTATTTTAAGAAGTAATCCAGCAGAGACAGTTCAAGGGACGGACAGTAAATGAATCTTGCATTTGCTTATTCCCAACTAGATACTAGCATATGGGTTCTTATATATACCTTTCTTTATATTTTATATATACCTTTCTTTATATTTTAGAGTTAAGGAAGCTGGAAGGGATGGTGTTATTTGACCGAGAACTGTTAAGAGGCTGCTTGAGTCCAATCCACAGCCCCACAATACTGCTCTGAAGTTTTTTGAGCAGCTCATCTTGGACTGTTGTCTTGTTTATGAAGGGGGAGAGCTTCCCAAACAACTTTTGTGTATTTGACTCAAAGTAGCAAGGGCACTGTAATGTATATTTGTGGAAGGATTTGCCAGAGTTTAAGAATGATGAAATTTGGAAGTTTTTAAGTCATCTACAGTAATGCAATAGATGCAGTCAGTGTTTTAAACTTAAGATATGCTTTTTAGCTGTTAATATTTCATTTGCTAATTTATATTCACAATTAAAATTTTTAATTGGGGATTTTATAAATGTTAACCTTTTCAGTTTTAATCCCATGCTTGTGTGTAGATCTAGTCATTACAACTTTGTGGGGAGAAAAGTAGATATGGATAAAACGTACAATGTATAGGATAGTGTTTTTCTTCTAATCAAATGATTTTATATCCTGGAACCAGTTTTTATTTGTTCAGTTAGTCTGGAAGGAACTGTTTAATTCATTAAAATGTTTGATAGCCAGCTTTGGGTAAACACAAAGTTTACTTAGTGAGGCACAATAAAAGCAATTTTGAAACCTAGCAGCTATGCTAGTAAAATGGGAAGTAATGGCATGGGTAGAATATTTGGCAGTTGCAAAGATCAAATCCTGGCCTATTTCATGAGCAAGTGAAGACAAAGGAGTTAAGGATTGATTGCAGTTCAGTGAATCAAAATGGAGGTAAGGAATAAAAAAATCATCTATTAAGTGGAACTGAGGGGGTTAAAAGGCCCGGGGGTGGGGGTGGGGGCGGTGGTGCAGCAGCCTTGGTTCTAAAGTAAAAGGTTTAATTGAAGGATAGACCCTTGGAAATTGTAAGGGAGTTAGTCTTACATGAAGAATAAATTAGGGCATACTTTGTGGAGTGAGTCATCAGAAATTAACTACTTAGAAAATTAGTTCTGGCAGCGGCAAATGGTAACAGAATTAGGGATTGGTGATATAATTAAATAGTGAGGAAGTTTAAACTACTGTTTGCTATATTACTATATTCTATTTTCATAATGCACATAGAAACATAGGTAGTTAACTTGAAAGCGGTTTCATATATAATTTAACAGTATAAGTTTGCATTTATGTGTGTGTATTTTGTAAAGCATTTCCCTTGGTTCTGGAACCAGGAGAAAAATTGATGAGTTTGTGGCTAAGTGTAGTAAGGTAAAGAAGTGTAAAAGGGGGTAAGTATGAAAAATTTTAAGACTCTTTAAACTTGAGAATAGTATATGCAGCTTTGCTGTTTGTAAAAATACCTGGTTTATAACCTTATGGAGAAATAAGTAGAACTGATCTGTAGTGTTTAAGTAATAAAGACCCTGCTCCGTAGGAGAAGAGGAACTGTGTAGTTTCTTTTTTCCCATCTAAAGAGCCATGTAAATTTGCCCTGTTATTAGATATACTGTATACTAGTGCCAGACCTGTCTTACCTCCATACATTCCTTTAACCAGGTGGAAAGTTGATTAAATATTTGGGTTTCAAAGGATTTGACTCTCTGGAAAGTAAATATAACTTACATGGGAGTAAATTCCTGGGTTGGGAAGATCCTCTGGAGAAGGAAATGGCAACCCACTCCAGTATTCTTGCCTTGGAAATCCCATGGGCAGAAGAGCCTGGAGGGCTACAGTACATGGGGTCATAAGAATCAGACTAAAATAAAACAACAAAAATCATATATCAGTAATTAAAGGGATGCTTTCTTTAATGCACAGATGTCAAAAAATATACTTAAGTGATTTTTCAGTTTTGGGTTTTATGCACAGAGACTTCAGTTATAAAGATTTTAAATGGCAGATTTTATGTTTATTTTAAAAATCTTGTTTTAGCAGTTTAGAAAAGTTATATTAAAGATTTACAAGGCATTGATTTAAACATATGTGTTAACTTCAAAGATATGGTTTACTCCGCAGACAAGATGTACCTGGTAATGATGATTCTATATATTTACAGTCAAGTTGGAGAAATGCATTTCTGTGTCTCAGACACAAATGTAAAGTTTTCCATTTTTAACCCATGAATTTTATTTATTTTTGAACTAATGCAAATTAGGTAAATTTAAGTAAGAAAATATCCCACCAAATATTTTTAACATTTTAGAGTATGTCAGTCTTTTTTTCCCCTTCCACTTGTGTTTGGATATGGTTACCAGTGATAACATGAATTACTTTCTGATTTTAAAAGCCATCTTGGGAATTTGGAGAACATCTAATTTAGATAAATTTCTAAAAGTGGAATTATTGGTTTAAAAGATATGGACTTTTTGAGTTCTTGATATATATATAGCTTTAGATTTCTCTCTGAAATTGAAACTTGCCCATTAGTTCTCATCAGCAGAGTGCTGTCTTTGCTTTTTGCTAATCTACACTCATGCCCATTAGATACATAAGTGAACTGTTATCTCATTGTCTTAATTTGTACCTTTTTGACTGTTGGTAAGACTGAACATTTTTTCCCATGTTTGTTAATTAGTTTCTGGCTCTGTCTATTATACTTTTTATATTGTATATTATATATATATATATATATATATATACACTTGTGTATTATATGTACAGATTCC
>SJYF01000768.1:3121844-3133350 GCA_006410515.1 Procapra przewalskii
TCTGAATGTCTTAGCCAAGATCACACTTTAAAGAAGTGAGTCTCTTTAAAAACTGCATTTAGTTCCAGTTCCATTGTTCTCTCTCCCATAAAGTCACTTGATGAACTGTTTTATGAAGATTTATTAATTAAAAATGGAAGAAAAGAATCTTTTGGTGGATTTTTGTAGTTTCTGTTTTAGTTAGTAGTTTCTGATTTGTTAAGAATTTTTTCAGTTGTTGACTATGGATTATTTACCAGGGTTCTTTCAGTATTACCTTGAGAATTATTCAAATTGTACAAATTTTGAGGTTTTAGCTATTTTCTAATTATAGAAGATGTATTGAACAGAAAAGTGTGTTAGCTGGATAATGATATTCTTTTTGTTCTTTTCAGCTTTATAAGCATGTGGTTCAAATAGTAGAAAAGTTCATCAAAAAGGTAACTATCCATTTTATTATTACCTCATTTTAGTTATGATCAGTATTGTACTTTGTGAGTTGTAGTTTGAATAATTACTTCTAAAGTCACTCTACAGAAAAGTTGTCACTGGAAGTCTTGTTTTTTTGTTTCATAACAAAACAAAAATTTATAGCAGTATTGTTGATTGAGTACTTACTATGAGTCAGGATTCAAAATAGTTTTTTGTCTGCTTGAGCCTTCTCTCCCCATTGCCCCGACAACTCTGTTGACTTTTAACTTATCTTGGAGTACTTCAAATGAAATCACTCTGGTGTTTTCAACTTCCCTTTCTCCCATCATAATTAAACCACTTTTCACTTATACAGTTATATGTTGTTTGGTGACATATGTAACATCAGCACATGTCTGTGTCAGTAAAGGACTGAGAAAGGAGACTTAGACATCACTGTCTTCTCCCTCAACCTAGAGCTGTACCTTTTTTTTTTTTTTTTTAACTTTTTTGGCCATGCCATGTGGCTTGTGGAATCTTAGTTCCCCAACAAGGGGTCAAGCTGTGCCCCCTGCATTGGAAATATGGAGTCTGTTTTCCCTAGTATAAATTTCTAGAAATAGGGTTGTTGGATCAAACAAGGCTTTGTGTTTATTGCTAAATTATTTTTCATAAGGGTTGTACCACCAGAAATGTTTGCAGATGTCTGTCTATTCATTTTATCTTGTCAGTTTATAAGGCCAAGAATGACTTTGCCTTTTGGGTTTTGTTTCTCTGATACTGTACTTTAATATAATTGAAATTAATATTTTGGTTAAAATTGGCTTTTTGATAACTTTAAAAGTTAAAAGTTTTTTTTTGAGCAGAATGAATGAGAGTAGATTTTTCCATAATAAGTAGATCTATGTGGAGGTGGCTTAGGCATTGGTAAAGTAATGCTGATTCTAGGAAGTTGAAACGGGGGGAGAACAGAGGGATCAGAAAAAAGTAAAATATTGGGAGTCTGAAACATCAAGAGAATGGTAGTTCTCTACAGACCTGTGGGCTAGCTAATAAGAGAATTTAAGTAGTTATTTAATTACTTAATTAATAACTTTAGTTATTTCTATAGAAATAACCTTGGATATATAGTTTCATAAGAGTGAGATTAATGGGTGTCAAATTGTGATTTACTTTTCTTGTATTGACTTTACATCTTTAATCTTTGTAGTGTAAACCAGAATACAAGGTTCCAGGATTATATGTAATCGACTCAATTGTGCGACAGTCTCGTCATCAGTTTGGAACTGATAAAGATGTTTTTGGGCCAAGATTCTCTAAAAACATAACTGCCACATTCCAATATCTATATCTTTGTCCATCTGAAGATAAGGTATAGTTTATAATTTTTAAATTAAACTTGTATTCTTACTCTATTCTTAAATATATATGAAGTATTTAAAGCCTACTGTATTATTAGCAAATGGCAGCCCACTCCAGTGCTTTTGCCTGGAAAATCCCAGGGATGGGGGAGCCTGGTTGGCTTCCATCTATGGGATTGCACAGAGTTGGACACCACTGAAGCGACTTAGCAGCAGCAGTATTATTAGAAAGGTTGATCACATAATGATCTCTGTGAACTTGAAACAAAACGCAGTTTTTTTTTCTGTAGTAGTCATATCTATTTGCTTGTGAAGTGCTCCAGAAATGTACTATTGAAATAAAAAAGGAGCATCAGTTCAATTCAGTTCAGTTGCTCTGTCATGTATGACTCTTTGCAACCCCATGAATCACACCACGCCAGGCCTCCCTGTCCATCACCATCTCCTGGAGTTCACCCAGTCTCATGTCCATCGAGTCAGTGATGCCATCCAGCCATCTCATCCTCTGTCGTCCCCTTCTCCTCCTGCCCCCAATCCTTCCCAGCATCAGAGTCTTTTCCAATGAATCAACTCTTCGCATGAGGTGGCCAAAGTACTGGAGTTTCAGCTTTAGCATCTGTCCTTCCAGAGAACACCCAGGACTGATTTGCTTTAGAATGGACTGGTTGGATCTCCTTGCAGTCCAAGGGACTCTCAAGAGTCTTCTCCAACACCACAGTTCAAAAGCATCAACTCTTCAGTGCTCAGCTCTCTTCACAGTCCAACTCTCACATCCATACATGACCACTGGAAAAAAAGGAGCATCATCTTTCTTTAAAGAAAACATTGCTAGAAAGATTTCTTGTGATTGAATGGTAAAGAAATTCTGCAGTAGAGAAGGACAGTGCTTATCTTAAATTGTTGTTTATTCTACAAAGAAGGGACCAATCATTGACTTTCCCCATCATATAGAGATGTTGAAGTATAAATGATATTCATTAGCAATCAGACTACTGTATTTAATTCCTCACATTTATAGCTGGTTTTACTCTGTACAATTAAAAGATAGAAAAACATAGACAAAAAAACTAGACTCTTAATAGATAGGAGAAATACACTGGTAAGCTCAGAATAATGAAGACTAGAGCCTGTATAATAAATGACATATACATTTGTGTGTAATGGGTTCTCTATATTCTTGGAGGAATGCTCCTGTGGGAAAGGTGTACAGGAGAAAAGTTCATTCCTAGAGCAGGAGATAAGAGTTGTAACCATGAATAACACATTTTCTCTGGATCTCCTTCAAATTTGGTAGCCCACAAAACAACTTACCTAGCAATTAGAGGCCAGTTAATTGTGTTAAATATTTTAACTATTAAAATCATCCTGGATTTTACTCTTCTTAGATAACTGAATTTTTTGGTTTCTTTGTAATCATAAATGTGAAAATTTCAAGTAATTTTAATGCATTTCTTTTGATTCTCTAGGTTAATTTTTTGTTTCTTTCCTCTCCCTGTTTCTTACCCTGGATTACACTACTGAAGGAAGGCCCGTTAGAGTAGTTTAATGAGGCTGTGATTCTGATGATAGATTGTTTTCTATTTATGAAACAGATGTAGCATGGAAATGTTAGCCTGTGGTGTTTTGTTCTGTCTTTTCATAAGAGGTATAATTATTTATGCTAATACTTACTGTATATTCATGTTTTTTCATATAACAGAGTAAAATAGTTCGTGTATTGAACCTTTGGCAAAAAAATGGAGTATTCAAAATTGAAATTATTCAGCCTCTTTTGGACATGGCAGCAGGAACCAGTAATGCTCCAGTAACAGAAAATGTTACTAATAATGAAGGTAAGGTCAGGTGTGTCTGTGTGCTTAGAGAATTGTATCATTTTTGGTACATGATATGATTGGAATCTGTTTATAGTGATGGAAGTTTTCTGTAAGAGGGAACTTGAGTTTACATCTTGGAAGATAAAGTTTTCTTCCCATCATTATTATTTCTAATAAAAGTATTCAGTGCTTGTTGCAGTGTAGGCTGTAATACCATAATCTATATTTTTTACTGTATGTTAAACTGAATGGAGTATTATTTTAGTAAAGAAGCTTAATGGAGCTTAAAGGAAATATTTATGAGTTAAAAGTTTTTGAGGGCTTAATGATCTTTTCTTTCTTAGGTTCACCTCCACCTCCAGTTAAAGTTTCTTCTGAACCCCCACAAGCCACCACAAACTCTGTACCAACTGTACCACAGTTGCCCAGCTCTGATGCTTTTGCTGCTGTGGCCCAACTGTTTCAGACAACTCAAGGTCAACAGGTAAACTGTCTATCCAAAGATTAAATAGTTTGCAGTTAGGTACTGTTGTCAGTTCTTATTTTACATTCCTGGTTACCAAGCACATTGTGAGGAGGGAATATATCTACTGGAAAAGCCTTTGCGAGGAAGGTAAATTCACAAGGATACTGGGGGAAATGTGGGAGAGGTAAGCAAGGGGCCAGCAGCACACTGAGCAATAGTGTGCCCCTTTGGGGAGAACTGCGGAGCTCTGAGGGTGGTGGCGTTGCTCACAGTGCTTGGTGCAGAGTTATATGGATTAATGCAGATGATTGTTTTACACTTTTTTAGAAATCATATGTACATTGTTCACAATTCAGTGTATTTTCTCTTCTCTCTGACCACCATTGTCTACAATTGGCTTTTAACCTTAAGTGACACACATTGTATCCCTGATACATTCATTCACGATAAACTTAACCATTACTAAAAGGTTGGTTCCTTTTTCCAAGTTCCTCCATGCCTGTGCTATTTTGATTCACCATGAAGATTTTTTTTTTTAGTGAATTAACTTTTGATACTATGATTATCCTTTGTTGTGTGGTTTATCAGTTTTCCCATTCTTTAAGCTTCAGCAGATCCTTCAGACTTTTCAGCAGCCTCCAAAACCACAGTCTCCCGCCATTGACAATGCCGTGATGGCTCAGGTTCAGGCTATCACAGCTCAGTTAAAGACAGCTCCTACACAACCACCTGAACAAAAAGCTGCTTTCCCCCCACCTGAACAAAAAACTGCATTTGACAAGGTATGCTTCTCTCATGTAACCCATCCCATGGTTTATATCACTCTGTAGAAGTTAACCCTTTTCTGACTTACCTGGATTGTTCATTTAGTTATTTGAGGGATTTTCCCCCTCAACATCAAAACATTGATTCTTATTCTTGGTTATAAATGTGATATATACTCATTGCAGAATTTTCAATAAAAGAGAAAAGTAAACAGTATAAAGGAAATAGAACATTCACCATTAACCCCCTTACTCAGGGATAACTACTGTAACATTATGCTATATATCTTTTCAGAATTGATTTCCTGTGGATATAGTCTTTTCTTTTTTGGTCATTATGTATCTCTGTTTTTGTGTGTATGTGTGTGTATATACATATATGAAAATAGATATTTTTAATCTATATACATAAATATATATACACTGTTTTAAACTGGCTTATTTTTCATCTTAATCCTCACGTCTCTGGGTGGTTGTTAAGGTTAATAGATGTAAATATGTACTGAGTGCTCATTAGGATTATTAATTATTCCATTACATGGGCACATCAGTTTAACCATTCCCCCTGTTGAAAGACATTTAAGTTGCTTTCTGTTTTCTGTTGTTGAAAACATTAGTTACCTTATCTATAATATGAGAGTGTGGGCTGGTTTAGTGTCTTCAGACTTCTCTTTTGGGCCTTAGTTAATGTTTAAGGCGCTCCCACTAAGGGTATAGATGTGTTGAAAATGCACAGCTCAGAGCTTCCTGTTGAAATGTTTGCCTAAACAACTCCACTCTTACCTGTTTGTGTCTTGTCTATATATGACTATATAAAATTTAATTTCATTTTCCAAGTTGCAGTACAAAAAAACACAGAAGCCTAGAAAGAACTATCTTTTTTTGATAAGCCTAGAAAGAACTATCTTTTAATCATCTCTAAAATATGTTTCTTTATAGAATTCTAAGATACAGTAACTGTTGCTAGTAGTTAATATTAAGAATCCTTATGGAAGTTATAGCTTGTTATTGTATCTATATGATTTATAAGTGACTGCTGATTAAAAGAAGGTTGGATTAAAATTTTGAGTACAATAGAAATACATGCTTTTAGGGGAAAGAAATGCAGATAATACAGAAAGTTCTGAAGTGAAAAGGTAAATCAGTTTCACTGATTTGTGTATGGTTTTTCAGACCCGTTTCCTCTGCAAATGGAAATATAAATCGTTAAGTGCTGTGCTTTTGTTTTTTAGTCTTCTGTGTTGTGATTGGGAAAATTCTCCCCACTTGTATTAAAAATTCTCTATTTCTCCCAGTAGTTTTATATTTCTGTTTTTTATGTTTGTCTCAATGTATCAAGAACTTACATTAGCATATAGTTCAAGATAGTTAAACCTTTATATTTTTGGAAATAGCCAATTCTCCCTCACAATTTTTGTCATACACTTTTTTCTATGTCTGTCTCTAGATACCATTTTGTCCCACTAGAAACTGTGTTTGTTTTGGCATCATAGCAGTTTAAACACTTGGAACTTACAGTTCATTTCTGGATGTGTTTTCTGCCTTTATTCTTTTTCAGACATTCCTTGCCTATTCTTGGGCATGTGAATTGGTATGTTCCAGAGAAACAGAACCAGTTACAGGGACAGACACACAAAGGGGAGAAGGGGGGGATTTTTTTTAAGGGATTGGTTCATGTAGTTGTCAAGTATAAGTTAGTGTCAGGCTGGAAATCCAAGAGTTAATGCTGCAGTCTTGAGTCTAAATTGTGCAAGGCAAAAGGTTTTCCTGTTGCTGTCTTGAGAATGCCATCTTTGGAAAACCCTGCTATAAGGCCTTTGACTGATTGGTTGAGGCACACCGATATTATGGAAGGTGTTTCTTTATTCACAGTCCACTAATTTAAATGTTAGTCACTTTTCTTTTTCTTTGCTGCTCCATGCAGCTTAAAGGATCTTAGTTCCTCAACCAGGGGTTGAACCCCAGGCTATTTGTTTCATTTATTCTTAGATAATTTACTCATTTTTCATGTTTAGTGTTTTATAACACTTCCATGTCCAACTCCTTGCAATCCTATGGACTGTAGTCCACTAGGCTCCTCTGTCCATGGGATTCTCCAGGCAAGAATACTGGAATGGGTGGCCATTTCCTCCTCCAAGGGATCTTCCCAACCCAGGGATCAGATCGGCACCTGCTATGGGCCCTGCATTCCAGGCAGATTCTTTACTGATGAGCCACCCTAGAAGCCCAGTTGATGCTGTTGAGGGAAACTAGTGAATTTTTATGTTATCTTGTTTTTTCTAGTTGGTTCTCTCAGATTTTGTAGGCTGCTAAATTTGACTTTTCCCCTTTAACATCTAGACCTGTTTCTTTACTGTCTGATGGCTAGGACTTCCAGAAAAACAAAATGTTGAGTAATAGCCGTGCTAGCAGTGGCATTCATATTTTGTTGTTCATTTGAATTGCACCTAATTCCTCTAGTGTTTTATCTTAAGTGGATTGATCAATGTTTGTTAGTTATATTAAGTTTAGAGAAAGGAATTGTGCTTTGGTTTTGACTGAAAAGGTCTATTTTAAGCTAGTCAAACAGCTGACTGGGAACAGCTTGTCTGTTTCAGCCGCTTCATAGATGTTCAGTTTCCTTAAAAGCAGCAGAAATATCTTTTTAGATAGTAGGGCTCAGTTAAATTTTTTAATTGCTTCAGATGTTTTCCCAAAGCAATAGGTACGAATTGTAAAACTTTTAAGGAACATGTCTATATGTGATAAACTGCAGAGAGTTCTTTCATTTGTTTCTGTAGATAGTTTAAACCTAAGTTTTTTTGTTTATTTTTGGCTGTGCCGAGTCTTCATTGCTGTGCAGGCTTTTTCTGGTTGCAGCAAGCAGGGGCTACTCTCTAGTCTCCTCGTGTTGGCTTTTCTTGTTGTGGAGCACAGGCCCTAGGACATGCAGGCTGCAGTAGCTGCAGCTCTTGGGCACTTGAGCACAGGCTCGTTAGTTGTGGCACACAGCTTAGCTGCTCCATAGCATATGGAATCTTCCCAGACCAGGGATCAAACCTGTGTCTCTTTCACTGGCAGGCAGAGTCTTCACCCCTGAGCCATCAGGGAAGCCCTAGACCCGAGTTTTAATTTTGCCTCCTGTCGTTGACTCTATTGATGTTGAGTTACTTAAATATTCACTGTATACCTCTGTAAAAGAGCAATGGTGGTACCTTTTTTTTTTTTTTAACTGCCTTGAGGGTTAAGTTAACCTCATGTGCAAAAAAGCAACAAGGTGCCTGAACCATGTTGGGTCTCTTGATTTTAATCAGTACTTTTAATCATGTGGCCCAGATTTATGAAGAAATAAGCAATTTAGAAATCTGTCATCCAGTAAAGCAGAACCAGAATTTTCAGGCAGAACTATCACAGAACAACACAAATTTAGGAGTTTGAGATTGGAAATCCATGAACAGGAAGGTCATACCCTGAGAGGAAAAGACTGCTTCATTGAATGCCAGGGACTGAGGTTAAAAAAAGACCATTGTCCACATCTAGACTCTACTATATATAACTATACAGTCTAGGTTATGTTTCTTAATTACCTGACCTTAGTCTCCTTGTCTGTAAGAAGAGGAAACTGTGTCTACATTGCATGCTTCTTGTGATGAAGTATTATGTATAATCTACCAAAACACAGTAGTGGTTGTGTGACATTGTAAGGAAAAACCCGAACAAGCTTTTGGGCTAGCCCAATACTTTGATTCCTTATTCTGAATATATGTAATTATATTTCAAATGACTCTTCTAGACATGTGATCCTGTGGTTGGTTTTTGCTTTCTGTTTTTGTTTTAATGGAAGTTTCTGGTAAAAGGTGAGCTGTGAAGTTTTAAGAAAAAAGCAAGGGCACAGGTAGATTTTGCAGCCTTGTCTGTGCCATTCTCTCTTTTTTTCAATTTCTTGATTAAGCAGAATTTATAAGATAGTTATAAGATTGGATAAGATGGTTTTTCTTTGTGTACATTTTACAAAGCCGACCAAAAATATATACCCATTTTCATGTGTGCAAAGTTTTTAGTCTAGGAAAATGTTTTTGTAAAATCTTTCTACTACTAAATTAGTTATGATATAGAAAATAGGGGGGGAAGGAAACACTGTATTTAGAATTGGAAGAAAAACCATTCCCCCCACCCCGAAAAACCATTTTTAAAAGGGTCTTTTCAGAATGGCATTTGTGTAAAAATTGTCTATGTGCCAAAGTCCCTAAGAGGCATGTGGGAAGATGAAATTGTACATCACAGCATAGCAGGATTATGGATGATGGCAAATGTCTGTTTTTATAAAGTTTTTTTGTGCAGTGAATCACAACCTGAATTTTAAAATTGGCATACCTCTTGCAGAAGCTACTTGATAGATTTGATTATGATGATGAGCCAGAAGCTGTGGAAGAATCCAAGAAAGAAGATGCTGTTGCCGCCTCGGCCACCACAACACCTGCTCCTGCTGCTGTTGTGCCCACTACGCCTGCCGCCGCTGCCGCACCTTCTGTTCCTGCGCCCACTGCCTCTCCTCCACAGGCAACCTTGTATGTCTCTTTCTTTTGATTCCCCAGAACTTTGGTAGTCATTACAAGGCATAATGCAAGTAACCCTTAATACCAGTCATTTTTCCTATAGCATCTTCTAAAATTCTTTTTTAAATTGTGGTATTTGGGGATTTCTTCTGAATGGGGAGGGGATCCTGTCAGATTTACAATAAAAAATGACTTTTATTTTGGGAGTAATGCTGAGTTTTTAAGTTAATACAGGCAAATAAATAAATGATTCAGTAAAATGTTGATTGTTAACAACTCCTGAACAGCATTCTGTAAGTTTCTGTAGTGTAAATGTGGCCAAGAATGATGTGTTTTTGAATGGGTAAAAAAGAAGGCTGCTCATCTCTTTTAGTGGGTTTCCTGGCGATGGCATGCCGCAACCAACATATGCCCAACATCAGAACATGGACCAGTTTCCACCTCGAATGATGGCAGTGCCGCAGGATCCAGTGCACCATCAGGTGGAGGCATTTCTGATTACTAAAGATGTATTCATTAGCGCATCTGGGTTGCACTTGCCAGAGTAGTAGTGTTTAGCTGTGTGGGTGGCTAAATAGTCCTTAAGCTGTACTGAAGGCTGTCAAGCACATAACTGATTTGAGTTGCTTTTTTGCTTTAATTAAAACAAGGATGCTAAATATTCATGCTAATAATTTAATAGGTTTTTTTATTTAAATAGTTGAGAGGGAGATTGTTGGTTCTATTTTAAGGAACTGACCTGTTTAGTTATATAGCATTTCCCCTTCTGAGAAGCCTTCCCCCCCTCCCCTTTTCCCTTTTATTTATTAATTTTTGTGGTATACTGTTTTATGCAGGATCTTAGTTTCCCAGCCGTGGGTTGAACCTGTGCTGCCTGCATGGGAGCGCAGAGTCTTAACCACTGGACTGCCAGGGAAATCTCCCTTTTTTCTTTATTAATGTTGTGTGACTTGTTGCTTTAGAGGGCTTTCAGCTCTTCAGCGTTTAGGAATATAGTTTGAAATCTGCAGTATAAGATAAGGAGGACATCATACTGGAGAATTTCAGGAAGTTAGACTAAATTTGTTCATTGGATTTATTTTAGTAAATCCTCTTAATTCAGAGTTTTCTAAACTTGTCTGTACATCTCAGTTGGAGAAACATACTACAAAATACATATCCTAGACTTCTGGTGCTATAGTCAATCTTAGGGGATCTTTATTTATTTTAATTATGTGACAATTCTATTGTACAGCCAACCTTTTGGAAATGCTCCTTTTAGACTTAATTTAGAAAGTGTTCTAAGAAACCTTTTAGAATATATTCATTTTCTTATCTGTATCATGTTCAATCCATTATATATAAAGGCATACCATGTTTTTTTCATTTTTCACAGATCCTGCACTTTTTTTTTTTTTTTTTTACAAATTGAAGGTTTATGGCAACCATGGGTTGTCAAATGATTATCGGCTTTTTCTTTTTTAGCAAGATAGTACTTTTTAGTTAAAAGATGCACGTTGTTTTATTTGGATATATTGCACACTTACTGAAATGCAGTAAGTATGAGCGTAAGTTTTAAATGCTGTGAAAACCAAAATATTCATGTGACTCACTTTATTGCAGTATTCACTTTATTACAGTGGTCTGGAATCGAATCCATCATATTTTGAGATCTGCTTTTATTTGGTCATATGAAACTGACATTGTGATTTAGTGACTTGTTGATCAGTTCAGTTCAGTCGCTCAGTCCTGTCTGACTCTCTGTGACCCCATGGACTATAGCACACCAGGCCTCCCTGTCTATCACCAACTCCCGGAGTTTACCCAGACTCATGTCTGTAGAGTAGGTGATGCCATCCAACCATCTCATCCTCTGTCGTCTCTTCCTCCTGCCCTCAATCTTTCCCAGCATCGGAGTCTCTTCAGATGAGTCAGTTCTTTGTATCAGATGGCCAAAGTATTAGAGTTTCAGCTTCAACATCACTCCTTCCAATGACCCAGGACTGATCTCCTTTAGGATGGACTGGTTGGATCTCCTTGCAGTCAAGGGACTCTCAAGAGTTTTCACCACAGTTCAAAAGCATCAGTTCTTTGACACTAAGCTTTCTTTATAGTCCAACTCTCACATCTATACGTGACTGCTGGAAAAACCATAGCCTTGACTAGATGGACCTTTGTTGGCAAAGTAATGTCTCTG
>SJYF01000768.1:3145675-3160910 GCA_006410515.1 Procapra przewalskii
GATCACAGTTCCATCATTTTGATAAAGGAATATAGTACTCACATACAGTATTGTAGTACTAAAGGAGCAGTAAGTAGGTTGGACATTGTTAATGTCAGCCACGAAACAGAAGACTAGAACTAAGATGCTTTCATGTTTTCTCTTGGTGCTCTAATGTTTTCTCTTATGATAATAAAAAGCAACGTTACACTATACAGAAAAATTTAAGCCTAGGAGGTGAGACTAAACTTCAGCTTTTTCATCTGTGAGAAAAGAAAGAAAAATGTTAAACCAGGGTGTTGGGATGATTTAGTTGGACTAACATATATAAACAGCTGACATGGGGCCTGTCACAAAGTAAGCACTCAGTGAATGGTGGGTGCTTATTACAGGTAAGAAATATCATAGACAATATTTAGAATAAAGAAGAGTATTTATACTTGGAAATTCTAAAATTATATTACTATAGCTATAATTTATTTTAAATTGTTCTAATTGTCAGCAGTAGAAGTAGCTTTTTTAGGAAAGTATGTATCTTGGCATGGTTGCCTCAGATATTTTTACAGTATATTAAATCAGGTGATAAGTTCACATATATAGAAGTTCCATCATGGCTTAGTGATAAAATGTGTATTGGTTATATAGTAGTGGCATTTCATTTAAATAGCATGATATGGTATCTGTATTTATCCTATTCATGATACTCAAATTGTTTTCTTACAATGAAAGGTAAATATGTCCTTGAGAATTAACTGAGTTCTTGGCTCTTAATTTCTGAAAGGTGGCAATGATAACTAAAGGGCCAGTAAAATGTTCAACAGATCTTCCAAAATTCTGTTGTGGCCCTTGGTTATGAAGGAGGCAGTAGGGTGCTTTAAGGATGGTTTGGTTTAAAGAGTTTTCTGAATGATCAGACTTAAGTGTAGGTGTTAGTTTAGAAGTGATGACTCTATTTCTGGAATTGGGCTGAGGTAGCCCACACCACCAGATTTGTAGAGAACCACCTCCATCTTCTAGAGATTTTTATTGTTTTAGTAACCGATAATCTGAAAACATAAAAACTATTTGATGCACAATAATAACTTATTACTTGTCTTTAAAGGAATCTGTTCTTAATACCTCACACTCCCAAATAGCTTGCTAGAGCAGTGGTCATTTCATTAAAGCTCATAGGTTACAGTTGTTGACCATCTAGAAGAGAAGGAATATTAAAGATAATAGCAATTCAATACATTCTCTTTATTGTATAAGTGTATGTATTTATTACTTTTCCAAACTTATGTATAACATGTATCTCTAATACAATGTACAACATATTCTTATTTAAAATTTCATTGTAATGTGAAATTTGGGTTACTTTGGTGTTCCAAACAATAAAAAAAATACACAAAAAAATGTTTGTTTGTGTTACATATCTATTGTGTTTCCAGCATATCCAAAGTATCTTTTCAAGGAAGAAATTAAGCTAAGTCAGACTCATTCCTGTTGTGCAAAATTAAAGTCTATTCTCTTGTCAGGTACATACATTCATTAATTATTATTATTCAGAGATTCTCCCCAGTTTTGTCACAGTGCTATATAAACTGATGGTAAACTTTATAAGTAAGAATTGGGTATGTGTAAGATTCCATCTTACATTTGTTACCAAAGATTTAAAGCACAAGTCACAGATCAGTGGCCTACAAGCTGAATTGCTGGACAGTAGTATGATGTATTTCATGCTTGATTTTTCACACTTCCTTGCCTGGCGTTTGATTTTCGAAAATTTGAACACGTCAAGAATTATGTAGACCAAATTGGTTTGTAAATTAATCAGGTATATTTGCTTTTATGCCATAGCTGTGACCTTAATACTGTCTTGAAGATGAACAATTTTATTGTCAACTTCTGTAATTCCACTTGATTCTTGAATAGTGCTGGGATTAGGGGCTTCAACTCCTGTGCAGTTGAAAATCCACTTTTAACTTTATGGTTGGCCCTCAGTAACCGAGGTCCCACATCTGTAGATTCAGCCAACCACATGACCCTGTAGTACGTATTTACTGGGAAAGCAGTCTGTGTAAGTGTGTCCGTACAGTTCAAATCTGTGCTTTTCAAGGGTCAACTGTACTTTAAAATTGATATTTTGAGTTGAGATTTCACTTAGCTTTAGAGTTTTCTCCCTAGAATTTTGATCTTTTTTTGTAATTTTTAATATTTTAAATTAGAACATTAGAGCACCAATCTACTAGTGTGAATGACATTAAAGGAATCCTGAAGAAAAATTCTCAATATTTTTTTAATGGTAATGTCTAATTTTTAAAACACTTTTTGCATTTTAATTTTTTTCTTATTGTAGACTTGGTTATGATGTTGGTTATATTAAATTATAACCTGGAGGGGTCTACCAAATGTTCCTTTGTCGTATAAAAGTGTTCTTTGAAAGCTTTAAAATATTTGAATTGGTACTCTAAATATTGCATTTTATTATTCCACTAGTGTTTTATACTTAGAAATGCTTCCAAAATACTCATCACAGTGCTTCTTACAACTTTGTATAAAAACATTGCTCAATGAATGATTAATAGTGATCAATCCACAACAAATACTTACTTTGGGTATGAATTTATACATGAATATACTGTATTTTCTCAGAAGGTGAAGCACGTCAAATAAAACCTTGGGAAAGTCTTGCACAAAAACATGAAAGGTGCTTATCACATTGTCTCCATCTCTGTCTGCACCTTCTAGGCTGCAGAACTCCAGCCTAAAGAGTCTCTCTTTAATTTAAACCTGACAGCTTTTGGGGCCTAAGGTAGGTAGGAGGGACAGAAAATCTGGGCTCTAGATTGATTTTTGGTAGACAAGGATAATGCTATGAAGAATTGCAGGTAAGATTTTTTCCAGATAACACTGAAAATTACGGATGATCTCATTCAGTGATGGATTACCAGTATATCCCAGACTTCTTGACTCCAGTCGTACAACCCTTTAAGTCACACCTGTTATGCTTTTGTATACAAACTGAAATTCTAAGAAACAACCATAAAAGATCTTTAGGAAAATTGACCAAGCCTTATTGTAGATTATTTTGCAAAAAAAAAAAACCAAGAAGTCATTTTTAAGAGATAATGATTTCTGTTTTACTTATTTGTTTATTTATTTATTTCATTTAAAGTTAGGGTTTTCATTCGTATGCCATGCTACGTCTTAGTGTACTTAAACTATATATTATTGAAACTCAAATTTCTTTTAAGTCTTTGCTACCATTCCTTTTTTTGTGTGTGTGTAGTAATGTATAATGCAGTCTAAATGTGCTTTCTCTCTCATTCTTGGAAAACTAGCTCATTTTTTTCATTCTCCCCAGCTCCCAACACAGTACCTGCTAGAAGAATCACCTGGGAGTCTCTTCAGAATAATTATGCCCTAATTATTATTTGGTGAATCTAGGCAAAGGTACAACATGTTTGGGTTGTACTGTCATTTCAATTTCCTGAAGGTCTGTAGTTTAAAAGAAAAAAGGCAGCTTTCAGTGGTTCAACAAGCATATCTATCTGTGTGCCTGGAGGCTCTCAGGGCGTTGATGGGAGAGATGAGTGGCTGGTGGATCTCTCTCCTTGTGTGAGCAGGTTCCGAACCAGGCTCATGCGCAGTGCCACAGTGGCCCTCTTTGGAATCAGAAAAGGTGGAACTGCGACTGGGAGCGGAAAAGGAGGTTGTGAAAGAACACTGCAGCTTTTCTCAAAATCAATTTCAGGTCTTCATAGGTAAGGAAAGAGACCGCCCTGGGGAGAGACTGCTTTTGCCCCCGAGAGGTATCTTGTCTATGAGTTTAGTTGCCAGTTTATGCCACCACCATACATTCATATGTTCAACATGTTTACTCCCAATACCTACTGTGGACCAGGCACCGTTCTGGGTACTAGAGATGCCTGAATGACAAGAGAAGGCCTCTCTTCCTGGAGCTTACATCCAGCAGGGACTTAGATAATAAGTAAACTAATAATTTCACATGAAGGTATTCTTGTGAAGAGAGGAAAGCAGAGAACGGGATTGGAGGAATGTTGCGTAAAGTGTACTCTTTGAATAAAATGGCTAGAGAAGGCTTCTGAAGAGGTAATATAGAGAGAGAGAATACGAGCAAAGAGTCCTGTAGGTGCGGAGGAAGAGCACCTCATTCAGAGAAGACAGAAGGGGAGCTTGGACTGGACAAGCTGCAGAGGGCTGGAGGGCTGGAACAAGGTGAACAGAAGAGCAGCTATGATGAGTTCAGAGCTGGCAGCCAAGGGCCAGTCAAGAGTGCGCCAGGAAGTGTAGCTTTGAACACTGTTGGGAGCTGGTTTTCATTTTTCAAAGGATTGTATGTGGCAATTCTGGAGAAAGCAAACTGCAAGAGTTGGTAAGAGTGGAATGAGGGGACTATTTTGGATGAAGATAGAGCCTTCAAAGTGACTCTCTTACATACGTGAGAGAAGAGCCAAGAATGACTGCGTTTTGTTGTGTTTTTTTTTTTCTTAACCTGAGCATTTGGTAGTATAATCGCCGTTCCTGAAATGGGAAAATCTCAAAAGAGGAGTGGGTTTAGGGTGAGGATGTCAAGTTAAATCTGTTGGATGTTTTGACATTTAGGTGCAGATGTCAGCTAAACAACTGGTAAAGATAAGTTCTGGTGTTGTCAACAAATATAAATGACATTTACAGCCACCAGTCGTGAAATTACCTAGGGAGGGGATATAGTGTGAGGGATGAGCCCAGGAATACTGCAGCATTTAGCAGTTGAAAATACGGTACGGAGAACTAAGAGTTTGTATATATCAACCATTTAAGCACAGTTATCCCCATTTTGTAGATAGGGCGTAAAGAGATGAAGTAACCTGCCCAAGGTCACAGCTCCATGTGGCAGTGCCTAGAATTCAAGGTACCCTTGTTGCAACACCCGTGCTTTTAGCCACTATCTTGTACTGTTCCATCCAGCAAAGGCACAGCCAGGGAGCTAGGAAACAGGAGAGGGAGGTACTCTGGAAGCTGAGCAAAGAAAGTTCCTACAGAGGAGGCAGACAGCAACCATCAGAGGCCATTGTTGGGTCAAAGAGGAGCGCTGAGACTTGCCAACTGGTTTTAGCAAAATGAAAGCTGCTGGGTGACTTTGCGAAATGTGGTTTTATTGGAGTGATGGGTTCAAAAGCCTGTATAAGGATATATAGAGAGAATGAGAGATGAGGCAGTGGTACAGTGATTCTGGACATCTTACTCTGAGGAGATGTGCCATATGGGGGAACATTAAAATGGGGGTGAGAGCTGAAGGGTAGTGAGGGAAGGATTTGTTTTGTTTTGTTGTTTTTTAATTTCTAAAAGATGGACAAAACTCCAGCATGTTATTACTGAAAAACCTGGGAGAGGGGAAATTTTTGATGCAACAAAGAGAGATTTGCTAGGTTGATATTCTTATGTAGATGAGAGGGGGGCCTAGATTTGGGGTTTGAGTGTGGGGCTTCATTTAGCCTTTGGAACACATGTTCCAAACAGATGTTCACAGACGGAAGGAGCAATACGGATACAGGTGCAGGTAAAGGGTAGGTTTGGCGGTAGGTGGGTGGATGAAAAAGTCTTTCTAAAGGATAAATGAAACATATTTCCTTTTAACATTACTTGGTAATGAAAAGAAATGAAGTACTTATACATGCTATACCATGGGTGGGCCTTGAAAAGATACGCTAAGTGAAAGAATCCAGTCACAAAGGGTCGCGTATTGTATGATTCCACTTACATGAAATGTCCAGAATAATCCATAGAGACAGGAAATGGAATGTTGGTTGCCTGGAGGTTGGGGGAAATGGGGAATGGTAGTTAATGAACACAGGATTTCTTTTTGAGATGATAAAAATTGTTCTAAAATTTATTTTGATGGTTGTCCAACTCTGAATATATTTTAAAAAACATTGAACTACACCCTTTACATGGGTGAATTGTAGGCTATATGAATTTTACCTCCCAGAAGCTATATAAAACCAACCAGGCAAGAGCAGACAATTAAGGAAAAATAGGAACATTTGAAACATACCTAGAAGCATAAGAATGTGAATTGACTCAGGAAATTAGAGTTGCTGGCCAGGATTAAGGGAGCATTTGTGGTTGTAGTTACAAACAAAGTGAGGCCAGTCAGCATGTTGGGGGTGGTGCCCAGCCACATTCAGGGGCAGATTAGGTAGAAGAGTTCCATTTAAAACCAATTTCCAAGCAGCGTGGCGAGGGAGAACCATGGACTCCCAGGACAGGTAAGGAGGAAAGGAAAGATGTGACGGGCATGGGGAATATGGCCCTAGTGGGATTGATGGTGGTTTTGGGTACTTGAAAATGAGAATTCTGAAGTAACGAAGTTGCTTCTGATGAAAAGTCCAGGACTTCCCGGAGGCATTGGCTGTGGTAGAACGAAGGACAAGATGATTGGTGAAGAGGCAGAAGAACCATCCTTTCTGCTGATCGGCCTTTTCAGATGTTCCCTCTGCCCTTCCTCCCCTTGCTCTCCCCCATTTCCTTCTTCACGTAGCAAATCCTTGCTTTTTTAAAAAAGAAAAAAAATACAATTTAAATTTACATCATCTGTGAAAGAATACAAGTAACACATTCAGCTGGTCTCTGCCACAGTAAATAAGTCAAGCCTTATTCTTCTGAGATATCAAGATCCATACTGGTCTCCAGTCATATCAGCCTTCCCCTCCCACACCACATTTTTAGCCTTTTAACATACTTGTTTCTTATTTCCCATGATTACCAACATCTTTGCTATAGAACGCAGTGGCATCTCTCTAATCTTGATATTTGTTTTTTAGTTGTGGAACAGTTGAGGGCTTTTTGGCTCATAGGAAATAGCCTTGGCTGTTTAAACTCCAATGAGTTTCTTCCCTAGTAGCTTGGACGGTAAAGAATCCACCTGCAATGCAGGAGACCCAAGTTCGATCTCTTGGTCAGGAGGACCCCCTGGAGGAGGGTATGGCAACCCACTCCAGTATTATTGCCATGGACAGGGGAGCCTGGCGGGCTACAATTCATGGGGTCGCAGAGTCCGGCATGACTGAAGTGACTTAGCACACACGCATGAGTTTCTTCTGCTCCTTGAATTTAAGTGATTTGTCTCCCTTAAAGTCTTGCTGTGTTAGAAAATTTGGAGTTTTCTATCTATGCTGTTTCCCCAGGTCTGAATTCCTCCCTTTTTTGTTTCATCCATATTCTGGATAAGTTAACACCATGACTGTTAATCTTCTGAGCTCTATACATTTAATCAGTCTCTTGAGCACATTTCCATCAGGGTAGCCCAGGCCTCTCCAGCCCTTGGTGTTACCATGTGAAGTTTGTCATCTGTCTCCACGAATTGCTTCTGTTATTAAATTTCTGCATTGCACAGATGACTCCATCCTCTCATTCAAAGCAGAGAGCAGTTTTCCTCTAGCTCTTCGATTCTGCCTGTTCTGCTGTTGAAAACCTTAAATGTTCCTCCTCCTCTAGCACCTCTTTCAGTTGTCTCTCACCTCTGGCTCCTGGATCCTTTAAATAAGAGCCTCTGTACTCTCTAGTATCCTCCCTCCTCCCCCTTCTTGCTTTCCTGAAAGATGGATCTTTCAAAAATGAACATAGGACCATCCCTGCTAAAAATCCCTGTGTGGTTTTCCCACCATTCTAGATCAGTCCAAGTTCCTTATTACGCATTGAAGACCTGGATTGCCCCAGCCCACCTTGTTCAGCCTCACACATCTCATCTTTTTTTCTTTTTCTAATTTTTAATTGATAGCGATTTATATTTGTACAGATTCTAGCTGCTTCAGTAATAAACCTCACCCCTCCTCGATTTTCATTCAAAAGACATTCTGCTGCGGTAACAGCACACTTTACTGCTTCAGCTTGCTAATAGGCCTTTTCAGAAGTGCCATCCTCTTGATCGTAATATCGTTCCTAATGTTGGCCTGAATATTTTTCCCTTCTGTTGACACCTAATTCAGACATCTCATGGGACTTCTGCTCATTTTCACACACACCAACTTTTATCAGTTTTACTCTTGGCACCATACTAGTGTGTGCCATCTCTTATAGCAATTAACATTTGTTTCTACTAGGCTATATTCTGTTTGAAGGAAAAGATGATTATTTTAGTCCTTATATCCCCAGCACATGCTTCCCTGGTGGCCCAGTGGTAAAGAATCCACCTGCCAATGCAGGTTTGATCCCTGGGTCGGAAAGTTCCCCTGGAGAACGAAATGGCAACCCACTCCAGTTTTCTTGCCTGAGAAATCCCATGGACAGAGGTGTCTGGCAGGCAACAGTCCACAGGGTCGACACAGATTGGGACACAACTTAGCGACTAAAGAGCAACATCCCCAGCACAGTAAATGTGTTAACAATGTAAAAAAAGCTTCGATGTTCAACATACATGTGGGTGAAATTTTTTTTTTTTTGAGTTTGTAACTCTGGAAAACTTATCCGTGGTATATTGCACATCAAACTTTGAAATAAAATGAATAATTGCTTTGAATGTCCTTTAGATCTGGGTAACTCACTGCATATTCCACTGGTATGTGTATAATATCAGCTTTAATAAAAATGAAATTAAGCTGTTATCCCTACCAAGGGCTTATACCACCTGATATGATTTTTTAATCAAATGTAACTTTAATTAAAAGCAGTACTTTTTTGTTCATTGCAAACAACAGATGAGTAAAAAAAAAATCTGTAATTCTAGCACTTGTGTATTTTGAAGGCCAGCATTTGGTACTATGGAAATACTGTCAGGGGAGTCTGTACTTTATTGGCCCATAAAGGGTTAAAGGGAAATCAGCTTATTTATGAAAGAGGAAAAGTATTTGTATAATATTTTAAGTAAATCACAAATTAAAATATCCACATATGTTGGATAGATAAATTAGGCAATATTTTTTTCTTTATAAAAATATGCTTTGGGGAATTCCCTGGTGGTCCAGTTGTTAGGACTCTGCATTCACTGCCATGGACTCTGGTTCAATACCTTATTGGGGAACTAAGATCCCAAAAGCCTCATGTTGTGGCCAAAAATTAAAAATAAATTTTTTTTAAGTGTCTGTAGGAGGTTTCATTATATGAGACTTCCCTGGTGGTCCGGTGGCTAAGACTTCACTCTCCCAGTGCAGGTGCTTGGAGTTCAGTCCCTGGTCAGGGTACTAGATTCCACATGCCACAACTAAAGATCCGGTTTGACAAAATAAATATTAAAATATATATATGCATGTACTGTGAAAGTTAACCCTGTTAAGTCAATATGTACCCTCAGATGCATGTTACAAAGAACTTAGAAATGCGTTCCTAGAGATGGGTGTATGTTTTACAAAGAATCATTGCCCATTTGATCTCTGTACAAAGATTGAGGTTGGCCTTGGGCAGCTGTCAGATTGGTAGTTGAGGAAGCCATCAGTATTCCCATTGTTCTGCAAAGATCTGTTTCCTCTTAAAGAGTCATCTGAACTTAATTCTTCTGTTATAATAAGATACTTTTAACCCCTTCCCTCTCTAGTGTAATTTAAAGCTTGCTCTTGGCCCCTTGAGCTTATAGTTTGCTATTAGAATGTGCCACACCAAGTCTTTTAACAGAGTAGACATTTATCATTTTTATCCTTGAGTCAAAGCTGGTGGGAAAGGAAAATTTTATTTAGGTGCTTCTGTATATGATAAACTATTGAAAGAGGCTGTACATGGGTACATATATTTTATGTTGCTTGTTTGGAGTTAAGTCCACAAGTGTTGGTACTGTATGATTTCTCTAAAAAGTGGGAGCAAGGAAATACCTTAGATGCCGGGTTGTCTCACTATATGGTACAGTCTCAGTAAATGTACAGTAAATGGCATCAAGAAAGTTTGCTGTGAATTTCCTGAGTACTTTGCCTCATTCATCCAGTTCATCATCTGTGGGTTTTCATTATGGTAATTAACATTTTCTTAGGCCTGATAACATGGAACCTTCATTTCTTTCAATTACCAAACTGCTTGACTCTAAACTATGGTGGATATTGGGAGACCAGAAGAGGCTAATAAGATCTTAATGATCATAAATACAAAACATGGTGTTTTTGCAAAGTGAAATACTTAGTGTTAGGATATTTACCATCTGTCAAAATAGATGTATAGAATAATAACTTTAGCACTTGGCAATGTGCCAAGCTCTGAGCTCATGCTTATGTGTTTTATCCCATTTAATATCAGCAAAAAGCAGGTATTATTATCCCTATTTCTGAGGCATGTGTTCAGGGTCACTCCTGTGTGAGGTTTTTTTTCACCAAATGTTTCTCTTTAAGCATTTAAAAGGTACTCTAAGTAAAGCGATTAGAGTTACAACTTCATGTTAAGAGTTATAACTGATACCCGTACATTTCCAGTCCACTCTTTTTAGTTCTTAAGTCTGACAGTAGTATTGGCCCATATGTTCGGAGGAGCAAAAACTGAAGTAGAAATTCTTGTCTTCCATGTTAGTAATAATTGTGTATACAGAAAATCTATTTTGAGGATTTAGTAGGACTTCCTTAAATGTTTGCTAAAGTGAGTGGGAGGAAGGAATTGAAACTAAACATGAAAGAACAAGATGTTGGGGATGGGGAAAGATGAGAAAGTGCTGGGTGTACTTTCAGGTTATTTTTCTGTCAGCGTTGCACAAGCATTTCTCTCACCATTGCCACTTGAGTCACAACCTACAACTTGCCAAAGACATCTCTGCAGTGTGTGAGTAGACGGCACCTTCTGATCATACCTGAACATTTTCCTTTTTAGAGTAGCTTGGTGTAATGTTAATATTTGCAGAGAAATGAGAGAGGTGATGATACCTGTTATTTAATTAAGTTGTGAAACAAATCCTTCCTCCTTTTCTGTATCATACATGATGGGTTGAATTTGACTATTCCACCAAAGCATAAGCAAAATGCCTCCTGTAAGTAGGAAATAAGACCAGTAGTTATTGTCACTTTCAGCAGCACTAACTTTTGTCAGTCTTGCCATCTTTGGGAAAATGAATAGAAGGTGAATGGCTGAGCACTCAGCATAGTTCAGCAGTCATTTTGGCAGAGCAGTTTACATGTTATGCTGTGCTTTAAAAAGAGACTTGTGAAAACAAACTACATTCTTTTATTGATCTTTATTTTACAAGCGTTAGTGTTTTCGATCCATGGGTTGAGAAGATCCCCTGGAGAAGGATATGGCACCCCACTCCAGTATTCTTGACTGGAAAGTCCCGTGGACAGAGGAGCCTGGCGGGCTACACAGTTCACGGAGTCGCAAGAGTTGGGTATGACTTACCAACTGGACCACCGCCAGTATTGCCTGAAAAATTCCAAGAGGGGCCTGGCGGGCTGCAGTCCATGGGGCCGCAAAGCGGCTGCGCGACTGCGCAGTGACTGCGCGAAGCATTTTAACGCCATAGACTCAAAGAAACCTCCCTCTTCACTGGATCTTCTGGGTCATTGACTCCATTTTTTTCCTAATAGAAAGTCAAAGTAAGAGTAGAAAATTTCTAAGAGTACACCTGAAATAAGTTGCCGTTGGCTCAGCTAGTTCATTTCTTTATCTCATTAGGACATAGTGCATTGTGTTTCTCAAGTATTTTGAGTGGTAAAACAGCTGCTAATCAAGGCTGTGCAGAAGGACATTTTGATATACTTTTTCTAAAGTGTGGTATATTAGTCTCCTTATGTGACATATTTGGACCTCTGCCTGTATTAGGTAGGTGTGTGTACATAATTTGTGTAATGTATCTTCAGGACTGCTTGCCGTGGATTGTTGCTAGGACTTCACATTGAGTTTCTTCTGGGTAGACTGGCAAACAGTATGACGTTGGAAGATTGTGAATTTCATTTTGCTCCAAGCACCACAGGAAACAGCTGAAAACAGAATATGCCATCTCTGCGTTGCTTTATTTACAGTCTCCTTTTTCTTGCCTCATCAGGTACCCAAGGAGTTGCACCAGGTCCCGTCATTGGGCTCCAGGCCCCATCCACCGGTCTTCTTGGTGCCCGACCTGGCCTGATCCCGCTCCAGCGCCCTCCAGGAATGCCTCCACCTCACCTACAGCGGTTTCCCCTGATGCCACCTCGGCCCATGCCTCCACACATGATGCACCGAGGCCCACCACCAGGCCCTGGGGGCTTCGGAATGCCTCCACCTCATGGAATGAAAGGCCCATTCCCACCCCACGGCCCCTTCGTCAGGCCTGGCGGGATGCCAGGGCTCGGGGGCCCGGGGCCAGGCCCAGGGGGCCCTGAGGACCGAGACGGAAGGCAGCCGCCGCCGCCGCAGCAGCAGCAGCCACAGCCACAGCAGCAGCAGCAGCAACCACCTGCACAGCCACCACCGCAGCAGCCGCCGCCCGCCCAGCAGCCACCGCCCGCCCAGCAGCAGCCACAGCCGTTCAGGAACGACAGCAGGCAGCAGCAGTTCAGTTCAGGTAGAGACCAAGAAAGGTTTGGAAGAAGATCCTTCGGAAATAGGGTGGAGAATGACCGGGAACGGTACGGGAACCGTAATGATGATCGAGAGAATAGTAACCGTGAGAGGAGAGAGTGGGGAAGGAGGAGCCCCGACCGGGACAGGCACAGAGACTTGGAAGACAGGAATAGACGCTCTAGCGGGCATCGAGACAGAGAGAGAGATTCTAGAGATAGAGAGTCTCGTAGAGAGAAGGAAGAAAACCGAGGCAAGGAGAAGCCTGAGGTGACAGACAGGGCAGGAGGTAACAAGACCGTGGAACCTCCCATTAGCCAAGCGGGAAGCGTAGACACTGTCTCAGAACTTCCTAAGGGGGAGCCTGGGCCTGCAGTCGCAAAGCCTTCTGAAGAGTTACCTGCTGAGGCTACCTCACCCGCCAACCCCGAGAAGGACCCTGGCTCAGCAGCAGAGGCTCCTCGTTAAGAGACTGGGATCTGTGGGATATGACGGCGACACAGGAGGGTAGGGCTTGGGGTGTACAGATGCTGTATTATACGTGCTCCCGCTATGTCACAGCCCCGCAGTAGTTGGTGGGAGCTGTAAGCAATTTGATTGCTTCCCTTCTATTTAAAAATAGCCACAAAATAACAACAAAAAAAATACTGAAAATATGAATAAATATTACCCTTTTTGCTGTAACTTTTTAAAAGTTTTGACTTTAAAAAGTTTACAAATCGTAATTAGAAGTGCTCTCTATTTTTTTTTTTTTAATTTAAGACAAGGTAACGGTGAAAGCTCCTCAAAAAACAATAGGGATGTTTTTAATAAACTCTATTTTCGTAACAAACTTTAATGTGTGCTATTCTTCCTACACTGCATTAGGTGGAAAAGGACTGTTCATCAAAGTTTGAGTGGTTAATGCTGTATTAGTCTAAATTAGACTTGTTGATTTGATGGAAACAGACATCTTTATGTAGTTATTTTCAAACACTTCATCTGTAATATTTTGATTTTTAGCATTTCAATCAGAAGGCAAAGGTTAGTGCTTTTAATGTTAACTGAAAAGCTTATGAATTTTGGGATTCAATCAAAGTATGCTCCCCCCTCCTCACCCCCCACCCATTGGCTCTGTGGTAAATGTTGCCCTAAATAATTGATAGATTCTTTGCTAAGGGAACATTGGACCCCAACATTGCCAATTGTACTATAAATTATTGCCTGGGTATTACTTCTTTAGAAGGCTGGTTGTTCTTACCATCCCATTAAATTTTTCAGAAAGGTTAAAGAAAGTCAAGGTTAGCGTCTGCAGCTAAGCTTTTTGTCTCATCCGTTTAAGAACTTAAATGCGTCCCCCACTGTTGCTATAAGCCTTGCCTGTTGCCTCTCTTTTCCCCTGCTGAGCAGAGGTAAACTGAGCTTTTCACCCCTGCAAAGTACTCACTCTTCTTTAAAATAATTGGGTTAACTAGGAAAAACAGTTTGAGTTATCCAAGAACTGTTACGTTATCCAAGAACTGTTACATGAAGACATTCAAAGGGAAATCAAAGCTGTACCTGAAGTACTACAGAGAAGCGGTTACGTAAAGCTGCTGAGCTAGTGCCAAGGAAAAGACCAGCCGTTGACACAACCCAAGTATTTATGGCCTTGAAGCTCTTTTCTCCTTAAATTATGTATCTGAACTGTCCTAGTTTGTGTGCTGAACAGGTTCTTTACCCTCATCCCGAGGCAAAGCTGCTTTATTTGGTTTTGAGTTTTCTGCAGCAAAATCCTTAATGGGTGGGGGTGGGGTGGGGGGACGTACCTAGGACAACCTTTGGAAAATAAGAGAAAATCCCATTTCACATATGTAGACTTGTTAAAAGCTTGCCCTGGTGTATGTTGGCCCACTGAGTTTAAAAGTCCTAGCTGAAACCGCTTCTGAAAACACACAATTCGTGTTCGGGTTTTAAGGAAACAGTCCAGTATTTCCAATCGAAAGTATTAAGGTCACCCTATTTGCTCATTACAAAACCCCAGAAGTATTAAGTGGTAGTAATTACGTTTGAGGCTTTAAAGGACACAAGCAAGTCCATCTATGTAACAAACTGTGTACCTTATGAAATGTTAGTGTTGGTTTTAAAGTTCCTATCTTAACTGTTAATTTGTGAGCATACTGTTATCACCAACTTAAAACTTTGAATACATTTATTTTTCTAAATTAGCTTTTCCTCTCCAAGTGATCTTCACTTGCTAAAGTCCAACCAAAACAGTTGCTTATTTCTGGCTTCTCTGTCAAATATCCTACAATTTTCAATTAATAAACTATAACCCACAGTCAAACCTGTGTTAAGATCAACAGTTTGTTTTAAAGCATTCTTCTATAGGCATATGTGTTTAGAGAAAGACTTGAATTACTAATTGGGTGTAGAAATTATTGTATTTAAACAGGCAGAACCCACAACCAACCAAGTCATTTCTTTGTTTCCACCTTACAGTGGGTATAATGTATTTCCTTAAAGGGCATATGTGAAAAAAGGTTGTGCCAACTCTACTGTTATTAAAAATAAAACTAAGTGGTCAGTTCAGTTCAGTCGCTCAGTCGTGTCCGACTCTTTGCGACCCCATGAATCGCAGCACGCCAGGCCTCCCTGTCCATCACCAACTCCCAGAGTTCACTCAGACTCACGTCCATCGAGTCAGTGATGCCATCCAGCTATCTCATCCTCTGTCGTCCGCTTCTCCTGCCCGCAATCCTCCCAGCATCAGAGTCTTTTTCCAGTGAGTCAACTCTTCGCATCAGGTGGCCAAAGTACTGGAGTTTCAACTTCAGCATCATTCCTTCCAAAGAAATCCCAGGGCTGATCTCCT
>SJYF01000768.1:3167251-3181553 GCA_006410515.1 Procapra przewalskii
TCAGGAGTCAAAAAAGCTGCGTCCAAGGTTTTTGGCTAGAAAGGCCCACCACGTTCTAGCAATAAATCCCCAGGTAGCTGCTTAACCATTCATGTGTAACTCGAGTAAGTTCTTATTATGTAAATACTTCAAACAGGTTGTGCTTGTGCGTGGCTAAGTATATGTGCACGTATCAAACTTGTGAACCCAACTGTTTGCACGTCATACACTTTTCAGCATCTTCATGCAGACACTCTGCTGTATTATCAAACACACAGAATTGTCTTGGGGAAAAAAAAAGGTTCCCTGGAAATACTCAGCTTGTCATCCCATGGTCCCTCTTCTCCACTCCCCAGGAGAGGGACGTTTATCAGTTTCCCAAATGGATGTTTTTGGTTTGCACCCAGAGAATATCCTCCTCACTGCCACTGGAAGGCTGATCCTAATCTGACCAGAAGTACTGCTTTCTCGAGGCTTTTCAGACACTGAAACCTAGGTAACCTTTCCACTCCTGAGATCAAAAAGAAGGGACAATAAAACACCGAAACAGGTGAAGAATTAAGAAAAAACCACACTGCAATCCCAGCAAAGGCAATGGGTAATGGTACTGCATGCTACACAGACAAATCAAAGAAGTTACTTCCACAGCTACAGAGAGATCTTAGCAACTAAAATAAAACATAACACAGCAACCACACCATATAGGAATATGAGATGGTGTTTCCGTTTTTTCAAAAAGCCAGGGCCGACAGTTATAAGAGGTGTTAGGCCTTGAAGATCTGATTTCCCACTGGCTAGGTATCACTGCTCCTGGAAAGTAGCGTGGCGACTGCTGCCTCTTGTATTTCTTTTTGAAGACAGATAGGTTAAGAAAAGCCCGCAATTTAATGGAAAATTCTGGAAAGAGCCAAATGTGACTGTGATTCCCCAAACACGCCGTGTTATCAAGAGCACAGAGAGGCAAACACGCAAGCTCTTCCACGCCCCCACTCAACCGGTAAAGCACAGAAGTTCAAGGGTAAGCGGCCTGGTATACCCTGCGGGAATCGGGCTATTATCTCAAATGGATGAAACAGGTCATGGAAGCAGGAGGAAGGGAAACAGGCCGCAGTGTCACCCTAGGCTAACGAAGGCTCAGTAGGGACCTTCTCCAGATAGATGATTTTCCAGACGAGCTAGGACTCTGGACTTAAGAGGTGAAAATTTCCGATTTTTGAAAACTGAAAACTAATCCAAAAATTTTAAACACTCAATAAACTAAGAAATACAGTTGATAGTTTACTGACAGTTTAATACATCTGCATACCCAAGAGTCTTTTATCAGGTTCAGAGTGCACCATCAAAACGGAGGTTCAGAACCCAGAAGAGGGAGCCAAACAAGCTGCTCAGGGAAGGTGTAAAAACTAAGGGAAGCCGGGTTGCGGCAGGTTTCACAGTTTGGCTTCTGAATCTAAGTAACACCAGGAGCTGTCTCTCAGTGGCTGGAAGAATTCCTCAGAAGCTTCTTAGGTTCTCTAGTGGTGAGGCAGGAGAAGGCAATGGCACCCCTCTCCAGTACTCTTGCCTGGAAAATCCCATGGACAGAGGAGCCTGGTGGGCAGCAGTCCATGGGGTCGCTAGGAGTCGGACATGACTGAGCGACTTCATATTCACGTTTCACTTTCATGTATTGGAGAAGGAAATGGCAACCCACTCCAGTATTCTTGCCTGGAGAATCCCAGGGACAGGGGAGCCTGGTGGGCTGCCATCTATGGGGTCGCACAGAGTCGAACATGACTGAAGCGACTTAGCAGCAGCAGAGCAATGGAGAAGCAAGAGGAGAGACAAAACAGAGTCTGGTAAATGAAAAGAGCAAAATTTAGTCTAATGTCAAAAAGCCTTTTCGGAAAATTTGGAAACTACCAAAAGGAAAAAATTAAGCTCAAATATTTAAGTTCTCCTTGTATAAATCTCACATAGAACACTTTGCATATCCTTTCATGTTTCCATAAACCACTGTAAATCTCACTGGTACCTTAAATATTCCCTCAATATTAACAAGCCAACACAATCTTCCATCCACTGGCAACCTAAGATCTGGGACAGTCTTTTCACAACATCTGTGAAAAGATGTTCTACACCCCTCACAACATCTGTGCGTCACAGTATGATCACTGAGTGTTTCTGTACACTTTATTTTACATGATTTGTGCAGAGGTTTGTCCGATTACCCCCTCAGTAACAGGCCTACTGGTAAAGAAATTTCAAAGTCACGTGACTGAAATTTTGTTTACAGGAATGCTCCAAGCACAGAAATGACAATTCCGTGCAAAGGAAATACTCTAGGCCTCCTCGAATTCTCAATCCTTCAATGCACTGTTAAGAACCACTTTGGAGCCTTTAAAAACTGCAAATCTCAGAACCGCACCAGGTTCTGGTGTAATTGATCCTGAGTTGAGCCCTGGAATGTCTATTTTAAAAAGCTCAGCCAGTGACTCCGGGGCTTCCCTGATGGCTCAGCGGGTAAAGAATCTGCCTGCAATTCAGAAGAGCTGGATTGATCCCTGCACTGGGAAGAACCCCCGGAGGATACGTCAATCCACTCCAGTTCCTCTTGCCTGGAGAATCCCATGGACAGAGGATCCTAACGGGGTCGCGAAGAGTCGGACACGACTGAAGCGACTTTGCACCCACGCGGTGAGTCTGAGTCTGCCGTGCACCCAGGATTATGATCGCTCTCTAGAAAACCCCCCAAACAAGGGAGCCTGTTAGATCTCTGGGTTTTTTTTGGAGCTCTGGCCAGGGCCGTCTTCTCTGTCCTCACAGAGCCTGACCATGACCTACAGCAGGGTATGTCAGCAAACTTTTCTGTATTGGGTCACTGTTGCATACTCGTGTTTTCCTTTAAACACAAACATTAATACAAAACTACAAAGACCTTAACAGATAAAAACCACTCAGCTCGAGAGCTGTACAAACACCAACCCCAACCCCGGCACAGACTGTGCGCGTGGTTTGCAGATCCCTGCGCTGGAGCACTTGAGCTGCAAAGGAAGCCCCAAAGGGATAACGGATGCCACGAAAAGCCTGAAGGCCCGGCCGCACCCCGCCACCCTCGAGATCTCAAGGGCGAGCCAAGCCTCGGGACTGCGCATCTCAAGAACCCGCAGGATGCCAGGACCCAGACACTGACCCCGCCGAGAAGGGGGTGGCGGATAGCCACACGGCCTCCTCAAAGCAAAGCAAGTCTCCGTCGGGGCCTGCGGACGTCGAAGGGGCGCCGTGGCAGCCGGGCCTCCTCCTCCCTCGCTTTCTCTTCGCCCTCCCCGCCCCGCCCTCCACACACACACAAAGGGGCCGACCGGGTGTTCCCTTCCTGCACCCCCGCCCAGGCCTCGCCTCGCACCGCCGCCGGGCTCGCCCGGTGACTCAGCACTTTGCGGCCGCGGGAGCGCGGGGGGCGGCCCGGGAGTGGGAGTGGACCGCGGACCCGCCGAACCGCGCGCCGGGGGAGGGAGGCGTGGCGAGGGCGGCACGAGGCCCGGCGGGGCCGGCCTGCCGCTCCAGGGCACAGGTTGGCGCGCACGGCCTCGCCGCTGGTCTCCTCCCTCGCCCCCGCCAGCCCTTGCCTTTGCCTCGAAGTGGATGGTGCCTTGCACAGGGCCGTCGCCCTTCAGCACGCAGACGGCCTTCGTCGCCATGACTCGGGGGAAAGGCTCTCCGGCCCGCACCGCTAGGGACAACCCCAGCAAGCAGAGCAGGAGACACCGCAGTACACACGCCGACGCAAAACCGAGGCGAGCGCGCCGCCGCAGCTTTATAGGGTCGGACCGCCGCGCCCCGCCCACCCTGGCCCTCAACCAATCGCCGCCCGCGCTCTCAGCGCGCGCTCTCTCGTCAACGGAGAGGCCTCGGGGGGCCCGGAGGGGGGGTGGAGCCCTGACTGGCCAGGGGGCGGAGCCAAGCGCCCCCGGCCCCCCTCCACCGTGGGGCTGTGTGAAAACGCGCAGTAAAACCTGGATCCGCGGAAAAAAAAACCCACCACCCAGCCTTTCTCCTCGAAACGGTGTGATCTGCGGATTGCAGTACACAAAAGTGGGACAGGGAGGTATATACGTGGCACGCCTTGAAGATATGAAGTCCCTTTGTCCGCAAATGTTAGTGAGTGATAACTGACTTTGGTCCTGACGTTGTCGCCTTTCACAAGTTGTGACTCTCATGCTGGGCGTTTGTGATAATTTCCATTTTTTTAAATTGCGTTGTGGCTTTCTGAGGGTCTGTAAAAACGGTGGATCTCAGTCCTGGGTCTCACCTTTTCTTCTCTGCGATTTTTTTCGTCCTAAACACATAAGACTTACGTATTTGGTTGTCAGAATTACGTCTTTTCGAACATTTCCTGTGTAGCAAGGCCACAAACCTGAAAATGCCACACACACACACACACACACACACACACACACACACAAAAGCCAACTGATTGATTTATATATCCCTCTGTGTTTTGTCTGCTGCCCCCAACAGTCAAGGAGAGGGGGAGAATGGGTGAATGATACCTCCATACATTTCTTAACCTTCAAGGAAGACGTTTCATGAAACTAGCTAACAGCACAGTCCACTTCTGTGGGTTTTTATTTAAAAGTATAAACATGTTTACTTGTGTGCTCAGAAATCTCTAGAAAGATGTGCAGGAGACTGTGGGTGGGTTCCTTTGGGAAATGCAAATTTAACTTTACTAATGTTCTCTCAAAATATTTTTTTTTTTTACAATGACTATGCGTTTGCTTCTCTCCTGGCTCAGATGGTAAAAAAATCTGCCTGCAATGCAGGAGACCTGGGTTCACTCCCTAGGTGAGAAGGATCCCCTGGAGAAGGGAAGAGCTACCCACTCCAGTATTCTTGTCTGGAAAATCCCACGGAGAGAGGAGCCTGGCCAACTGCAGTCCAGTGGGGTCTGCAAAGAGTCGGACAGGACTAAGTGACTAACACTTTCACTTTTACATTTTTCATTGTGCATTTGTCTGCAACAGTTTGGCTCAGAAGGAGAATCCCCACCACCACCACCATCTGGCCCCACCCCCACAAACATGCTTTTCTTGGCAAAATAGTTTGATAACCACAGGATTGCCAGGGGGCATCAAGAGAAGAATCTTCCTCTTCCCTCCTCAGCGGGCTGCCTGAGTAACAAAGGTGAGTGAACTGTTTTCAGAGATGAGGTTAATTTAATCTGGAAGCACACTTTCGACTCATCTAGAAGGCTCGTCAAACTGCAGATTACTGTGTTTCTGATCCAATGGGTCTGTGGTGGGAACCTGGAATTTACCTTCCTCCCTTGTTCCCAGGGAGCTCTGATATTGGCAGTTTGAGAAATTCTGACCTGCAGGTATTTTTCATGCCCAGTGAATTAGGCAAGTTGAGGGCAAGAGCTGGACCTACTTGACTCAAAAGAGGAGATGGGAAAAGTATACTGAAAAGAAACAAGGACTCAAGGAGACCCAGACAGGGGCCGATGAGGGACACACGTGAGGGAGGAGAGCTCTGGCTGCTAGGGATTTCTGTTGAAATCCTCTGCATTTCCCAGTGAACTCCCAACACAGTCTGCCTTTTCGTCTAATATAGGGAGATCAGCCCTGGGATTTCTTTGGAAGGAATGATGCTAAAGCTGAAACTCCAGTACTTTGGCCACCTCATGCAAAGAGTTGACTCATTGGAAAAGACTGATGCTGGGAGGGATTGGGAGCAGGAGGAGAAGGGGATGACCGAGGATGAGGTGGCTGGATAGCATCATTGACTCGATGGACGTGAGTCTGAGTGAACTCCGGGAGATGGTGATGGACAGGGAGGCCTGGCATGCTGCAATTCATGGGGTCGCAAAGAGTCGGACATGACTGAGTGACTGAACTGAACTGAACTGAACTGAGGGAGGATTTAGTTGTGTCGCTAGTGGTAAAGCCTGCCAGTTCAGGAGATGTAAGAGACCTGGGTCCAATCCCTTGTTGGTGAAGATCTCCTGGAGGAGGATATGGCAACCCACTCCAGTATTCTTGCCTGGAGAATCCCATGGACCGAGGAGCTTGGTGGGGTACAAGCTTGCTACAGTCCATGGGGTAGCAAAGAGTCGGACACACTGAAGTGACTTAACATACACACACAGTTGTGGGGATGGTGAAATGCTGAGTGAGACCTAGTTCAAGGTCAGAGTGAAACAAGGCAGAAACTACTTTAGCCACATGTTGGCTGCACATGACTTATATAATTCTACCTTTGGGCTCAAATCGTCATCTGTCACAGATACACAGTTCACTTTTTTTTTAATCATCCTCTTGAAAGTATACATATTTGTAATTTTGCTTGTTGTACTCAACTAGCATTTTCTAGTTAGCCTGTAAGTTGCATAAATGTGCAGATCACAGCCAAAGGGCCTTTGCCCAAGGCCAAAGTTTCTTTGGCTTCCAGGAAGTTGGAATCAGATTTCAGTTCACATGCCAACAAACTACCCCACATGCAGTGGTGCTGGGATCCAGGTTCCTCCTCTTTTGAGATAGGTAGACAAAGCCTGGGGCATTGCCAGGCTGTGTCATGTAGGATTCGAGGACCCCTGAGGTTCATTCTTAGAACTGCTGTCACACACAGAGTCCCACACTTCAGAGGGCCCTGTTCTGTTCCTCTTTAGGCCGTATTTCCCCTGGGGAGAGGTGTGGAGCTGAGAAGATGCCCCCACAAGAGTCTTACCCCTCCTTCTAAAACAAGGTTGCATGTGTGTGTTAGTCGCTCAGTCTTGTCCGACTCTGCAACCCCATGGACTATAGCCCGCCAGGCTCCTCTGTCCATGGGATTCTCCAGGCAAGAATACTGGAGTGGGTTGCCATGCCCTCCTCCTGGGGAATCTTCCTGACCCAGGGATGGAACTCACTTCCTGCATTAGCAGATGAATTCTTTACCACTGAGCCACCAGGGAAGCCCACACAATACGTTGGCCTGACTTCAAAGAGTTAATGATCAGGAAATGTGAAGATGGAGAAACGAAGACTAGCCATTGAACCAAGGAACTGCTAGCAATTTAGACTATAAGCCACAAAGCAGTGTCACTCAGCTCCCAGGTCCCTGAAGGATGAAGGTCTGACTCACGTTCCTAAGTTGTTTTTTAGGAAGGAGATCCATGTGGTACAAAGGCCTCCCTTTATGCCCTTGCCCCTGTCCTGTGTTAGGGCAGGCCTATTCATTTCGACCTTGAGATTCCACGATTTTATGGCTTTGGGGTGCTCCTGCCCCCGTGTGATCAGAGAACTCTGGTGGTTTTGAAAAGTTCAAATCCCGTTGAGAGTCATTATCTCCAAGAAGTCGAAGGAATCCAAAAGGTTGTGTTGTCTTGAGCCCAGGAATGTGGCTGGCATCCGACAGTCAGGATGAGGCATGCTGACCCAGAGAGACTTGAATTTTGTAGTGAATGGTGAGGACTGGGTGCCTCGGACCAGACTGCCTCATGTGCAGATGACTCAGCAGTTTACTGTGTGTCCTTCTGGCGTTCCTGAGCATGAAAGTCAGTGTTTGGTTAAGAAGTAAGTGAGAAGGTAGACCAGCTGTTCAGTCTTGCATTTCCACCTCTTTCCTCTTCTTTTCCTTTCTTGGGATTCATTCCTCCCTTTTCTCGCTTATTTTGGGCTTCCCTCCTGGCTCCAGCAGTAAAGATTCTGCTTGCAATTCGGGAGACCTGAGTTCAGTTCGTGGATTGGGAAAATCCCCTGGAGGAAGGCATGGCAACCCACTCCAATATTCTTGCCTGGAGAATCCCCATGGACAGAGGAGTCTGGTGGACTACAGTCCATGGGGTTGAAAAGAGTCAGACACGACCGAGCCGCTAAGCACAGCACAGCACTCCTTTATTTCGTCTCCCTTTTTCCCAAAACCATTTTTTTTCTCCTGAAATCCCAAGGCAGTTCCTCCTTTACACCTTCATGGTGCTCAGTAAATAAGTATTCTTTTCATCTGCTTCACATCACACATCACAAAGTGATTATCACCAAAACTTTTGCTGATGAAAAATGTGTTTTTATATATGTGCTCAGTCGTTCATTTGTGTCTGACTCTTTGTGACCCCATGGACTGCTGCCTGCCAGGCTCCTCTGTCCATGGGGATTCTCCAGCCAAGAATACTGGAGTGGGTTGCCATGCCCTCCTAAGCCAGGGATCGAACCCAAGTCTCCCACATTACAGGCAAAATCTTTTACTGTCTGAGCCACCAGGGAAGCCCATGAATGTTGGAGTAGGTAGCCTATCCATTCTCCAGGGGATCCTCCCAACCCAGGAATTGAACCGGGACCTCCTGCATTGCGGGCAGATTCTTTACCAGCTGAGCTACGAGGAGTGCCCAACTGTAAGCCAGAGGACCCTAGGTTAGGTACAGTCCTTGTTGACCCTTGCTGCACCTTAGAACTAACTACCCAGGAGATTTTTGAAAACAGTGTGCTTGGGCCTGATTACATTCACATCTTCAAACTGTGTTTATTTAAACTGTAGATGCACTTGACATTGCTGTAAGTTACATAAGAAACTGGCAATGGCCTTCATTGGAAATGGGCTGCTTACCTTGGCACTTTCTATCCTACGAGGAAAATAAACTTATATTTGGTTAAACAAGAATAACCAGGCTTCTGTTACATGCAGTTCAAAGTTCCAACTGAAAGAGAAAAGAAGCTCCAGGGGAGTTTTATCAGGAAGGGACTTGATTATGTGCATAAGTAAGATGGATCCTTGGATACTCAAGTGGGTAGATCAGAAGAGAGTGAAGTGAAACAGGGCAGAAAGGCTATTTGGGAGTAGTGATATAAGGTCCTGGTCGGAGGCCATTGCTAGAAAATAGGGGAGAGAGAATGAAAAAGGAACCTTCAGCCTCAGAGCCTGACCAAACCTGCAGGGTGAGGGAGAGGCAGGGCAAAGGGTAGCTCGCAGATGTGGGGCTCAGGTGCCAGAGAGGAGGATAGAGCTGCCGCTTATTGATAGCAGATTAAGACCTTCATTCAGGGCAAGGGTGCATCTGGGTGCCTGAGGAACCTGGAAGTGCAGAGGTGGATGCAGCCTTTTGAACGCAGATGTGAACCTCAGGGTGGCCCTGCACGGCATGGCTCGGAGTTCCACTGAGTTAGACAAGGCTGTGGTCCATGTGATTAGATTGGTTAGTTTTCTGTGATTGTGGTTTTCAGTCTGTCTGCTCGGCGAAGGCAGTGGCACCCCACTCCAGTACTCTTGCCTGGAGAATCCCATGGACAGAGGAGCCTGTTCGGCCTATCCGTGGGGGTCACAAAGAGCTGGACAGGACCGAGCACACACACATGTACACACACAGGAGCCATTGACATTTTCTCAAGTTCATCTGGTTAAAACAAATTCTTTAGAGCAGTGATTCTCAAATGTTAATATCCTGGGGGTTTTTTTGGCTGTGCCGCATGGCATGTGGGGTCTTAGTTCCACAACCAGAGGTGAACTTGTGCCCCCTGCATTGGAAGCCTGGTGTCTTAACGACTAAGCTGCCAGGGAAGCCCCTCAGATGTTAGTATACTTTAGAGCTGGCTAGAAGGCTTTTTAAAATTCAGATTGCTGGTCCACCTGCAGAGGTTTGTGGGTTTTTTTTTTTAAGTAAAAAAAAAGCTTTTTTACTTAAAGTAAAAAAGTAGCTTTATTACTATATAATTCATGTACTGTAAAAAAAAATTCACCCACTGTAAGTATACACTTCAGCAGTATTTTTAGTAAAGTTTTGTAACTAGCAACCCTTTCCAAAATGCAGTTTTAGAACATTTCCGTCAGCCCAGCGAGTTTCCTCATGCTGGTTTTTGCTTAAGCCCTTCTCCCACTCCAAGCCCTAGGCAACTACTAATCTGCTTTTTACCCTGTAAATTTACTTTTTCTGAACACTTCTTCCACATGGAAACAGTGTGTAGTCTTCCGCACCTGGCTCATCAGCATAATGTGTCAGAGCTGAGTCTTTGTTGTAGCAGCTGTTCGTGGTTTGTTGCTTTTTATGTCTAAAGAGTGTTCCGAGTATTCCGTGGCATGGAAACACCAGAAATTGTTTTCCAGTCACGAATTGGTGGACATTTGGATTTGTTACGTGTTGTTGAATTGTGAACCTCCAATATCCATACGTTGAAATCCTGCTGCTGCTGCTAAGTCGCTAACCCCCAATGAAATGTCACCTAGTTTGGAAATAGGATTTTTGAAATTAAATTAGTTAATATAAGATCATACTGGAATAGGGTGGACCTCTTATCCGATACGATTAATGACCTTATAAGAAGGAAATCTGGACACAGGCAGAGAGGACACCACGTGAAGATGAAGGCAGAGACAGGATGATGCTTCTACAAAGCCAAGGGAAACCCAGCATTGCCAGAAGCTAGGGGAGGGGCATGGGGCAAGTTCTCTCTCAAAGCCCAGAAGGAACCAATCCTGCTGACGCCTCCATCTCAGACTTCAGGTCTCCACAGCTGTGAGCCAATCGATTTCTGTTATTTAAGCCACTTTGTTACAGAAGTCCTAGCAAACCAATACAAGATTATTTCTGAGTTTTGAATGTTATAAATAATGCTGCTAAGAATACACATGCTGCTAAGTATACACATCTGTGTGGACTTACAATTTCATTTCTCTTTGATTTGTTTTTTCACTTTGGCTCAAAAAAAGTGCTAGGCAATATTTCGGTGGGCTACATCGACAACGCAAAGATTTCGCTTTCTCCACATCCTTGCCAGCTCTTGCTGTTTTTTTTTTTTAATTATAGCTATTCCAGTGAGTATGTAGTATCTTATTGTGGTTTTAATCTGTATTTCCCTAACAGCTAATGATGTTGAGCATATTTTCATGTGCTTATTAGCTGTTGATCTTCTTTGATGAATTGTCTCTGCGAGTCTTTTCCCATTTTTTGGCCTTCTAACACTGTTTGAAACCTCCAGTACAGTGTTGTAGAAGTGGTAAGGGTTGGATATCTTTGGGTTGTTTTCAGTAGCTGGGGGAAGAATTCAGTCTCTTACTCTTAGGCGTGATATTAGCTGTAGGTTTTTCATAGATGGCCTTTATCCAGGTTGAGGAAGTTCCCATCTGTTTCTAGCCAGTGGACATGAAGGGTGTTAGCTTTTGTCAGATGGTGTTTCTGCATCTGTTAACACGATCATGTGGTCTTTGTCCTTTGTTCTATATACCTAGTGTATTACTTTGAGTTTCAGATGTTTGACTGTGTAGTCCAGTAATTTCCATTTGAATGGAGTGTATAATCCTTTGTATATGTTGCTGAATTTGATTTGTTAATATCTATAATGTTATTTTCTTGTGCTGTCTTTATTTGATATCAGAATAACACTGGCGTTATTGAATGAGTTGATAAGTCATCTAGATTTAGGCTTTTCTTTGTGAGAAGATTGTTAATAGCTAATTCAGTTTTGGTCATTTATGTCTTCTAAGGAATTTGTCCACTTCATCTAAATTGTGTAGTTTGTTAATACAGAGTTGTTCATGATATTTTCTTCTAAATTTTAAATTTCTATAGGGTTAGTAATAGTGTCCCTACTTTCATTACTGATTTTGGCTATTTATTTGTCGCTCTAATTTTCTTTTTCAGTCTAACTAAGCAGTTGTCAATTTTGTTAACTCGCTTTGAAAGAACCAGCTTCTTTGCTTTGTTTCTTGGCTGTGTCACAGGGCTTAGGGGGTCTTAGTTCCCCTAGCAGGGATCAAGCCCCAAGTGGGGTCCTAACCACTGGACTGCCAGGGAATTCCCCCAAAGCACCGACTTTTAGTTTCATTGATTTTCTCCATTGTTTGTCTGTTTTCTGTCTCATTGATTTCCAATCTAATCTTTATTATGTCTGTCCTTCTTTCTTCTAAGCTTGGGTTTATTTTGCTTTTTCTTTTGTCTAGTTTCTTAAGGTGAAAGCATTGTTTATTGATTTGAGATCTTTGCTCTTTTCTAGTGTGGATATGTAAAACTAAATTTCCCTCTAAGCCTTGCATTAGCTACACCCATGCCATGTTATGTCACATTTTTATTTTCATTTAGTTTGAAATATTCTCTAATTGCTCTCATGACTTCTTTTTTCACCCATGCATTACTTTATAGTGCTTGCCTTCCAAATATTAGGGTTCCTCAAATTTCCTTCTGTTATTGCATCCTAGTTTAATTCCACAGTAAATTGAAAGAATATACTTTGTATGATTTAATTCCTTTTAAATATATTGAGATTTATCTTATGATCTGACACTATCTATTCTGGGGAATAGTCTATCTGCGATTGAAATGAATGTGTATTCTGCAGTTGTTTGGTGAAACATTCTACATATATCACTAAGTTATATTGGTTGATAGTGCTTCTTAAGTTCTCTGTACCTTTCCTGATTTTCTGTCTGGTTTTTCTATAAGTAACTGAGAGTGGGATATTGAAATCTCCAACTGCTATTGCTGTCTTGTCTACATTTCCTTTTATAACTGATTGAAGTATAGTTGATTTACAGTGTTCTGTTAGTTTCTGATATATGGCAAAGTGATTCAGATTCATTTCTTTTATAGTTTATTACAAGATTTTAAATGCAGTTCCTTGTGCTGGACAGTAGGACCTTGTTGTTTTATCTATTTTATATATAGCATTTCATATCTGCTAATCCCAAAGTCCTATTTTACCCCTGCCCGTGAACCCTTGCCCTTTCGCCCTTTTCTCTTTGGTAGCTGTAAGTTTTTTTCCTATGGCTGTGACTCTGTGTCTGTTTTATAAATAGATTCATTTGTATCATTTTTTAGATTCCATACATAAGCTGTATCATGTGATGTTTGTCTTTGTCTGACTTATTTCACTTAGTATGATAATCTCTAGATCCAGCCATGTTGCTGCAGATGGCATTATTTCAGTTTTTTATGGCTGAGTAATATTTCATTGTGTGTATAAGGTCCGTCTAGTCAAGGCTATGAGTTTTCCAGGGGTCATGTATGGATGTGAGAGTTGGACTATAAAGAAAGCTGAGCACTGAAGAATTGATGCATTTGAACTGTGGTGTTGGAGAAGACTCTTGAGAGTCCCTTGGACTGCAGGGAGATCCAACCAGTCCAAGAGCTGATTCATTTGAAAAGACCCTGATACTGGGAAAAATTGAAGGTGGGAGGAAAATGGGATGACAGAGGATGAGATGGTGGATGGCATCACCAACTCAATGGACATGGGTTTGGGTGAACTCTGGGAGTTGGTGAGGGACAGGGAGGCCTGGCATGCTGCAATTCATGGTGTCACAAAGAGCTGGACACGACTGAGTGACTGAACTGAACTGATACACACACACACACACACACACACACACAAACACATCACATCACATCTTCTTTACCGTTCATCTGTCAGTGAGCATTTAGGTTGCTTCCATGTCTTAGGTATTGCAAATAGCGCTGCCATGAGCATTGAGGTGCATTTATCTTTCTCAAATTGAAGTTTTCTCTGGATCTAGGCCAGGACTGGGATTGTTGGCTCATATAGTAACTCTGTTTTTAGTTTTTTAAGGAGCCTCCATGCTTTTCTCCGTAGTGGCTGCAGCATTTTACATTCCCACCAACAGCGCAGGAGGGTTCCCTTTTCCTCACACCCTCACCACATTTATTATTTGTGTCTACGTTTCCTTTTAATTCTGTCCCTTTTGTTTCAAGTTTCTGAGGCTCTGGTAGTAGATGCATATACATTTATAACTGTTATGCTTTCCTGGTAGAGTGGCTCTTCTATCATTTTAGAACGTCTCTCTTTGTCTATGGGAACTGTTTTGCCTTGTCATCTGTGTTAGCTGCTCTCCATATAGCTACTTCAGCTCTCTCACGGTACTGTGTTCATGGCATATCTTTCTCGGTCTTTCTAGTGTCAGTGTATTTATGTCTCAGAATCTAAGGTGTTCTCTTGCAGACAGCACATAATTGACTCTTGCTTTTTTCTTGTTTTTGTAATCCCTGCTCTTTGATTGGATTGTAGACCATTCACATTTAATGTAATTAATATCTGTTTGGGTTTACATTTGCCATTTGTTTCCTCTGTGTCTCCTTTTCTTTGTTTCTCTGTCCTTCTTTTACTGTTTTATTTTGCTATAAGAAAATTGTAGTATAGCATTTAAATTCCTCTGTTAATTTTTTTTTTACTATTTTAAAATTTATTTTATTAGTGGTTACTCTGTAGACTGCAGCATCTTTACTTACCAAAATCCAGTTGTGATTAATACTGTTCCAGAATCACAGCAGATGGTGATTGCAGCCATGAAATTAAAAGATGCTTACTCCTTGGAAGAAAAGTTATGACCAGCCTAGATGGCATATTCAAAAGCAGAGACATTACTT
>SJYF01000768.1:3181582-3193283 GCA_006410515.1 Procapra przewalskii
GTTCTTTGGAAGGAATGATGCTAAAGCTGAAACTCCAGTACTTTGGCCACCTCATGCAAAGAGCTGACTCATTGGAAAAGACTCTGATGCTGGGAGGGACTGGGGGCAGGAGGACAAGGGGACGACGGGATGAGATGGCTGGATGGCATCACCGACTCAATGGACGTGAGTCTAAGTGAACTCCAGGAGTTGGTAATGAACAGGGAGGCCTGGCGTGCTGCAATTCATGGGGTTGCAAAAAGTCGGACGCGACTGAGGGACTGAACCAAACCGAATTCTGGTAAAATACAGAAACCTTGCTCCAGGGTAGCTCCGTTCTCTCCCCTCACCCTTGTGTTATTGCAGTTATATATAATATACATTTGTATGTGGTATAAACCCAGCAATATCGTGTGACAATTATTGCCTTATACGATTTTATGTCTTTTAAAGACATCAGGAGAAGAAATGAGGAAAATATATAGAGTCTTTTATATTTACCCACACATTGACCATTTTCAGGACTTTTTATTTCTTCCTGTGTGTTCACATTGTGATCTGATGTCGCTAACTTTCCATCTGAAGGGGTTTCTGTAGTATTTCTTGAACGGAAAGGCTGTCATCCCTTCTATTAACAGTGCCTCTGGACGTGGGCGTACCCACTACACCAAATCAGCCGAGCCCCCTCCAGTAACGGCGCCGTGCCAGTCCGCGTAGCCTGGCCAGCACAGGCAGGGCCTCCACACCCGGGGGCTGCAGGAGGGGGAAGCAGTCCCCGCAGGCTGCCTCAGGCACCCACCAGCCTTACCCGAAGTTCAGCAGTTCTCAAACATAAGCACGCCTCAGACTCTTGTGCCTCTTTGTTCACCTTCTAGAGCCCTCCATGTTGTTTGTGTCGATTTTATCTGGCTTTATAGTTGCTTTCTGGGGAAAGGATTTGCTAACCATTTCACTTGGCCCTACCCGGAAGTCTGTTTCCTCCCCGCTATGTTTCTGATTCATTAACCCTGAGGTGTAGCTGGGAATTTTACATTTTAATGAGTTCTTAGGTAATACTAATGCTGTAGGCCCAGGGCCCGCACTTTGAAACCTACTGCTTTAGGTTAAATCAATCTCTTTTTGATGTGAAAACCACTTTCTCAAGGATGAATTCATTATGAGCACACAGGAAACTTTATTTTTAAACTTGCTGCAGGGCAACAAGGCAGCCAATAAAACCAGTTCAGATATTTCTGTTTTACAGAAACTTCCAGTCGCAGTAAAGGTGACTAGATAATGCTGTTAACATTAGGTTCAAGAAAGGCTCGTCTGTTCAGCACAAGCCTGCTGGTCTGGTCAGCAATTTGGGTGATGCATAACAAGACCGTTCAAGTAAATCTAACAGCCCATTAGGGCTCTTAATCTCATCAAAGTCTATAAGAAAGCTGCTCAATTATTTTATCATGAATGCCAGACACTCTCCCCGGGAGGCTGTTGATTATCCCAAGCCCCTCCAGTCTTCTCCAGGCCGCCTTGCTCAGATAGTGGAAGTGCTCTCTCACCTGAGTAATTCCAGTTGCCCTGCTTCCCTGCTGTTGTGCCCTAGGAGGCACGCCGGGCATCTAGCTGGCAGAGGTCAGGCGGCAGTAGAGGCGGGCACTTCCTGTCCACATGGTGCCATCAGGGTCCTCGTTGGTTCCTGCTGCACAGCAGCTGGTCCAGTCTGGTTCTGGACCGGTGACAGCTGTAGCATGACGTCCTCCACTGTCATCTGTGGTTCTGACTATTGCCAACTTGTCACCAAACCCCCACTTTTTTGCATTTACCCCAATCTTCTGCTGGTCCACGGGTCAACTCAGCCTTTTCATATCCCAGCAGTGGGGCCCACAGGGACATCAGGGGCTCTAGGTACCAAACAGAGGTTACATTTTACTGCTCCGACTTCTCTTTCCCGACAGCTCCCTCTGCACCGACTGCCCGCCCTGGCGCCCTGTTGGAATGTCTCCACGTAGACCCTCTGCAACCCACTGCCCGCCCTGGTGCCATGTTGGAATGTCTCCACGCAGACCCTCTGCACCCACTCCATGTTGGAATATCTCCTCGTGGACCCTCTGCACCCATTGCCCACCCTGGTGCCCTGTTGGAATGTCTCCATGTGGACCCACTGCACCCCACTGCCCACCCTGGCACCATGTTGGAATGTCTCCACGCAGACCCTCTTCACCCCACTGTCCACCCTGGCCATGTTGGAATGTCTCCATGTGGACCCACTGCACCCCACTGCTCACCCTGGCACCATGTTGGAATGTCTCCACGCAGACCCTCTTCACCCCACTGTCCACCCTGGCCATGTTGGAATGTCTCCACGTGGACCCTCTGTGCCCCACTGCCCGCCCTGGCCATGTTGGAATGCCTCCACGTGGGCCCTCTGCACCCTACTGCCCGCCCTGGCACCATGTTGGAATGTCTCCACGTGGACCCTTTGCACCCCACTGCCCGCCCTTGCGCCATGTTGGAATGTCTCTATGCGGACCCTCTGTGCCCCACTGCCTGCCCTGGCGCCATGTTGGAATGTCTCTATGCGGACCCTCTGTGCCCCACTGCCCACCCTGGCACCGTGTTGGGATGCCTCCACGCGGACCCTCTGCACCCCACTGCCCGCCCTGGTGCCGTGTTGGAATTTCTCTATGCGGACCCTCTGTGCCCCACTGCCCGCCCTGGTGCCGTGTTGGAATGTCTCCACATGGACCCTCTCCTAAAGCTTTATTCCTCCTCCACCCACTGTGATGTGAATGCCGCTAGCATTCGTGGGCTGCCGTCCACGGGGTCGCACAGAGTCAGACACGACTGAAGTGACTTAGCAGCAGCAGCAGCATTCGTAAAGTTCTCAGGATCTTCCATTTCGTCTAGGTGTTTCTACCTCAGCACTCACAGGGAGAGAGGGAGTGAGGACCCGAGTGGCTCACGCCGCTTGCTTCACCTACGGCCCTCTCTCCTTTCCACCTCTTCCGATCATGTGAAGGACAGCATGTTTTACTTTCTGCGCCTCAGAGGATCTCTGACGTGAGCTACATCAAAATCCCTTGAAGGGCTTGTGAAAGCACAGATGACTCAAGCCCATCCCCAGCCTTCTGGTTCAGCAGCTCTGAGATGGGGCCTGAAAAAGTTCACGTCTTTTAATATTTCCTATTTATTTATTTGGCTGCACTGGATCATGGCATGTGGGATCTAGTTCCCCAACCAGGGATTGAACCCGGGCCTCCTGCGTTGGGAGCACAGGGTCTTAACCACTGGACAACCAGGGAAGCCGCGAAGATGTGCATTTTTTCCTTAAATGTTATGTATTTATTGTATGTATTACTTTTTGGCTGTCCTGGGTCTTTGTTGCTGCAGGGGCTTTTCTCTAGTTGTGGTGAGGGGGCTGCTCTTCACTGTGGTGCACAGGCTTCTCCTTGCAGTGGCTTCTCTTGTTGTGGAGTGCAGGCATCGGTCGCTGTGGCATGTGAGCTCAGTGGCTGCAGCTCCTGGGCTCCAGATCGAGGGCTCGGTAGTTGCGGTGCGTGGGCTTAGCTGCTTCCAGGCACATGGGATCTTCCCGGATCAGGGATTGAACCCGTGTCTCCTGCATTAGCAGGTGGATTCTCTACCACTGAGCCACCAGGGAAACCCAAGAAAGTGCATTTGTTACAGGATTCCTGGTGATGTTGTTGCTGCTGGTCTTCTGACCACACTGTAAGAACCACTTTCTACCTTCTACCCTGATTTCTTGTTCCCCTCAATTTAAAGTGAAATTCTAGAATCTTTTCAGAAGACTTGATACGTGAGTTGTTAATGGATGCTAAAGGAACTTAGAAAATCCTTTTTTTCAACAAAAATCTTTCAAACTGTTGTCCTGTAAGGTGGGGGTGACTATAATTTATTTGTCCAAATGGGGATACCTTTAATGGTTAGGTGCATTAATATTAATAATGCCAAGATCACGAGAGTCATTGGGACTGCCCTGGGCAAACCAGGATGCCTGTTTACCCCATGCTACAGCTCAAGAAAATCATCTTTGAAACGCAAAGCCCATGACTTCCTTGTTCTCAGAGTAAACGGACTCTCCTGGGACAAAGAGGCTGGTGGCTCAAACTTGGAGTTGAAAGGCTGCCAGGGAATGTGATTTAAGAGGGAAACAAAAATATAAAGGTTTAATATCTTCAAAACATCATCCCGATTGCATTCTTTTAAGTTTCCCACCTATAGCACCAAGGTGACCCCGTGGTAAAGAATACACCTGCAGTGCAGGAGATACAAAACTCAGGTTCGATCTCTGGGTTGGGAAGAGCCCCTGGAGAAGGGAATGGCTATCCACTCTGGTATTCTTGCCATGGAGAATCCCACAGACAGAAAAGCCTTGGCGGGCTATACAGTCCATGGGGGTCGCAAAGAGTCAAACATGACTGAGCTACGAAGCACGCATCTATAGCACCAAAGAGCCTGATTATCCTTCAGCCACAAAATAAAGGTTATTTGCACTTCCTTCCAGGCACAAGTGCCACCAGCTCTGTTGGGCTCTTCTCCATCAGCCAGTGTCCTTAGCTATTTCTGGGCATGCCCCAAGTAGCAGCTCACAGGTGCCCACAAACCAGAATGTCAGTTGCAGCCCCCCACAAGGCCTTGTCCTTCCTCTTCTGCTCTGGCTTCTCTTCCCCTCTGTGGTCCCCAGAGCCACCTGGAGCAGTCTCGCTTCTGCAACTTCCCATCACAAGGGCCCCCAGTTCCACGCCAGGATGCTGCCTCCAGATGCTCCCTCGTCTGTGGTACCCGAGTGTGGCCTCTCAACTGCCTGCCACTCTTTGTTTCCTGGGCCCCAAGGTGGATGTGTTTTGAAGGCAATGCCAGTAGGAGTTGCTTGATGGTTGGAATACTGGGTGCGAGAGAAGAGAAGTCGAGGATGATTCCAGGGTTTCGATTCAGTGCATGAGACTGTGGTTATTTAGGACGGTTGGGAAGACTGGAGGACTATGGGTGGAGCAGGTTTTCTTTGTGAGGAAAAGGAAGGATCAGTAGTTTCATTTTGGTCACCGTAAAGTCTGTGATGTCACTTGGATATCTAAGATAAGAAAGGGAGCAATGGACCTTCCCTTTCAACTTCTACAGAGTCGAACCGAACTATAAAGGTTATTTTCCAATTCCAGCAGGCACTGTTGCCTGCCTGCCTGCCTGCCCTGCTTTCTTTTCTCCGTGAAGACTGGCAGTGTAGATTTTGCTCCACTGTCTGACGTCAGCTGTGTGACTGGAGAAAACACTGTCTAAACCAGCCAGGCCACCCCATTCTGCATGTCACTGAGAAGTAGAGCCGTAAGTCTGACGCTCAGTTCTGGTCAGTGAGACATGGTGGGCAGTGGGCAATCATCTAGGGACTCTGGGGAATGTTTGCTTTCTTTAAAAAAGATTCACTGATAGGAGATGATAAAGCTGTTGGCACAGATACCCCTCACAGTGTGAAATGCTGTGAAGTTGAAGTTGAAGTTGAAAGGGAAAGTCCATTGTTACCTTTCTTATCTTAGATATCCACGAGACATCAAGAACTTAGCTGTGACCAGGACTTCCCTGGCGGTCCAGTGGTTAAGATTCTGCCTTGCAATGCTGGGGACGCAGGTTCAATTCCTAGTCGGAGAACTAAGATAGAATGTGGAACTAACAGTGTCATGCTGCAGGGCGACTAACCCAACTGCCACAGTTACAGAACCACGGCTACATACTCCCAAGCCTGCATGCTACACCTAGAAAGCGCACGCACTGCAACGAAAGATCCCACATAATACAACCAAGACCCAACACAGCCAAATAAATAAATAAATAAATATTTTTTTAAAAAAGAAATGACCTTATTAAAAAAAGATATATGAAAAGAATTCAGCTTTTCCTCCTGAAGGTCCTAGAGCAACCATCCTGTAAACATAATGTGGATAAAAACAAGCTAAGGATGGTCAAGCTGAAAGATAGCGTTTTCTAGCCCATTGATTAACTAACTGGAACACATCCCTTCTCTGGATCTTTCCTGAAAGATAATGTACTCTGTGACCAGTTAAGCGATTCTGAGAAGCGTTTTCTTCACTTGCCTGCAAAAGCATCCTAACTGGCACACAAAGCCAGGAGAGAAAGTCAGCCCGAGGAGAACACCTCAGAACCTTCAGGACAGTAATGAAGATGCCCAGGTGGTCACTAGCAACGTCAAGCCAGACCATCTCCAGTGCAAGGAACTGACTTGGTTATGAACGTGAGCTTGCAGCTGCTTGTTTTGTGATAGATCCGTACTTCTTTGCTAGAGAGGGCTGGCATTTCACACTGTGAGGGTGTCCGTGCCAACAGCCTTCTCTCCTGTCTACCCGGAGCTCCTCCCCCCTACTGAACAGTGCCAGCACTGTCCTTGGCACGGAGAGTCAAGTCCATGAATTGCCCTTACACTTCCTGTTCCGCTTTGCACTCACAAGCACATGCCTGGAGGCCCCGCAAGTATCATATCCCCAAACTGCAGACTGAGAGTTAATACTCGGAGGTGATCACAGCCTAGAAATGGCAAAACCCGGACGAGCACCAGGGTCCATCCCAGGCCAGCAGTCTTGAAAGCACACCATGAAATTTGTTTTAAAGTCTAAAATGACGTCTTATCGTTGCCCTCACTTGAATATTCTGATTTTGCAGGTTAAGCCTGATTGAAGTGACTAATTGCTGTGAGACTCTCCCATGTCTTGATTCAAACAAACCACATACTAAGTACCCAAGGTCTTTCAGGTCTGTTTGGCTTTCTGTTACTCAAAATAATAGTAATTTTCCTTCAAATGCCACTTGATCAGGATGGTTTTTCCCCTTACAGTTTTCTTACAAGCGTGTTTTGAGTTTACTTTTAGTGCCGTATATAACAGGACTCAGAATCACAATAATTCCAGAGATGATCAGGTATGTAATAGCAGTCCTGCCACATATGCAATTAGTTGTGCATGAACCAACATGGTATATTTTTTTTTCTCGTAAAGCTCATTTGCAGGGGAATAAGAACTCTGAACTGGTTTGAAGTGAGAAATTCAGTCCAATTTTACCAGGAAGACAAGTCACACCAGTTCAGCTGGTGGAAGAGTGCTTCAGTCTGATTTTGTTGGGAATTAGGTATTTTACCAGGAAGACAAGTTTGTTTGGGTAATAGCAGAGAAATTAACAATGCAATTTAGGACAAGCACACTATGGCGAACCATAGGCAAGTTCTGAAAAAGTGTTTCTTAATAAGTTGGTTTGAGAGTGTCTAGGGAATGTCCTCATTGTTTACTTTTGTTGTTGAGATAAAATGTTCCAGAAATGTTAACCAGCTGGATTTTTCAAAGAGCAAGTCATTTTTTTTTTTAAACGTTCTAGAAGTGTTTGATTTGCAGTTAAGAGTGGTGGGGAAGTGGGTAGGTTTTTGCCCTGTTTCTCACATCAGGTACTCATCCACCCACCCCTTCCTAGCTCTTCACCTCCAAGATGCTGTACCCCAAACGTCTGGATCAGTGTCGTACTCAGGAAGATTTGACAATGAGTGACTTCCAGCCCCACCTAAACAGCTGGTTAGATATGTGAATCCAAGGCCTTTCTTGGGGATTGGGGACTCATCTCATCCCCACCACCACCCTCTCTGGCCAGCAAGCCAGAGCTGGTCCAAGGATCTAGAACAGGCCTCAGAAGAAAGGAGAGCTTACCAAGAGGCCCCCTCCCCCCTATCCAGGCCCTAAACTTCCCCTATCAGCTCTGGGGAAGGGAGGTGCTGACTTACCTGCTCACTCTTTTGGGCCATTTGAATTTACCACACTCGTGTATTTTCCAAAAATATTTTATTATATACATCTTTAAATGCTTAACTATTAAAAATACCACTGAGATAAATTTTACACCCCTGGCTGAGGCTGTTAAAAACAAGACAACGGGCCCCCAGTGGAATCGCTTGTGTTAAGCCCCATGTTACCAAGCTGTAATTTAATTACAGTTTCAGCTCTCCCAGAAATGAAATCTTTAACTAGTCAATCAGGAATTGTCAGATTCCTACGCTGGTTAGGGTAGCACTGGTGTGTGCAGAGGGCCTGTGCAATACGCTGCTTTTGCTCCAGCCAAAGCTATGCTTTCTCCAGTAGTCATGGGCAGATGTGAGAGTTGGACCATAAAGAAGGCTGAGTGTTGAAGAACTGATGCTTTCAAATTGTGGTGTTGGAGAAGACTCTTGAGAGTCCCTTGGACTCCCAGGAGATCAAACCAGTCAATCCTAAAGGAAATCAGTCCTGAATATTCACTAGAAGGACTAATGCTGAAGCTTTAGTCAATACTTTGGCCACTTGATGCGAAGAGCCGACTCATTGGAAACGACCCTGATGCTTGGAAGGACTGAAGGCAGGAGAAGGGGATGGCAGAGCATGAAATAGATAGCATCACTGACTTGATGGACATGGATTTGAGCTGACTCCAGGACAGATAGTCCAGGACAGAGGAGCCTGGTGTGCTGAAGTCCATGGGGTCACAAAGGGTCAGACCCAAATTATCAGTTTGACTTAGCAACTGAACATAGCACCCCACTCCAGTACTCTTGCCTGGAAAATCCCATGGGTGGAGGAGCCTGGTAGGCTGCAGTCCATGTGGTCGCTAAGAGTCGGACATGACTGAGCGACTTCACTCTCACTTTTCACTTTCACGCATTGGAGAAGGAAATGGCAACCCACTCCAGTGTTCTTGCCTGGAGAATCCCAGGGACGGAGGAGCCTGGTGGGCTGCCGTCTGTGGGGTCGCACAGAGTCGGACACTACTCGGGCAACTTAGCAGCAGAAGCAGCAGCAACGACAACTTTAAAAGTGGCAGTTGTGGGTTTTTTTTTTTTTTTGTCTCTTTGTCCCATTTGCCCCAACTACTCAAGCAGGCAGTTATTTTTATTTTTAGTCCCATACAGTTTCTTTGTATTTTGTTGCTAGAGGAGAGGTGTGTCCAGGTACAAGCACTGCCACAAAGGGTCCCAGGTCCTAGCCTGTGTCTCTGCCTCCTTGTTTCTGCTCCCTTCTGCCTTTAGGACTATTTCATTTTGTACGGCTCCTCAGAGATGCTTTCTGTTTCCTAGATTGGATGCTGACCGACTCAAATTACTCTTTGCTCAAATAAACTCTTAAAACATTTAATATACCTCAGTTTATCTTTTGACAAGACTGAGGTAAGGCTGTCAGTTCTCAGAAAATTTTTTCCTCCCAGAATTGAAAATAGTGGGAAGCCATCTCAGAATGGTGCTTTTTTTCAACTTTCACCTTGCCTCCTTTGCTCATCAGCAAGCCTTTGGTGCCAGTCTAGTGCCTGGGCACAAGTGCAGTTCAGTTCAGCTCAGTCGTGTCCTACTCTTTGCGACCCCATGAACCGCAGCACACCAGGCCTCCCTGTGCATCATCAACTCCCAGAGTCCACCCAAACCCATGTCCATTGAGTCAGTGATGCCATCCAGCCATCTCATCCCCCAATCCCTCCCAGCATCAGGGTCTTTTCCAATGAGTCAGCTCTTGGCATGAGGTGGCCAAGTATTGGAGTTTTAGCTTCAATGTCAGTCCTACCAGTAAACACCCAGAACTGATCTCCTTTAAGATGGACTGGTTGGATCTCCTCATAGTCCAAGAGACTCTCAAGAGTCTTATCCAACACCACAGTTCAAAAGCATCAATTCTTCTGTGCTCAGCTTTCTTTATAGTCCAACTCTCACATCCATACATGACCACTGGAAAAACCATAGCCTTGACCAGATGGACCTTTGCTGGCAAAGTAATGTCTTTGCTTTTTAATATGCTGTCTAGGTTGGTCATAACTTTCCTTCCAAGGAGCAAGCGTCTTTTAATTTCATGGCTGCAATCACCAGAAAAATAAAGTTAGCCACTGTTTGCACTGTTTCCCCATCTATTTCCCAAGAAGTGATGGGACCAGATGCCATGATCTTAGTTTTCTGAATGTTGAGCTTTAAGCCCAGACACAAAGTAAACCCTTAAATATTTGATGAGTAAATCAATTGGTGTCAAAACAAAATACAGGCTGCTTATGTTCCCCAATTCTGCATTTCCCTAAAGAAAGCATGTTTGTGACGTAGTAGCATTGCCATAGCTTGGCCTCTGTTCTCCGGTGCCAAATAGAAACTCGGAGACAGAGTTTTGGGTAAAGTAGAAAAGAGTAGCTTTACTTGCTTTGCCAGGCAAAGGGGGCCAGAGTGGGCTGATACCCTGAAGACCCTATGACCCACCCTGGAGGGGGTGCTGAAGAGTTTTATAGTGCTCAAGGAGCAGGCTGTGATCAACTCGTGGACAGTTCTTAGATGGGTTGGCATCAAAGTGAGGTTTCAAGCATCATTAACCTTCTGGTTTTAACCGGTCTAGGGTCTGTGTTCTTGTGATCAGCAGTTTTCATGTGGAGGGGGGCTCTGCTTCCTGTAAAAACAGTTTAGGAATGTGTGTTAGGCTTTTGTCTGTATCTTTCAGGGAACTGGCAGTTGGTGATTCTGTCACGTTCCAGAATTACAGGTTCCTTAGCCCAGGAGCTATTCTTTCTTTCTACATCATCACATTTCCCAATCATTAACTCTTGTGTGCCTGCTAAGTTGCCTCAGTCATGCCCAACTCTTTGTGACCCTATGAACTGTAGCCCACCAGGCAACTCTGGGGGACCCGGGGACCGAACCTGCGTCTCTTATGTCTTCTGCATTGGCAGGTGGGTTCTTTACCACTGGCGCCACCTGGGGAGCCCAATTAACTCTTAAGTCAGCATTTAACTTCAGAAGACAAGGACACAGGGGCTTGTACACGGGTTCAGTATGATAACGTAATGAAATAAATATTTGGTCCTCGTCCATTTCCAACACAGAGCTCCTAAAATCCTTGTTATTTTTCTAGGCGACTAGGGAGATAAAGATGTCCTTTCTTAATAATTATATGTTTAGAGTTTTTTGTCTCTCTTTGCTGCACTGGGTCTTCATTGCTGCACGAGGCTTCTCTCATCGCCAGGAATGGGGCTACTCTCTAGCTGCGGCGCATGGGCTTTCCACTGCAGCGGTTTCTCTTGTTGTGAAGCACCGGCCCTTGGCACGTTGGCTCAGTTGTGGCACACGGGCTTGGTTGCCCTGCAGCACGTGGAATCTCCCTGGACCAGGCTTCGAACCCATGTCCCTGCATTGGCAGGCAGACCCTTAACTGCTGGACCACCAGGGAAGTCCAAGGTGTCTTCTTTTATGTTAATGAGATGACTTTTTGGTTCCACTTAAGGATGGGAGTTGGTTGCCAGGAGAAACTGATCAGAGGTTGGCCCCTCCAGGAGAGGGACTGGAGATTGAATCAGTCACCAATAATGATTTAATCAATGATGTCTATATAATGAAGCAGAGATAGGCTGAGATCTGGGACTCTCTGCTACAGAGTGGCAGTGGTTGCACCTGGATACAACTTTCCTCAAGCAACAACATACAAAGAAACTATATGGAACTAAAAATGACTGCATGCATGAGCATACCGATTTGGGGCAAATTCTGGACCCAAAGGCTTTGACTGTGTGGATCACAATAAACTGTGGAAAATTCTAAAAGAGATGGGAATGCCAGACCACCTGACCTCCCTCTTGAGAAATCTGTATGCAGGTCAGGAAGCAACAGTTAGAACCGGACATGGAACAACAGACTGGCTCCAAATAGGAAAAGGAGTACGTCAAGGCTATATATTTTCACCCTGCT
>SJYF01000768.1:3193651-3206170 GCA_006410515.1 Procapra przewalskii
CTGTGGTGCTGGAGAAGACTCTTGAGTCCCTTGGACTGCAAGGAGGTCCAACTAGTCCATTATAAAGGAGATCAGCCTTGGGTGTTCTTTGGAAGGACTGATGCTAAAGCTGAAACTCCAGTACTTTGGCCACCTCATGCGAAGAGTTGATTCATTGGAAAAAACTCTGATGCTGGGAGGGATTGGGAGCAGGAGTAAAAGGGGATGACAGAGGATGAGATGGCTGGGTGGCATCACTGACTCGAAGGACATGAGTCTGAGTGAACTGCAGGAGTTGGTGATGGACAGGGAGGCCTGGCGTGCTGCGATTCATGGGATCACAAAGAGTCGGACACAACTGAGTGACTGAACTAAACTGAACTGGACCCAAAAGATACAAAGTGACTGAAAATCCCACTGCCACTTTTGCGGAGCCTACTCTGGGAGATAGTGAAGGACAGGAGGGAAGCCTGCTATGCTGCAGTCCCTGGGGTCACAAAGGGTGGCAAAGAGCCGGCCGGCCAGACCCAACTGAGTGAACAACAAGAGCAAAAGCCTAGTGTTGGGGGCCAAAGCAGGGTACTGTGCACGCCCCCTGTGCTCAGCACCACCTAAGGGGTGGGCAGACCACCTAAGCCACCCCTCTGGCCTGACCCGTAGACACACCCCTACCTTCACCCTATATAAGGAACAAGCCTGCTCCCCAGCCCAACCCTGCCTGCTCCCAGTCTGGGAGCCAGCAAGCAAGAGAGCCTGTGCTGTTTTCACCGCTCACCGCCGTAGCAGCGGCCCCAATACACCTTGCCGAAATTTCTTGTGTGGCCTGTAGTCAGTTTCTATTGACTGGGGAAGACCAAGAGCCCTGCTCAGTAACAAAGCCTCCAGAAAACCTCCAAAAGATAGGATCTGGAGAGCTTCTGAACTGGCGAACACGTGAAGGTGGGGGAGACAAGGATGCCTAGAAAGGAAGCTCCACGCCCCTTCCCTATGCCTTTGCTTACTCGTGGCATCCATCTGGCTGTTCATATCCTTTTTGGCGTGCATACTAAGTTGTTTCAGGCGTGTCCGGCTCTGGGCAGACACCCTGTGGGCTGTAGCCTGCCAGGCTCCTCTGTCCATGGGATTCTCCAGGTAAAAATATTGGAGTGGGTGGCCATGCCCTCCTCCAGGGGATCTTCCCAACCCAGGGATCAAACCCTTGTCTCTCGTGTCTCCTGCCTTGGCAGGCGGGTTCTGTACCACGAGCGCCACCTGAGAAGCCTGTTCTTTTTATAATACACTGATGATCTAGTGAGTTCCGCGTTTCTCTGAGTTCTGTGAGCCACCCTGAAAGTGAAAGTCGCTCAAGTCTTGTCTGACTCTTTGCAACCACATGGACTATACAATCCATGGAATTCTCTAGGCCAGACTACTGGAGTGGGTAGCCTTTCCCTTCTCCAGGGGATCTTCCCAACCCAGAGATCGAACCCAGGTCTCCCACATTGCAGGTGGATTCTTTACCAGCTGAGCCACAAGGGAAACCCACCCTAAGCCACTAGGGTTAGCCACCCTAATAAATTAATTAAACCCAAGGAAGAGGGTTGTTGGAATCAATCTGCAGCTGATAAACTGGCCCTAAGATTGGCTTCCGTGATGGCTCAGCCAGTAAGGATCAGCCTGCCAATGCAGGAGACACAGGAGACTCAGTTTCGATCCCTGGGTCAGGAAGAGGCCCTGGAGGAGGAAACGGCAAGCCACTCCAGTATTCTCACCTGGGAAATTCCACGGATAGAGGGGCCTGGTGGGCTACAGTCCATGGGATCGCGAAAGAGTTGGATGCGACAGCAGGAATGCAGGCAAGATGCGCTGACGCTTAAATCTGGAGAGAGATGGGAAGCGTCTAACTGGAGTCATGGAAGCTCACGGTGCTTGGAGATCCCCTTTAGGGTGGCCAGAATGGCCCACGTGGAAGGAAATCAGATTTTGACTGAGTCACAGTCACACTGAAGAAATAGAGAAAGGGACAGCCATGAAATGATGGGTGAACATATCAGGTGTCTGTGATCAATCTGCAGAAATTCAGGTTTGGAGGACTGTAGCAGACCTCCATCTGGGAACATTAGCTGAAGCCCCAAGCCACGGATATGAATGATAGGTGACACGTCCCTGACATTCTAAAGAGAGATGTACATATATAGCCTCATTCGCTAAGAGGAGGCTGGACCAATCTTTTGACCTGGAATGCTCTTGTAAACGGTATGAGAGAAAGTGAAGAATCTATCAACCAGATTAGAATGAGCATTTCTTTGAAGAGCATGGTGTTGGCTTGGGGGAGAAAGGGTGTTTTCTACTCCCACGCCCCCCAAAGTCAAGGCAAATAACAGAGCTTCAAGAGAAGCCTGCCTAGCTTCGAAAGGATACATGTACCCCAATGTCCATTGCAGCATTGTTGACAATAGCTCAGACATGGAAGCAACCTAAATATCCATTAACAGATGACTGGATAAAGAAGATATGGTACTGTAAACAATGGAATATTATTCAGCCATTAAAAAGAATGAAATCACGCCATTTGCAGCAGCGTGGATGGACCTGGAGATGATCATACTAAGTGAAATAAATCAGACAGAGAAAGATAAATCATATTATTATATCACTTATATGCAGAATGTTTTTAAAAAATGATACAAATGAACATATTTATAAAACAGAAACAGACTCACAGAGTTAGAGAACGAATTTATGGTTATAGGGGAAGGGAGAGAGGGGAGGGTTAGATTGGGAGTTTGAGCCTGATAATGTACACACTGCTGTATTTAAAATTAAATGCCTTTCAATGAAAAAAAGAGAGAGAGAGAGAGAGGCCTGACTGGAGTGTGGATGGGCTGCCAGGAAGAAAGAAAGGCTGAGCATGAGGCTGCGCTTGGAGACATTTAGAGAATGGTTTTGGGAGACAGGAGCCGAGGGGTGTTGTGGATTGAAGGGGAGTTCTGGGCTGAAAAAGGACTTTCCTTTTCACTCTCACTGTCTTGCTTAATGTGTTTCTTTATGAATATATGTTTCTTACCTTCTAAAAAGCCAGTTGTACTTACATTCAATTTGTTTAAATGCCACTCTGGCCCCTCATTTAGAAGAGACAGTCTCAGAATGTTAAGTCAGTGCTTCTCAAGCTTCAACATGCATAAAATCCACTGGAGATCTGGTTAATGATGTAGGCTCTGATGCAGTAAATCTGGGGTGTGGCTGAAACTCTGTGTTTCCAACAAGCTCCCAGTGCCCAGACTGCTAATGCGTGGACCACACTTTGAACAGCAAGGGGTAAGTCACTTGTGCAAGCCTCCCCAACCAGGACTAGAATTCTGATCGCCTGCCTTCCCAGAGAAGAGGGGCTTACTCTTGCCTTTTACTTTCAGTTTATATAAACTGCCACCATTAATCAGAACTTCATAGATGGTGAGGAGACAACTGCACTGACCATTAGGCTTGCGCTTTCCGTGTTGGTGTGGGGAAATGGTGTATTTCATTATTTTTTAACTGTTATTGTTATTATTTTGGCTACACCATGCAGCATGTGGGACCTTAGTTCCCTGACCGTGGATAGAACCCAGGCCCCCTGCAGTGTAGAGTCTTAGCCACTGGATCGCCAGGGAAGTCTGGAAATGGTTTATTTTAAAGCAATCACAGATGATCCTGTTAAATCTCAGACTTCAGTAGAGCTATGCTTCCCTTAAGCAGTTACATAAGCAGTTATGTAATCGTAGTCCGAGACCGTGATGTTTTCCTTTTGCCAAAAAGAGCGTGCTAGAAAAGAGCCCTTAAGGTAGTAAAGGCATTTCCTCCTTTCTGAGGCCTGGTAACACCGAGGGAACCCTGTTTATCCCACTGAGCTGTCTGTCCCCTGGGCCACCGAGGACTTTGCTGTGTATCTTTCTCCATCCTCTGGGGTCCTTGGTGCCTGACTCTGTGACAACAATCCCCACAAGCCATCGCATCTGGCCCTCCTGACCTCAATGGGAGGGTTCGTTAGACCCCTTTTACAGATGAGGAAACTGAGGCTTCAGTGCATCAAGTATTTGCCTGAAATCACACACCTAGGATTCAAAGCTTTGTCCCTCTGACTCTGGAGTCCTCACTGTCACCAGCCCACCATGCTTAACCTGATGTGGGTCACCACAAGGGTGAGTTAGCCTTGGAGGAAACCCTGGAGCATCCAACCCAAGGCCTGGTTCTTTTCCCAGCCTTCCCTTTCCGTGATAAGGATTGTGCGTGCATGCCTGTATGCTGTCATGCCTGCCTCTTTGCCACCCCATGGACTGTACCCCGCCAGGCTCCTCTGTCCATGCGATTCTCCAGGCAGGAATTCTGGAGCGGGAGAAAGGACCCCAGTCGGACGTCATCTAATTACCCTTGGAATTTTCCAAGATATAATGTGGGGTCTTATGCAAAATTCCAAGCTACCATGCAACGTCTTTTAACTGTAATGAGGAGGAAGAATTGTTCCTAACCTTCTTTACATGTTGTGCTTTTTGGTTCACAAATGCCGAATCTTCCAAGAGATGGTACGATTTTGAGTCCTTGCCTTGACTACACAACTTTGAGCTTCATGGCATATCAGTTTTGCCATATTTAAAGGAGAGCTATTCTGTGTATAACTGCTCACAGTTGCAAGTACCACATGTGAACGATATGGTAACTTTAAAAAATGTTTGTGTTGTATTTGAAGACTGTTTGCCATAAATCTGAGTCTGAACTTAATGTATTTCAATTTGGTATGCTAAAAAAAAGTACTGAATTAGTGTAACTAAAAAAAAAAATCAATACTGTAAGTTCAGAATTTAACTGAAAATATAAAACCAAAATGATTTCTGTATAGTAAATTGAAATGTAAAGGTAACTTATGTGTGATTCTGAATGCACAGATAAAATGTTTTTAATTCCTCCTTAAAGAAAAAAAAAAATACTGGAGCGAGTTTCCCTTACTCCATTTCAACCCAGGGATCAAACTGGCATCTCCGGTATCTCTTGCATTGGCAGGTGGATTCTTTACCACTGTGCCACCTGAGAGGCACAGTGAAGACTGTAGCTTTATTAATTTTCCTGTGGCTGAACTTGATTTCTACTTTGAACACTTACACCACAAGATGTAGAAGCGGCATCTCAGCCAGTTCAGTTCAAGGCTTAAATAGTCCAGTCAAGGTTTTGTTCCCCTCTTCCTTCTTTGCTTGCTCCTTCTCTTTTTTTTTTTTGGTGTGTGCGTGTGTTTAAAGTCTTTATTAAATTTGTTACAATATTGCTTTTGTTTTATGTTTTGGTTTTTTGGCCCAAGGCACGGGGGGATCTTAGTTTCCCAGAGCAAAGATCAAACCTGCAACCCTTTCATTGGAAGGCGAGGTCTTAACCACTGGACTGCCAGGGAAGTCCCCTGGTGTGTGTGTGTGTGTGTTTAATTAATTAATTTGGCCGCACTGGGTCTTTACAGTGGCATGCAGGAGAAGGCAATGGCACCCCACTCCAGTGCTCTTGCCTGAAAAATCCCATGGACAGAGGACCCTGGTGGGCTGCAGTCCATGGCGTCGCTGAGGGTCAGACACGACTGAACGACTTCACTTTCACTTTTCACTTTGATGCATTGGAGAAGGAAATGGCAACCCACTCCAGTGTTCTTGCCTGGAGAATCCCAGGGACAGTGGAGCCTGGTGGGCTGCCGTCTATGGGGTCACACAGAGTCAGACACGACTGAAGTGACTCAGCAGCAGCAGCAGCAGGATCTTTAGCTGTGACACATGAGATCTAGTTCCCTGACCAGCGATCAAACCCTGGCCCCCTGCATTGGGAGCTCAGAGTCTTAGCCACTGGACCATCAGGGAGGTCCCTCAACATCACCTTTTTCTTTTTCTTTTTCTTCAACCTCACTTTCTTAAAGACATGGTTCCTGTGCACTTGGTCATTCACCCAGTCATTCCAACACTCTTTTACTCCTTGTTTATTTTTATCGGCTGTGTCTCTCTGTCATCACTCCCACCAATGCTTGGCAGTAATGGATGCTCAGTATTAATAAGTACATGTTCAGTTCAGTTCAGTTCAGTCACTCAGTCATGTCTGACTCTTTGCGACCCCATGATCGCAGCATGCTAGGCCTCCCTGTCCATCACCAATACCTGGAGTTCACCCAAACTCATGTGCATTGAGTTGGTGATGCCATCCAGCCATCTCATCCTCTGTTGTCCCCTTCTCCTCCTGCCCCCAATCCCTCCCAGCATCAGGGTCTCTTCAAATGAGTCATTTCTTCCCATCAGGTGGCCTACGTATTAGAGTTTCAGCTTCAACATCAGTCCTTCCAATGAACACCCAGGACTGATTTCCTTTAGGATGGACTGGTTGGATCTCCTTGCAGTCCAAGGGACTCTCAAGAGTCTTCNNAGTCTTCTCTAACACCACAGTTCAAAAGCATCAATTCTTCGGTGCTCAGCTTTCTTCACAGTCCAACTCTCACATCCATACATGACCACTGGAAAAACCATAGCCTTGACTAGGCAGAACTTTGTTGGCAAAGTAACATCTCTGCTTTTGAATATGCTATCTAGGTTGGTCATAACTTTCCTTCCAAGGAGTAAGCATCTTTTAATTTCCTGACTGCAGTCACCATCTGCAGTGATTTTGGAGCCCTTAAAAATAAAGTCTGAAACTGTTTCCACTGTTTCTCCATCTATTTCCAGTGAAGTGATGGGACCAGATGCCATGATCTTAGTTTTCTGAATATTGAGCTTTAAGCCAACTTTTTCACTCTCCTCTTTCACTTTCATCAAGAGGCTTTTTAGTTCTTTTTCACTTTCTGCCATAATGGTGGTGTCATCTGCATATCTGAGGTTATTGATATATCTCCCAGCAATCTTGATTCCAGCTTGTGCTTCTCCCAGCCGAGCGTTTCTCATAAATAATTAAAATATCCCCAGGAGGAAGCTTCTGGGTCCTCTAGGAATGAGGCACAGGAGGGAAAGTGGGGGGCAAGGGGGAGGAGCAAAAAATCCACCCCTTCCTTATAATAGGCCCCCACGGAAGCTTTGGTCATCCAGGCCTTTGGGTTTGGGTGGGATTTTTTTGCCGCTTGTTCATGTTATGAAGGAATAAAGCATTTGTCTGTGGTCCTGTCTTCCTACTGGAGGAAAGCTGGAGGAGAATGGAAATCCTGAGAAGGACACTGGGGGGCTGGAAGACCTCAGAGAAAAGAGACCTCTCCCCTCTTCCTTTGGGATAGCCCAGGCTGTAGAGAAAGCATGTGAGGTCAAGTGAAAAGGTTTTCTCCTTCCTTCTAGTCCTTTTCTCACCCCTTCCCCATCCCCTGCATCCTCAGGCCTGAAGTTGTCTTCCTTTCCTCTCCCTACCCCCCATCCATAAACAGTAAGGCCGGCAGCCCCCCATCTGTTGAACTTTGTGGTGCAGGCGGAAGACTTTTTCAAGTGTCAACAAGGTCCCAGAAAGAATAAAGGTGTGAACTTGCCCTCTTGTACGGATTGCAAGGCAGTCTTCATGGTAACATTACCTCCCTGGGAAAGGCAACCTGATAGAAGCAGTGAGCTTGTTAATCTCTGGAATTCCACCCCTGCCTCCTTTTTAAGAAAAAATGATTTGCTGCTCCAACTGAAAATCAGTGCCGACTACGGGTTCTGAATGCAACCAAATCAGAAATGAGGCCAACCGGGCCTGACGCAAGAGCCGTGTGGGATTAGACTGACATTTCTCTTCCATATTGGATGAATAGAGAAAAACGCTGCGGGTGATTTCTCTACAACCAGAGCCTGTTGCACATTCTGTTGCAGACTGGCTGTCCATGTCCGTTTCCCAATCCTGCTGTCTGGCCACATAGGGTTCCTCTTCATGCCGCTCACGTGAGCACAGAGGCTGGCTCTTCCTCCAAGGTCATGAGCAGGTATGAATGTATCACAAGCAAAGGGCCCTGTATAATAAACAATTTACCCTTGCCCAAAGAGAGATCTGGTCTTTGCCTTCAGCTCCCCAGAGGTGGTTTCTAAGCTGTTAGACTCTTGTGCCTGATAACAGCAAATGTAGGTCCATTAACCCACAGGCAGGAAAGCCAGTCTACTGACCCCGCTTGCCACGAGGGAGTTCAGTATTTATTGTAAGGTGCCAAACAAGGGCTCCAGGGCAGCGAATATGCAAAATACAGGGAGGCATTTTTAAAAAATTATTTATTTTAATCGGAGTCTAATTACTTTATAATATTGTAGTGGTTTTTGCCATACATTGACATGAATCAGCCACAGGTGTACATGTGTTCCCCATCCTGAACCCCCTCCCTATCCCACCCCTCTGGGTCATCCCAGTGCACCAGCCCCGAGCACCCTGTCTCATGCATCGAACCTGGACTGGTCATCTATTTCACATACAGCAATATACATGTTTCAATGCTATCTCTCAAATCATCCCACCCTCACCTCCTCCCACAGAGTCCAAAAGACTGTTCTATACATCTGTGTCTCTTTTGCTGTCTCTCATACAGGGTTATCCTTAACATCTTTCTAAATTCCATATATATGCGTTAGTATACTGTATTGTGTTTTTCTTTCTGGCTTACTTCACTCTGTATAATCGGCTCCAGTTTCATCCACCTCATTAGAACTGATTCAAATGCATTCTTTTTAATGGCTGAGTAATACTCCATTGTGTTACATGTACCACAGCTTTCTTATCCATTCGTCTGCTGATGGACATCTAGGTTGCTTCCTTGTCCTGGCTACTGTAAACAGTGCTGCGATGAACATTGGGGTACACATGTCTCTGTCAATTCTGGTTTTCAGGGAAGCATTTTTAAAGGCTGCGTGAGGGAGGGGAGGTACAGGCCTGTAGGCAGCTCATGCGTGATTCTCTGATTGGTCGGTTGGTAACCAGGCACCGGGCCACGGCGGGTGTGGTGGTGACATTACCAGCTGTGAGGTGTACGTAGGTCTGGGGGCTGAGTGCTCATGGTCGTCAAGGAGTTAACATATTCCTTTTGGTGGGGGTTTTTCACATCTGTAAAAACAACTCCAGAAACGTGTCTCAAATAACGTTATCTTAGTGCTTCAGAGAGGAGCTGAAGCAGAGGACGTGGAGGGAGGGGGTCTGTCCCCGGAAAGCCCCACTGAGTCCTGCTCAGTTACATTTGTTTCCCTGGACACCAAGTAGGGACCTCTCCTGACTCCACCCTGTGTGTCTCTCCTCTTGGCTGATTTTAAGCTTTATCTGAATGTAATCTAGATTTGCATTTAAAGGAGATCAGTCCTGGGTGTTCATTGGAAGGACTGATGCTGAAGCTAAAGCTCCAATACTTGGGCCACCTGATGCAAAGAGCTGACTCAATGGAAAAGACCCAGATGCTGGGAAAGATTGAAGGCAGGAGAAGGGGATGACAGAGGATGAGATGGTTGGATGGCATCACCGACTCAATGGACATGGGTTTGAGTAAACTCCAGGAGTCAATGATGGACAGGGAGACCTGGCGTGCTGCAGTCCACGGGGTCACAAAGAGTTGGACCCGACGGAGCGACTGAACTGACTAGCGTAATAAACCGTAACTGTGTGTATAATAGCAGCAAGTTCTGAGAGTCCTTCTAGTGGATTATCGACAGTGGTTGTATGGACCCGTGGACTGGCCTTTGGTGTCAGAAGTGAGTCATGTTGGGGACCGTTCCCTCCCTTTGCAGGCATGGACTGGGGCTCTGAGCATGTGGTCTCTGGACTGGACTGTCCTCTCACTGGCTGGGTGAGCTTCATCTCTCTGAACCTTTTACCTGGCACTTAGCAAGGAGGGTTATCTGTACCTGGAGGAGGTTCCTGTGGGGGGTGAGGGGGCAGTGAGAGGGCTGGGCAGGTTGTCCAGCTCCACGTAAATGGCCCCACGTAAATGGCAGGGTGCCCTCTCACGTCAGGCACCTTTGATGACGGTGGTGATGGCAGTGAGGGTCCCATTTCCTACAGTCTGACTGACCTCTCTGTCTCGACAGGGAGGAAAGAGGAGTTGGGGCCAATGAAGAAGCCCCTGGAGCCTGAGTTGAAGCCATTTCTCTAAAATAAGGTCTTAGGAGCTGCTTCATTGGTGGAAGGTTGCAAGCTCTATGCGCATGATGAGACCAACCTAAGTGACAGTACCCCTGTCATCTGTCTGAAGGGCAGAACCCAGAGTCTTGACAGACTACTCTGCGGGAGGCTGGGAGGCAGCGGGTACTCAAACAACATGACTGACGGGTGTAAAAACGGTCCCACCTCTGTCCACGGGAGCTGACCGGCACCTAAGGAAATTCCACAGCTTTTACCCCTTGACATAGAAATAGCACCTCTGGGTACTATCCTCAGTTGCCCCTAACAATACAAAAAAATTATAATAGTTATTTATTACAGCATAACTTGTAGCTCAGAATATTCAAGCAACCTAAATGTCCATATGTAAGAAATTGTTTGCTTCCCTGGTGGCTCAGCTGGTGAAGAATCCACCTGCAATGCGGGAGACCTGGGTTCGATCCCTGGGTTGGGAAGATCTCCTGGAGAAGGGAAAGGCTACTCACTCCAGTATTCTGGCCTGGAGAATTCCATGGACTGTGTAGCCCATGGAGTCGCAAAGAGTAGGACACAACTGAGCAGCTTTCACTTTCACATCCATCCTAGTCGGGGAAACTAGGTCCTGCGTGCTGAAACTAAAGACCCTGCAGGCCGCTGGGAAGATGGGAGACGCTGTGTGCTGCAAATCAGACCTGAGGCAGTCAAATAAATAAAAGTATATAAAATGAATACAGCGGACTATGTATTTACAAAATTCACTAAAAATGGCGAGGTATGTGTAAGGTACACCTCCAGAAAGCCATAAAATAAAAATAAAGAAGAGAAGGAGAAAGTCTTGACAAAAACACACTCTGGATGAATTCTGCCACATAGACTCATGAGCAAGCTGACCGAGCAACCCTCCCAAGTTCCATGTAGTCCAGGCTGTAAGACTTTAGCCTCCAAAGCTTCCTTCTCTGAAAGGTTCACTCAGGGTGGACACTGGCTGTGATTCCAGTGTCGTTTCTCCGGTTTCAGGAACAAATGCCTCCAGTGAGCCCCTGCACTGGGGGGTGGTTCAGAGGGTTGCAGGCCACGGGACTGGCCAGCTGCTTATCCTCCGCTCAAACTTGGGAGGGGGAGCTGCCCTGTAATTCCAGCTAATCCCCACATCTGAGCACCATGATTACACGATGCAACTCATTTTTAACACGCATTAGCTAATCAACAGAGTCTGGTGTTGATCAGAGGTAACAGTAGCTGAAGTGTTTGTAATAGCTGCCTCTGGACGGTGGGCTTTTCAATTTCTTTCAAACTTCGTGTTTTGGAAAGAAGTCAAGCCCACAAAAAGGTTGCAACTACTGGACAGCGAACTTCTTTGTACCTTTTATCCAGATGCACCATTTGTTTACATTTTTGTCTCGTTCGCTCACAAACTCTTTCTCTCCCTCCAAATATGTATATGTCTATATGTACATATATTTATATATGTCTATATGTCTGTATAGATATATATGTCTATGTGTGTGCATATGCATCTGATATTTATACCTTGTACCTATCTAATATACAGAGAGACTTATTTTTGCTGAACTGTTAAGTCTAATATGTCCCCTTCGCAGCCAAATAATCCAGGGTATATCCGCTAAGAACAAAGACATTCTTTTACATAATCTCAGGAAAATCATCAAATTCAAGAAATTGATATTAATATAGCCTTATTGTGTAACATATTTTCCATGGTTGTATTTTTTCAGTTGTCTACTTAATATCCTTTATAAACCTTTGTTTTCAAGCTGGGATCCAATCCCAGGTTAAGAAAGACATTTAATAGCCAGCCGCTTTAATCTCCTATAATCTGAGATAGTTCCTCAGCCTCTCTTTGTCAAAGCGTGAACACTTTTGAAGAGAAGAGGTGCCTGGTTGCATACAGGGTCCCTCGATTTTGGCTTATCTGATTATTTACTTGCGATCATTCTGGCTATGCATTTTGGGTCTGGTGTGACATGATCTCATATTCGTCCGTCCTACTGCTAACATTTTGAACGTTGCACACTTGCAGCGGTTGTTTACATTGTGATGTCTGGGATAGTTGCATGCTATAAAGAGTCTTTTTCCTCTGTATGATTGGTAGCTCCTCTGTGGGGAGAATCTGGGGGAGCCTGTGTGAATCTCCTGCTCCCAAACTAATTCACCTAAAAGAATCAGTGAGTAAACTCAGATCTGAGTTCTCCCTGAACTCAGCAAGATCCTAACAATACCTCCATTAGTGCTGTACCCGTTTTCAGGGTAAGCAGGACAGCTTCACGCTCAGACATTCTTAACTGGTGTTCTCAAAGGGTCTTTGGATAGATTTCAGGGGGGGTTGATCAACAGTTAGGACTGGACATGGAACAACAGACTGGTTCCAAATTGGGAAAGGAGTACATCAAGGCTGTCTATTGTCACCATGCTTATTTAACTTATATGCAGAGTACATCATGAGAAATGCTGGACTGGATGAAGCACAAGCTGGAATCAAGATTGCCG
>SJYF01000768.1:3206187-3226027 GCA_006410515.1 Procapra przewalskii
CAGATATGCAGATGACATCACACTTATGGCAGAAAGCGAAGAAGAACTAAAGAGTCTCTTGATGAAAGTGAAAGAGGAGAGTGAAAAAGTTGGCTTAAAGCTCAATATTCAGAAAACTAAGATCATGGCATCTGGTCCCATCACTTCATGGCAAATAGATGAGGAAACAATGGAAACAGTGGCAAACTTTATTTTGGGGGGCTCCAAAATCACTGCATATGGTGACTGCAGCCATGAAATGAAAAGACGCTTACTTCTTGGAAGAAAAGTTATGACCAATCTAGACAGCATATTAAAAAGCAGAGACATTTCTTTGCCAACAAAGTTCTGTCTAGTCAAAGCTATGGTTTTTCCAGTAGTCATGTATGGATGTGAGAGTTGGACCATAAAGAAAGCAGAGCGCCAAAGAATTGATGGTTTTGAGCTGTGGTGTTGGAGAAGACTCTTGAGAGTCCCTTGGACTGCAAGGAGATCCAACCAGTCCATCCTAAAGGAGATCAGTCCTGAATATTCATTCGAAGGACTGATGCTAAAGGTGAAATTCCAGTACTTTGGCCACCTGATGGGAAGAACTGACTCATTTGAAAAGACCCTGATGCTGAGAAAGACTGAAGGCAGGAGGAGAAGGGGATGACAGAGGATGAAATGGTTGGATAGCATCTCAAACTTGATGGACATGAATTTGAGTGAGCTCCGGGAGTTGGTGATGGACAGGGAGGCCTGGTGTACTGCAGTCCATGAGGTCGCAAAGAGTCAGACATGACTGAGTGACTGAACTGAGCTGAAACTTAGCTGATAACAGAATTGGGTCATTATTTTCACCACCTTTCAACTGAAATTGAGCAACCTCTTCGATTACGAATGAGACAACAGACCATAGCCGCACCAATGGCTCTGTTATTCCTGGAAATTCCAGGTGTTTTATGTCACATTGCATCTGATGCCGAATATTGTTTATACTTATTGCTCCCTTGAAATCACAGCAGTTATTAGATTCATCACTAGAGCTTGCAATGCATTAATTAAAAAAACAAATACATTACATATCACAAATTTTAAGTACCTTTGGGTGGTAGAGTTCAACAATCTTTCCTTTGTAATCCTGTGTATTTTGCTTTATGCACCTGCCTTTGTTTGGGCTGCTGTAACAAAGTGCCAGTAATACCTACTTCAGTTCTGAGTAGTCTTCAGTGTGCTTTGGCTGTCCACCTTCATAGTCCTGATCAGTGCCCAGCTGGCTTGGCTTTTTTTTTTTTTTTAATTTTGGCCATACCTCATGGGTTGTGGGATCTCAGCTCTCCAGGCAGGGATTGAACTTGGGCCAGTGTTGAATCCTAACCACTAGACCCTGACGCTGGGAAAGATTGAAGGCTGGAGGAGAAGGGGCCGACAGAGGATGAGATGGTTGGATGGTATCACCGACTCGATGGACAGGAGTTTGAGTAGGCTCTGGGGGTTGTTGATGGACAGGGAGGCCTGGCGTGCTGCAGTCCACGGAGTCGCAGAGAGTCAGACACTACTGAGTGACTGAACTGAACTGAACCACTAGCCCACCAGGGAATTCCCTAGCTTGCCTTTACTGTCTGTCTTTCCTACTGCCTTTTCTGTTTTTTTCTACAAATGAGAAGCCTCATAGGATCATTCTTCATCTCAGAAGCACCTAACCCAGTGCTGGAACACTGTTCATGGCTGAGAAATGTTCCTGGAGTTGAACAGATGCAGATTCCCTGCTTTGGAACAATAGCAGTCAGGCTCAGGTTAGAAGAAATAACAGTTGGCAGCCCCAGGGCTAGAACTAAAGGCTTCTGGTCCCTGGTCTGGTCCACTCTTGAGCACCAAGGGCCTGACCAGTTTGCTATCATGACCCTGAATTTCTCTCAAGCAGCTGTTAAGTTTTTGTTGTTAGTGGTGGATTTTGGGGCTGGGGAGGGGTGGGGACTGAATAAACAGTCTTTTTGGAGACAGGCTTATTGCAAAGTTAAATATATTAGTAACTATTATATCCATCAATTTCTGTTTGAATGTGACTTCTCAAATGTTAAATGATTCCTGAAACCTCTGAATTTATTCTTCCTAGGAGCCCCACAGAACCCTTTTAACTTTTGTATAAGATTTTTAAATATTCATTAAGAATTACTTAATGAACCCATCACTTAGATTCAGCAAGGATCATTTGCCCTCTTTTTGCTTCTCATTTTGTTTTACATAATTTCCTGAAACATTTTAAAGTAAATTACAAACATCATAGCATCTCAAACCTAAATAAAAAGTACAGCATCTTTCAGAACCATAATTCTTTTGTCACACTTATGAAAATTAATTCCCTAATACCATTTTACACACAGCCTCTATTTGAATTTTCCCAATTGTCCTTAAAAAACCACTTTATTACAGTTGATTTGAGTTCATGAAGAACAATTCCATGCTTTTTCTTTGTTGAATGCCAGTGTTTTATTGAGACAGCCAAATCAGTCTTTCTGCAAAATATCCCACATGCTGGATTTGGTTGGTTGCTCCCTCATGCAGTCATTTAACCTATCCCCTCTACTTCTCGGGCTTTCCAGGTGGTGCTAATGGTAAAGAACCTGCCTGCCAAGGCAAGAGACATAAAAGACACAAGTTCCATTCCTGGGTCGGGAAGATCCCCTGGAGGAGAATATGGAAACCCACTCCAGTATTCTTGCCTGAAGAATCCCATAGACAGAGGAGCCTGCCTGGCAGGCTACAATCCATAGTGTTGCAAAGACATGACTGAAGCAACTTAGCACAGATACAGTTCTACTTCTTGTCACCTGTAATTTAGACCTAAAATCCTGCTCAGGCTTAATAAAAATATTAAGCATTTTTGGTAAGAATACTTCAAAGATGATGTCTTGTGCTTTGTGTTTCAATGTACCAGGATGCTCAAAATATCTGGCTGCCCCATTACTAATATGATGCTAAGATCTGATGAGTTCTGGTAATGAAAGCCTAATTCCTCATGGAAGAACTCTTTCCCTCTTTCAACCAGCAGGTAATCTCTGGCATGGCGCTTGACACTCTGTTCCCCATCGGTCTTTCACCCAAAGTTTTTCTGTCTAATGATGAATGTTGCCTGAATCAATTATTTTACCTACTTGGTCACTCTGAAATATAGTTTCTAAAGTAAAGGCAAGATAAATGTTCCATTATTTTCCTTCAACGATCAATTTTCAGAGTATGGAGCTGGACCCGTAGCTACCTCCAATGGAGACAGACACATTATTCTGGAGGGCAGGGAGGGGGACTTCCTCTTTTGATTGAATATCATAGTGAGTTCATGGTTTGGGAAGGCAATTATTTTAGATCTCATTATAGGGTCTCAAATAAAAATAGGATGACAGTTGGCCTCTGTATCCTTGGGTTCTGTATTTGTGGATTCAAATAACCATGGATCAAAAATATTCCAAAGGAAAGAAAATTCCAGAAAGTTCCAAAAATCAAAACTTGCATTTACTGTGCAACAGCAACTAACGTTTACCTTGTACTTGCAACTATTTACGCAGTGTTTACATTGTATTAAGTTTTATAAGTGATCGAAAGTAAAAGTGAAGTCTCTCAGTTGTGTCTGACTCTTTGTGACCCCATGGACTGTAGCCTACCAGGCTCGTCCATCCATGGGGTTTTCCAGGCAAGAGTACTGGAGTGGGCTGCCATTGCCTTCTCCAGGGGATCGTCCCACCCCAGGGATTGAACCTGGGTCTCCCGCATTGCAGACAGGTTCTTTACCATCCGAGCCACCAGGGAAGCCCGATCTGAAGATGAATTAAAGTATATAGGAGGATGTGGGGAGTTTATATGCAGCTACTACCCCATTTTGTCTAACTGATTTGAGCATCCTTGGATTTTCATATCCGTGGGCGGTCCTGAAACCAGTCTCCCGCAGGTGCAGTGGTCCCGCTTCTCTGGAGAACTCGAATTCTCTTTGCTAACCAGGATGTACCTTCTCATACATATTATGTTGTGCCTCTCTCCAAAATGAACTTGATACATGATCGGGTACCTGCACACTGAACTTCCCAGTGTTCTGAGGCACTCTCCTCTAGACTGGATGAACTTGGTGCACGAGAGTCTGTGATTCTGTACATCCTGACACTTTCTTTTCAGGTTTTAAATTTACAGCGCCCCTTCTCTGCCCCGTGGCTTTAATGGCTTCCTGCCTCACTCAGCAGAAAGTCCACAGGAGTCCACGTGTCCCAGGCTCACCTTCCCACGGGCCTGCTCTCTGCCCCGCCCACCGCTTACCCTCTAGCCATTCTCTCCTGCTTCCAATCAGTGGGCTTTCTGCTGCTCCTGAGCCTCACCACCTCCCTCCCACCTCAAGCCCTTTCTCTTTGCTGTTTGCTCTGGGCTCACTCCACAACTGCTCCTCGAATGTTTCTGCAATATTGTGGTTTATAATAAGATATATGGTTGGTCTTTGTCCTCATCCTCATTTAGGGACAAACCTCCTAAAACCCTTGGAATTTCCTAAGTGATAAGAGTGATAAAAGAAAGAAAGAAAAGAAAGTGAAGTCGTTCAGTCGTGTCCGACTCTTTGTGACCCCGTAGACTGTAGGCCACCAGGCTCCTCCATCCATGGGATTCTCCAGGCAAGAATACTGGAGTGGATTGCTGATTCCTGTTCCAGGGGACCTTCCTGACCCAGGGATCAAACCTGGGTCTCCTGCATTGCAGGCAGACACTTTCCGTCTGAGCCACCAGGGGAGCACCAAGAGGGATAAAGCTGTCTTGCTAGTAATAACAAACCCATTTCAACCCTGACTGAGTTAATGAGGTGACGATTGGAAAGCCCCCAAGGATGTGGGCTGGATGCCAGGGGAACCAACCACGTGTTGGGAGGTTGTAACTGTCAAGTTCTGCCTCCCTGACCTCTTAGGAGGGAAGAGAGGTTAAAGGTCACGTCAATCACCAATGGCCAGTGGTTTAAACAGTCACGCCTGCATAATGAAACCTCCATAAAACCCCAGAAGGATGGCGTTTGAAGAGCTTCTGAGTCAGTGAGCACGTGGAGAAGCCAGGAGAGTGGCGCGCCCGGGGGAAGGATGGCGTCTACAGCCCTGCCTACGCGCCTTGCCCTCTGCAGCTCTCCCGTCTGGCTGTTCCTGAGTTATATATCCTTTCATAATAAACCAGTCATCTAGTAAGACTACAGATGTTAGTAACTTATTATTATCAGTATTATGTTGTGCTATCAGTAATATATTAGGAATTAACATATACAGCTGTTAGTAATTCCTAAATTCAAATCTTGGACTGAAAAACGTTTTATAATTGTACGTAGTCTTCAATATCTAGAAACATACCCAGGCATGAAATTAAAAGACACTTGCTCCTTGGAAGAAAAGCATGACAAACCAAGACTGCGTATTAAAAAGGAGAGACTTCACTTTGCCCACAAAGGTCTGTCTAGTCAAAGCTATGGTTTTTCCAATTATCATGTATGGATGTTAGAGTTGGACTATAAAGAAGGCTAAATGGCAAAGGATTGACGCTTTTGAACTGTGGTGTTGGAGAAGCCTCTTGAGAGCCCCTTGGACTGCAAGGAGATCTAACCAGTCCCTCCTAAAGGAGATCAGTCCTGAATATTCATTGGAAAGACTGATGCTGAAGCTGAAGCTCCAATACTTTAGCTTGCTGATGTGAAGAGCCAGTTCATTAGAGAAGACCCTGATGCTGGAAAAGGTTGAGGGCAAGAGGAGAAGGGGGTAGCTAAGGATGAGATGGTTGGATGGCATCACTGACTCAGTGGATATGTGTTTGAGCAAACTCAGGGAGATAGCAAAGGACAGGGAAGCCTGGTGTGCTGCAGTTCATGGGGTCGAAGAGTCAGACACGGCTTAATGACTGAGCAACAAGTAAGGCAATTTACAGAGTAAGAGTGCAGAAATATATCAGTTACAGATCACAGGAACCGATGTCAGACATGGTTCGTCTCATCATCTTGCCACCACAAAAGTAACTTTAAAAATAAAATCATGATCGATATTATCTCTGCGTTAGTTATGTATTCCTGCTGTCAACTGAAAAAAAACATACCACCTAAAAGTTGAGAATCGTGTCTTATTTGGTGGACTTTCTCAGGACCTCAAACCTCTCAGATTACCCCGAGGGACTGCTCGGAAGAGGTAAGGGAGGAGCTAAAAGACCAGGACTTCACAATGAAAAGCAAAAGATGATTGTTAGTAAAGAAAACCAGATATCTCAAAGAATGTAATGCTTTTCTGTGTATGGGAAGACGCAAGAGTCTGTGCTCACTGAAATCGTTCCTCGGATCTGCACCTTAGCTACCCAGGGCCAGCTTCCTGTTCTTTCCCAGGACGCCCTGTACTGAGTCCCCTCGGGCGCACGGGTGGAGTGGCCGCAGTGACGGAGCACTTAGGGTGCTTCATCTCCATCTTCAGGTCCCCCAGGACTCACTGTCCCGCGGGTTCATGGTTGCAGCATCCTTTGTTTACTGATCTGGCAGGGAGCCCTTTATCCTTCTCAGTTCTAACAAATCACCTCTTACGTATGCACTGGCTTAAAACAGCAATAGTGATGATTATGATCTCTTGAGATTTCAAGAGTGGCTTGGCCGTGCACTTCTGGATTAAGGTCCCTCTTAAACTGGGGCTTGAGTCACGCCTTGACCAGAGAGTGGGCTTCCGTCGCGGCTTCTGACGTGGCTGCGGGTCGGCACAGTCTCCACTCCTCTGTGCCTGAGGCTCTACAAGGGCTGCTTGGGCATATCCTCAGAGCATGGCAGCTGGCTCCCCTGAGAGCCAATGACCCAGGAGAGCAGAGCAGAGCTGCAGTGTAGCTTATGATCCAGGCCTGGAAGCACATACTGCCACACTCACGCTCGTCTATGGATCACATAGACGGGCCCAGGGCAGAAGGGGACTGCACAAACGTATGGACAGCAGAGCGTAAGGATTCACAGAGAGGGCCCATCTTACAAAGCTGGCTACCAGCTTCGTATTATCATAAGGACGTTACCAGAGTTAAACTAGACCTCCGATGATAACGCCAGAACTACGCAAACAAAAAAGAAAAAATTAGCTTCATACAAAAAGGTCTGAGAAGAAAAATAACAGGACATCTATCAGAAGTCTCCAGTCTCTTTTGGTATGCCCAGAACTGCACTTGAAATTTTCTTCAGATTCAGAAACGAGAGAAGCTAACTCCAGTACTCTTGCCTGGAATATCCCATGGATGGAGGAGCCTGGTGGGCTGCAGTCCATGGGGTCGCTAAGAGTCGGATACGACTGAGCAAATTCACTTTCACTTTTCACTTTCATGCGTTGGAGAAGGAAATGGCAACCCACTCCTGTGTTCTTGCCTGAAGAATCCCAGGGACGGGGGAGCCTGGTGGGCTGCCATCTCTGGGGTCGCACAGAGTCGGACACGACTGAAGCGACTTAGCAGCAGCAAGAAGAATGAAACTGCCTCTTCCCAGCTAATACATGTATTGTCTGTATATTTTACGTCTCATGTGAGATACACGTACCAGAAAACTAGGTGGCTGTTAGGAATAGTGGCCAAACTCTTTTACCAGTGTTATGAAAAGAAACATTAAGGAGATTATTTTTTAGTATACGCATAACTACTTTTTCATCCCTGCAGATATTGATATGCTATATGCTAAAAGTCGATTACATTTGTGATTTTTCAGTCGTATATGAAGTATATATGCCTGTGTGCTCAGTTGTGTCTGACTCTTTGTGACCCCATGGACTGTAACCTGCCAGGCTCCTCTGTCCATGGGAGTTTCCAGGCAAGGAGAGTGGAGTAGGTTGCCATTTCCTCATCCAGGGGATCTTCCCAACCCAGGGACTGAACTCATGTCTCCTGTGTTAGAAGGTGGATTCTTTACTACTGAGCCACCTGGGAAATCACATACAAGGTGGTATGGTAGGGCTTCTGTTCACACAGAGGTCAACTGTTTTGTTTTCTTTATTCTTTGGAAACGTTTGAATTTAGACTGATGGTTTCAGAGTCCAGTGCAACGATTTTTTTTCTTTACCACACTGCGTGGTGGCATGTGGGATCTTAATTCCCCAACCAAGGGTTGCATCCGTGCCCCCTGCATTGAAAGGTGGTGTTTTAACCACTGGCATGCCAGGGAAGTCCCTAGTCAGCAATTTTTAAGACAGGCTTTCCATGGGACTGCTTATGCTGGCATTTTTGTGTCAAGATCAGAGAGGTCTCTTTCACATTTCTATCCAAACTTGATGACTCTTTGGGGGACAGATACAAAGAGGCCTTATAATGCAAAATTAGGCCACTTTAATAGCACACCGTAGTCTCAGGGAATTTGTTCAGTAAATCTGATAGAAACCCAGACCAGCACTCTTAGTGTACAGTAAAGTCACATCCAACACGCATTTACATATAACTCACTTCAATGGGGTTTCCCTTGTGGCTAAGTGATTAAGAATCTGACTGCAGTGAAGAAGATGCAGGAGACAAGGGTTTGATCCCTGGGTCCAGAAGATCTCCTGGAGGAGGAAATGGCAACCCACTCCAGCATTCTTTCCTGGGAAACCCCATGGACAGAGAAGCCTGGTGGGCTACAGTCCATGGAGTCACAAGAATCGGACACAACTGAGCATGCAAGCACATAATTACAATTGCATATTACAAATTGCAAATTACAAATGCATATTGGGGGCCAAAAGAAACAGAGAGGGAATATGAACTTAACTCATGAAGATTTTTGCCTGCTATTCCCATCAATGAATTTATGGCCTAGAGTAGAAAAAAGACTGGAGGTTTGACTTAAATATTCCTTCATAAGATCTCAGTTCCTAGGTAACTCTCAGTGTGAGGATCTCACCTTGTGAGTGCGATCCTACTATTTTGAGTATATATTTATTTCTGTATAATAAGGCCCTGAATACCTAAGCAATTATTTCCACTGAGGCTCCGTTGAAAACAAACACACAGAAGCCGCAATTGGCGCATCTCTCGGGACAGGGCAAAGGACTGTTTTGGACAGCTGATGTATCACTCACCAACATATGTGTCAAGTTGGGCTCTTATTGCAAACTTAAGTTCATGAGGGTAATCTCGGCAATACTAAATTCTAGCCTTCTACATAGCACTTGAAATTAAGTTCCTGAGAAAACAGATTGCTTGATTTTTTTTTTGCATCTTTTTTTAATACTTTTATCTATTTCTTTGCTGCTGTTCTGGGTCTTTGTTGCTTCGGGACTTTTTTCTGTTTGTGGTGAGCAGGGGCCACTCTCCGGCTGCAGTGTTTGGGCTTCTCAAGGCTGTGGTTTCTCTTGTTGCAAAACTCGGGCTCCAGGGCATGAGGGCTTTGGTAGTCACAGCTCCCGGGCTCTGGAGCGCAGGTTCAGTAGTTGTGGTGCACAGGCTTTGTTAGCTCCACGGCGTGTGGGATCTTCCTGGGCCAGGGATTGAACCCCTGTTGCCTGCATTGGCAGGAGGGTTGTTTACCACTGAGCCACCAGGGAAGCCCAGATTGCTGTTTTTATCCTGCATAACGGCTGTATCAGTCAGGGTTCTCCAGAGAAACAGAAGCAATAGGATGTGTGTGTGTGTGTGTGTATAAAGTGAAGTGAAGTCGTTCAGTCGTGTCCGACTCTTTGCCACCCCATGGACTGTGGCCTACCAGGCTCCTCCATCCATGGGATTCTCCAGGCAAGAATACTGGAGTGGATTGCCATTTCCTTCTCTAGGGGATCTTCCCAACAGAGGGATCGAACCTAGGTCTCCCTCATTGGAAGCAGACGCTTTAACCTCTGAGCCACCAGAGAAGCCCTATATATATGTATATAAGTGTTTATGTGTGTGTGTGTGTTATACGTGAAACAGATTGATTTTAAGAAATTGGCTCATTTTTAAAAATTTATTTAACTTTTTAAAGTACTTTTTAGCTGAAGTATAGTTGACTGCTTACATACATACATACATACATGCTCTGCTTAGTTGCTCAGTTGTGTCCGACTCTTTGCAACCCTGTGGACTGTAGCTTGTCCAAGGGGATTCTTCAGGCAGGAACACTGGAGTGGGTCGCCTGTCCCTGGTAAAGAGTCCACCTGCAATGCAGGAGACTCTGGTGTGATTCCTGGGTTGGAAAGATCCCCTGAAGAAGGGATAAGCTACCCACTCCAGTATTCTTGGGCTTCCCTAGTGGCTCAGACAGTAAAGAATCTGTCTGCAATGAGGGAGACCTGGGTTCGATCCTTGAGTTGGGAAGATCCCCTGGAGAGGGGCATGGCAACCCACTCCAGTATTCTTGCCTGGAGAATCCCATGGACAGAGAGCCTGGCGGGCTACTGTCCATAAGGTTTCAAAGAGTCAAACACGACTCTGACTAAGGACAGGATATATGTATGTGTGTGTGCATACACACAGAGGGCTTCCCCAGTGGTGTAGTGGTAAAAAATCTGCCTGCAATTCAGGACATGCAAGAGACGCAGGTTCAGTCCCTGGGCTGAGAAGATCTCCTGGAGAAGGAAATGGCAACCCACTCCAGCATCCTTGCCTGGGACATCCCATGAACAGAGGAGCCTGGCAGCTACAGTCTATGGGGTTGCAAAGAGTTGGACATGACTGAGTGACTGAGCACACAGGCATATATGAAATTAATGCTTTATATGTGTATATAATTCTTTATATATGTATTTATATATACAACCCTGTAGTTGGGTGCTTGGGCTTCTCACTACGGTGGCTTCTCTTGTGGAGCGCGGGCTCCAGGGCTCTTGGGCTTCAGTAAGTGTGGTGCGTGGGGTTAGCTGCCCCACAGCTTGGGGGTCTTCCCCAACAGGGAATGGAACCTGTGTCCTCTGCATTGGCAGGCAGATTGTTAACCATTGGACCACTGGGAAAGTCCCTTGTGGTTTTAATTCGCATTTCTCGGTTAATTAGTGATGTTGAGCATCTTCTGATGTGCTTATGGGGGCTGTCAAATCCTAAATATACACGGCAAGCAGGCAGGCTGAAGACCCAGGGAAGAGGTCATGTTACAATCTTGAGTCTGAGGTCAGGCTGGAGGCAGAATTCCTTCCTCTTCTGGAGACCTCAGTCATTTCTCTTAAGATCTTCAACGGATTGATTAACGCTCATCCACTTGTGCAGGGGAATCTACATTATTCAAGGTCTATGGATTTAAATATTGGTCACAACTAAAAAAATAGCTTCACAGCAGCATCTGTACTGCTAGTTAAGGAAACAACTGTTACCATACCCAAGTTGATACATGAAATTAACCACTGCAATGCCTGGAAGGGAATCCACTGAATTATGTCCCTTCATTGACTGCATTCCATTGTCTGTCATCCAAAGTGATCATTTCTTTTTTACACGTTGTGGTTCAGTCACTAAGTCGTGACCCTGACTCTTTATGACTCCTTGGTCACACAGGTCTGACTCTTTGTGACCCCTTCAGCATACCAGGCTTCCCTGTCCTTCACCATCTCCTGGAGTTTGCTCAAACTCACATCCACTGAGTTGGTGATACCCCCTCAGTCATCTCATCCTCTGTCGTCCTCTTCTCCTCCCGCCTCAGTCTTTCCCAGCATCAGGATCATGTCCAGCGAGTCGACTCTTCACATCAGGTGACCAAAGTACTGGAGCTTCAGCTTCAGCATCAGTCCTTCCGATGAATATTCAGGACTGATTTCCTTTAGGACTGGCTGCATTGACTTTTGACATACAAAAGTGAAATCCAAAAGATGGAGGAAAATACTAACTCCTTTCCCTTAGAGCCATCAAGACATAGGCCTTGAAACTCTCTGTGGACAACAGCTGTATCTTTGGAAGTAGGAACAGGTGAATTGGGAGCCCCCAGAGAATTCTAAAACAGAACCAAAGGGCGTGATGTCGCTGACACTTTCCTACAGGAGCTGCAGCTAGGGCCCTGGGGGGCTCCCGGACATGAAGGCCTTTTTGTCCCCTATTTCTTGTAGGCAAAACTCCAGCCTCCATGACCTTCCCTGAGTTCCAAAGAGCAGATGTGAACAATTGCGATCAAGGGAGGAGCAGCCGCGAAACCACAAGAGGCAAGATTAAAAGGCCCAGAGCACTCATCAACAGCAGGAGACCCGCCACCTGAGACCCTGCACACGTCCTCATCTTGCCAGCAGCTCCACCCTTTAGAGACGGTTGGATGGCATCAACGACTCAATGAACCTGAGTTTGAGCAAACTCCGGGAGATGGTGAAGGGCAGGGAAGCCTGGCTTGCTGCAATCCATGGGGTCACAGAGTCGAACATGACTGAGCGACAACTACCCTTTCGAAACTTTGCAGAAGGAAGAAGATTGCAAGACCTTTAGCTACTGCCTTGATCCTTATCACATACCCTTGCCTGGCCGTATAACCTCTCCCTTATTCACCAGGGAGGGGGGCACAGTTCTTGACGCTCTAGCCTACTCTGTGCCCGCTTTGCCTGGCAAAGAAATAAAACCACTCTTTCTTTCTCCTCTACAACTCCATCTCTGTATTTCTGTTTGGCCTCAGTGCCCAGAGAACCAAGATTTTGGCAGTGCTAAGGGCAGCAGGCGGAGAAGGCAATGGCACCCCACTCTAGTACTCTTCCCTGGAAAATCCCATGGACAGAGGAGCCTGGTAGGCTGCAGTCCATAGGGTCGCGAAGCGTCAGACATGACTGAGCGACTTCACTTTCACTTTTCACTTTCATGCATTGGAGAAGGAAATGGCAACCCACTCCAGTGTTCTTGCCTGGAGGAGAGCCTGGTGGGCTGCCATCTATGGGGTCGCACAGTCGGACACGACTGAAGCAACTTAGCAGTAGCAGCAGCAGCAAGGGCAGCAGGAGCAGAAAGCCCAAGGGCAGGAGCTTCTGCCAGATGACAGAGGCCAGGGAACATTTCGTAAGGGAGTCCTGAGGCCATCCTGCACAGAGCCATCTGGGCAAAGGGGCAGTTAAGAAATCCCCAGAAAGGCCCTATTCAATAGATTTGATCCTTTTAAGAACAGAAAATCTAGGGGGAACTCTAGGGTCTCCTTGTAAACTATTAACTACAGCTCAGCAGAATGCAGAGCAGGATGAGTGTGAAACAAGTCTGATTCTGTATTTATTAATAATTTATATCTAACTCTGTGTTTGTTGTTTAATCGCTAAGGCATGTCCCACTCTTTGAGACCCCTCTGGACTGCATCCTGCCAGGTTCCTCTGTCCATAGCATTTTCCAGGCAATAATACTGGGGTGGATTGCCGTTTCCTCCTCCAGGGGATAGTCCCAACCCAGGGATCAAACTCTCATCTCTCACGTCTCCTGCATTGCCAGGCAAATTCTTTCACCACTGAGCCACCAGGGAAGCCCAATAATTTATATAAATATATTTATTTAACTTTACTTAATTTGTTGTGTGATCTCATGGTGGAATCAGCCTGGTCAAACTTGCACAGATCATAAGTATTTGACACCAAGCCAGGAACTCTGAACAACCAATAAAAGGTGGATTTCACCTCTGCCCTAGGATTGGAGGGATTTGTCTCACATTAAAGTATTTCTCCTCCACACTTACCACCCTCCTCTGAATCCATCTTCCTATTGAGCAGGCAAATCATGCCCCCTCCCAGATCCACAGGGATCCATCTTCTCTCCTATAACTGATTGGCATCAACAACATTCCAGTGTTAATGAGGATGCCCTTACCCAGGAGCAGAGCGTTCTTATTAACACTTGGCTATAATTCTGGACTTCTGTGTAGTCTTGAGTCCCAGCAGGAAATTCAAGGTACACTCCCATGGAATTCTGAAATGAACTTTGTAACAAAGCATCGTTTTCGAAATAGCTACAGGGTTAACATTCAGAAAACGAAGATCATGGCATCCGGTCCCATCACTTCATGGGAAATAGATGGGGAAACAGTGGAAACAGTGTCAAACTTTATTTTGGGGGGCTCCAAAATTACTGCAGACGGTGACTGCAGCCATTAAATTAAAAGACGCTTACTCCTTGGAAGGAAAGTTATGACCAACCTAGATAGCATATTCAAAAGCAGAGACATTACTTTGCTGACGAAGGTCCGTCTAGTCAAGCCTATGGTTTTTCCTGTGGTATGGATGTGAGAGTTGGACTGTGAAGAAGGCTGAGTGCCGAAGAATTGATGCTTTTGAACTGTGGTGTTGGAGAAGACTCTTGAGAGTCCCTTGGACTGCAAGGAGATCCAACCAGTCCATTCCGAAGGAGATCAGCCCTGAGATTTCTTTGGAAGGAATGATGCTAAAGCTGAAACTCCAGGACTTTGGCCACCTCATGTGAAGAGTTGATTCACTGGAAAAGACTCTGATGCTGGGAGGGATTGGGGGCAGGAGGACAAGGGGACGACCGAGGATGAGGTGGCTGGATAGCATCACTGACTCGATGGACTTGAGTCTGAGTGAACTCCGGGAGATGGTGATGGACAGGGAGGCCTGGCGTGCTGCGATTCATGGGGTCGCAAAGAGTCAGACACAACTGAGCGACTGAACTGAACTGAAATGAACAGGGTTAATGGATGCACAGAGGTGTGGAGGAACCCTGAGAAATCAGTAACAGTAGTAGAGCTAAGGCAAAGAAGAGACATCACTTTCCAGACCAAGGTCCATGGAGTCAAAGCTCTGGTTTTTCCAGGAGTCGTGTACGGATGTGAAAGTAGGACCATAAATAAGGCTGAGCACCAAAGAGTTGATGCTTTCAAATTGTGATGCTGGAGAAGGCTTTTGAGAGTCTCTTGTTTTGAGAGTCTCTTGTACTGCAAGGAGATCCAACCTGTCAATACTAAGGAAATCAACCCTGAATATTCATTGGCAGGACTGTTGCTGAAGCTGAAGCTCCAATATTTTGGCCACCTGATGCAAAGAACTGACTCATTGGAAAAGACCCTCATGCTGGAAAGGGAGAAGGGGGGCAGCAGAGGAATGAGATGGTTAGATAGCATCACCTACTTGGTGGACATGAATTTGAGCAAACTCTGGGAGGTAGTGGAAGACAGAGGAGCCTGGCGCGCTTCAGTCCATGAGGTCGCAAAGAGTTGGACAGGACTTAGCTAGACACTGAACAACAAGAGGAAAGAAACAGTGTTGCTAAGCCTTGTTGAGAGCAGGAGCCAGAGAGGAGGACACACCTTGGTGCAGGAAGTGGGACTAGGAAAGTGGGTGGGCCAGGAAGTACAGAAAGGAAATACCCTGGCTTCTGCCTCCTCCAGGTCTGATCTCTTGATACCTCCCATTGGCCAAGCCCACAGGAAGCCAGAAGAGAGAGAAACTCAGATAAAACATCCACAAGGGTCAGTCCCAGGGCACGGTGTGGGGCTGAGAAAGGCAGAGATCTGGCATGGGTCTGGAGGGGCAAATGGAAAATAACCCACACAAGCCTTGAATGTGTTTCATATGCTTAAAGTCCTTAACAACTAGGGTCTTAGTGATACCAAGCAAGACCTTTTGGGACTTCTGGGCATAAAAGCCTTTCTTTCTGTCCCCTATTTCTTTCCTTTTTTTTTTTTCATTTCTTTCTTAAAAAAAATTTTTTTTTGGCTGCATTGGGTCTTTGTTGCTTCACTGTGAGCGCTTTTCTCTAGTTGCGGTTGCAGGGCTCTTGTCGCAATAGCTCCTTTGGTCCATGGCGGAGCATGGGCTCTAGGGCACTCAGGCATCAGTATTTGTAGTGCACAGGCTCAGTTGTCCCACAGCATCTGGGATCTTCCCTGACCAGGGATCGAACCTGTGTCCCCTGCATTGGCAGGCAGATTCTTAACCACTGAGCCACCAGGGAAGCCCCCCTCCCCGCCACGTCTATTTCTTGATTACAGAAAATAGGCTTCATTCAACCTCCATGACTGTCCTGATTTCCAGTGGACAGGTTCAAGCCATTGTTAATTAGGAAAGGGACAGAATGTGAGATAGGGAGAAACAGTCAGGAGACGCGATAGTGCAGACTTGGGACAGGATCCTGGTTCCCTATCAAGGATACACACAACAGGATCTCCGAGCTGTTTTGCAGATACTGAAACCGCCACCAGGGGGGAGAAGTTAACGGTTCGCTGCCCACAAGTTTGTAGACCCCAGAACCACTGGAACCAGAAGATTGATGGTGCTGAGTCCTGCTAACCTCACCACCAACCACTCAGAACAATGTCCATGGGATTTCCTGGGTGGTGCAATGGCTGAGACTCTGTGCTCCCAATGGAGGGGGCCTGGGTTCAATCCCTGGTCGGGGAACTAGAGCCAACATGCTGTAACTAAGACTCAGTGCAACCAAATAAATGAAAAAAAAGATTTTTTTTTTTTAAAGAACAATGTCCATGAGCAGATCATGCCCTCTTTAAAGTATTGCTGTAAAACTTCTCACTGCCCATTCCAGGGTGAGACAAACAGTTTTGAGGGCATTAGCCCACGGTGGACCCCCCCCCCTCTTTTTCTGCAAGGAAATAAATCTATTCTACTTCACTCAAAACTCTGTCTCTGGGATCTAATTTGGTGTTGGGGTGCAGAACGTGGGTTTGGGTTCATTAGGAAGCATCTCCCCTTCCCCCAACAAATCGGGTTAAATGGGTTGTCACCTGCACCTGTTCACCTAAGGACACCGGAATCTCCTAAGAAGGTGTGAGTCTTGCAGTGGCAGTGTCCTTGCAGAGACAGGTTTCCCGGTGGGGGGCATACCTTGGGGCCCAGTGTCACTAAAAAGAACTATGGGCATGCTACTTTATTTTGCCTGTACATCAAAGTCACACATGCGGGCGGAATCAGGGGTGGCTCTTGAGAGAAGAGGAGAAAGAAAAGCAAAATGGGGGGGGGGGAAGAAATATTAAATAAAAAAGGGATTCACCACCCCTTGAAGTGTGGGTAGCCTGGACCACTCAAAACCCTCCCCATGGGGAACCATGATTGCTGCTGAGAATGTGGAGAAACTGGAACCCTTGTGCATTGCTGGTGGAGGTATAAAATGGAGCAGTCCTTGTGCAAGACAGTGTAACATGGCTTTACCATGTGATCCAGCAATTCTCCTGCTGGGTGTGCACCCAAAAGAACTGAAAACAGATCCTTGTTACCCCAGTATTCATGGCAATGTTATTCACAATGGCTGAAGGTATTAATAGAAACACCCCATATGACCATGAGCAGATGATGGGTCCCTGCATTGGGAGCGTAGCGTCTTAGTCACTGGACCACTGGGGAAGTGCCTTTTTTTTTTTTAAATAAAGAGAGGACATTAAGCTTTTGAGCGTTGAGGTATCCATTTTAGAAGACATTTTTCTGAACAAGCTTATTGCCTGCTGTGTGACACAGCTATTAGCTAAAGAACCAGATAAGGAACTAGACCCATGCGGGTCCCCTTTGAGAAAACCCTGGGCAACCTGAGTAACTAATTGCTTCAGGGACCTGCCTCTGTGAATGAGTGGATAAACAATAGATGATATATGCTTACCATGGAATATTAGTCAACTTTTCTAAAAAGGAATAAAGTCCAGATACTGCTAAAGCTCTGGGCTAAGAATGCATGCAGGCACTTGCCCCACAGAAACTTCCCCAATGGGACCAGAAACAGAATTTATTACTCACGGAGGGTTCACAGCACACCAAGGCCCATGCAGCAAGCTCATGAGTTGAGAGAGTGCAAGAGGCCCTGAGTGCAGACCTGGGGTGCTGCCTTTATCGGGGTATCTAGGGCTTTGCAGTTTCACTCATTATTGGTTAATGTGAGCAGGAATCAGAAGCCGGCAGCACAGAGGCAGGTCACTGAAGCAATTAGTTACCCAAGTTGCCCAGGGTTTTCTCAAAGGGGACATGCATGGGTCTAGTTCCTTATCTGGCTCTTTAGCTAACATCTGTGTCACACAGCAGACAATACGCTTGTTCAGAAAGATGTCTTCTAAAATGGATACCTCAATGCTCAGAAGCTTAATGTCCTCTCTTTATTAAAAAAAAAAAAGAGAGAGAGAGAGAGACTTCCTTGGTGGTCCGGTGACTACGACGCCGAGCTCCCAATGTAGGGGACCCAGGTGTGACCCTTGGTCAGGGAGCTAGATCCCCAGCTAAGACCTGGCACAGACAAATAAGAATTATACAGAAATAAATTATTTTAAATCTCTCTTTACTTAAAAAAACAAAAGCTTAATATCAGGTATTTACACTGCATGCCACAACATGGATGAGCCTTAAAGGCAGTACGCTCAATGCAATGAGCCAGTCGCAGAGGGACAAATACTGTATGATTCCACTTATCCAGGGTACCTAGAATGCGCAAATTCGAGGACACAGAAAGTAAAACAGAGATTACTGGGGCGCTGAGGGGACAGGAGATTGGGGAGTTACCGGTTAACGGGTATAGAGTTTCAGTTTTCGATGATGAAAAGTTCTAGAGCTGGATGGTGGTGTTTGATGATGGTACAAGATGAATGTACTTAATGCCATCAAGCTGTACATTTAAAAATTGTTAAAATGGTACATTTTATAAAATGGACATTTTATCACACACATTACAAAAAAATTAAAATGAAACCTGCCCAGCGGCTTCCAAGATGGATGTGCAGCCACGTCCTGTCTTCAGGGCAGAAGCTGCCCCAGAGTGGGCCTGCTTTACTCCAGCAGGCCCAATCCCCCACCCCCTACATTTGCAGTCTCTACCTGGGGCCTCTGGGCCCAGTCACTGAACCTGGCTTCCTTCTGCTGTCCCCAACCTGGGCTGAGTACACCGGGAAGTTATTAGATCACCTTCTAAAATGGATACCTCAACACTCATAAGATTTATGTCCTATCTTTATTTTTTTTAAAAAAGGGACTTCCCTGGTGGTCCAGCAGCTAAGATTCCAAGCTCCCAATGCAGGAGGCCTGGGTTCAATCCCTGGGCAGGGAACTAGATCCCACATGCCCCAGCTAAGACCTGGCACAGACAAATAAAAATAATAAATTACTTAAAATCTTTATTTAAAAAATCTCCCTTAAAAAAAAAATAGTTCCCACTTTCCCAAAGTCTTTTGCTTCCTTGCATTCCTGACTCCAGGCTTTTTCTGCTTCCCAGCCTTCCCACCTCCCTCTCAGGTCCCTAGCCTGCCAACCCAGTTGTCCAGCTGACTTTTTATCCCCCAAGCTACAGCAGGGCTGCAGAAGCCTTAACTGACATTTTGGCAATACCTCTGCCCTGCCAGTTGGTAAAGAATCTTCCTGCAATGCAGGAGACCTGGGTTCAATCCCTGGGTTGGGAAGATCCCCTGGAGAAGGAAATGGCAGCCCACCCACTCTAGGATTCTTGCCTGGAGAATCCCATGGACAGAGGAGCCTGGTGGGCTTCAGTCCTTGGGGTCACAAAGGACCGGACAGGCTGACCCACTAACACTCTCACTTTCACTGTTTCCCACTGGATGCCCTGCCCAAGTGGGACTGTGCCTTCCACCTCACCTGACCCCCTCTGCCCAGAACTCTGTCCAGCAGCCTGGGCCATGCTGCTCCTCCAGGACTCCCACCATCAAGGTGAACAGCTCAGCAGGGGAGAATCAGAGTGCCAGCTTCAGAGCCAGGGGGCCTGGGCTCCACTGCTTCACAGCTGTGCAGCTTCGGGCAAGTTTAACCTCTCTGAGCCTCCATATTCTCATCTGTGACAAGTGCTAACACGCGAGCCCATCAGAGGCTCACTGTTGGGAAGCTGAGGGCCACTGTGTCGTTTGATCCTCTCTGCCCATCCTTCCTACCCCCTGCAGTCTCTCATATGCATGGACCGCCCCCCTCCGCCAACCCCATCTCCTGTCAGAGCTCCTTACCAACTAAGTACAAACTGTGGGAAAGCACTAACCCACAGGAGGCCTACCTCTCTCCCCTCGATCATCCAGAGCTTTCCCTATCCTTGGAATGACAGCTCAAGT
>SJYF01000768.1:3226861-3240245 GCA_006410515.1 Procapra przewalskii
GCATGGACTGCCTCCCTCCGCCAACCCCATCTCCTGTCAGAGCTCCTTATCAACTAAGTACAAACTGTGGGAAAGCACTAACCCACAGGGAGGCCTACCTCTCTCCCCTCAATCATCCAGAGCTTTCCCTATCCTTGGAATGACAGTTCAAGTTCCTTTTTTTTTTTTCCTAGACCCTTCCCCAGGCTCTCTAGCAGGGGTGAGCTCTTCCTGTCTGAGGCCCCTCTGCCTTGATGGCCCAGGGGTGCTCCACGAGAGAACTTTTCCTCTCTTTATTTTACCTAAGCGAAAACAAAATGCCTGCAAGGAAGTTCTGTCCTCATTTACCTTTGCTTCTGCGCCCTCGATCAGAAGATAAAGACAAGGGACTATAGCAGACCCTGTGGGTTCCCTGCCCAGACTCCACTGGCAAGGAAAGTCATCCTGTGGGTGTTGACCACGGTCACATCCACCGCTTCTCCGGAGAAATGCCCTCCAGGCTCAGGAGCGCAGAGCAGGGGAGGCTGTGTCCCTTCAATCCCACCCCTGCTGCAGCCAGTGACGCCCCCCCAACCCCCCGCCACAGGGGGACAAAAGGCCAGCCCCCTTGCTGCCAGTGGAACCACCTCTGGGGTGCCACTCATGGCAGAGCTTCTGGTGGGATCAGCGTGAAGTTAGTCTCTAGCTACAGCCACACTTTGCTTAGTCAACCAGTCTCCCCAGCCTGCTTTCCCTGAAACCACCCCCCAATAAATCTTAGAACAAGAATCCCGCTCAGGCTCTGCTTCTGAGAAGCAGCAGCAGACTGATTAACCTGTGCACGCTTTGTGCTAAGCATTGTTTAAGCACTTTACCTACTCTACTGCGTTCAAAGCCCATCCATTAATAACACAAGGTCTATGACTTTGATTTCTCCATAAACCCTTCACCTCAGTGAGTTCCTGCTGACTGACTGCAGCTATGAAATTAGGATGCTTACTCCTTAGAAGGAAAGTTATGAACAACCTAGATAGCATATTAAAAAGCAGAGACATTGCTTTGCCAACAAAGGTCCATCTAGTCAAGGCTATGGTTTTTCCAGTGCTCATGTATGGATGTGAGAGTTGGACTAGAAAGAAAGCTGAGCGCCAAAGAATTGACGCTTTTGAGCTGTGGTGCTGGAGAAGATTCTTGAGAGTCCCTTGGACTGCAAGGAGATCCAACCCGTACATCCTAAAGGAAATCATTTCACTGGAAGGACTGATGTTGAATACTCTGGCCACCTGATGCGAAGAGCTGACTCATTTGAAAAGACCCTGATGCTGGGAAAGATTGAAGGCAGGAGGAGAAGGGGACGACAGAGGATGAGATGGTTGGATGGCATCACCAACTCAATGGACATGAGTTTGGGTAAACTCTGGGAGTTGGTGACGGACATGGAGGCCTCGCATGCTGTGGTCCATGGGGTTGCAGAGTCTGACGTGACTGAGTGACTGAACTGTGCTGATAGCCTTGTATCATTATCTATATATATGTCTGTATCATTATATCTGTATCTAGCCTTATAATATATCTAGCCTATATATCCACGGAGAAGGCAGTGGCAACCCACTCCAGTACTCTTGCCTGGAAAATCTCATGGGTGGAGGAGCCTGGTAGGCTGCAGTCCATGGGGTCACTAAGAGTCGGACACAACTGAGCTACTTTGCTTTCACTTTTCGTTTTCCTGCACTGGAGAAGGAAATGGCAACCCACTCCAGTGTTCTTGCCTGGAGAATCCCAGGGACAGGGGAGCTTGGTGGGGTGCCGTCTCTGGGGTCACACAGAGTTGGACATGACTGAAGCGACTTAGCAGCAGCAGCAGCAGCAGCCTATGTATTATATCTAGCCTTATATCCTGGCTCCTCCATTGTCCGTTCTCTCTTTTCGTAAAATTCCGATCTTCTTCAACCCGTCCACTCTCCGTGCCTGTAGACTCCGTGGGACTGACCTGTTCCCCAGATTCAGGAGTGGGCACATGATCCGGTCCTAGCCAATCACGGCATTCCATTTTGGCCGCAGTCATTGGCTCAGGGATGGGCACATGATCCCAACCAGACCAATAAAAATCAATTCCTGTCATTTCATTGGCCATACTGGGAAAGAGAAGTCGTCTTCCCACCAGGATTGGTTAACAAGGAGGATGAGAGGCCAGGGCTACCTGCGGCCGTATTGCCACCATGAGGAAAACCTGCTGCTAGGTGAAACCATCTGGGAGGAAAGGAGAGCCGAAACAGGTAGAGAGGTATGGATCCCTGTTACTAAGCATATGGATCAGCCACCCCAGCCTTTTAGTTTTTAGGCCAATAAATTCTCTTTTCTGCTTAATCAGATTTTGGTCACTCCCACTGAAATTATCCTGATTAGTACAAATAGGTGTCTTAAGATACCAGTAAACATCTATGGAACACTATTATGTAACAGGGCTGCCCGTTATTTATATTACATTGGTTTCATCACCTCATAAATTTTCAAAATCGCTTTGCCAAAATCTCTTGATAATGGCGGCAAATGAATCTGTTTGCTCACGTGGAAGAATTTTGAAAAACTGTTGTGCCACCATATGCTTTTTCTGTTGCTGTTATTTCCTTAAAAAATTTTTTTTATTGGAGTACAGTTGCATTATAGTGTTGTGTTAGTTTCTGCTGTACAACAATGCCATATGCTTTTAAAAGTTTTTAGCATTTAAAAAATCATTTTCATGCTAAGTTTAAGTTATTGCAAATGTAATTTCTCCCATATTGTTGTTTAGTTAAGTCGTGTCTAACTCTTTTGCTACCCTGTGGACTGTAGCCCACCAGGCTCCTCTGTCCATGGGATTTCCCCAGCAAGAATATTGGGATGGGTTGCCAGTTCCTTCTCCAGGGGATTTCCCAGACCCAGGGAGCAAGCCAGAGTCTCCTGCATCAGCAGGCGGATTCTTTACCACTGGGAAGAATGACATATTCAAATAAAACTCATACATTACTTTTTCAGATATGAAGTTCCACTTATGCAAGATGAATACAGTCTGGCAATCTGCCTGCCCTGTAACACTGTAATTATAGTTAACCATTCTTTATTGTACACACAGATTTGTTAAGAGGGTAGGTCTCACCTCAAGTGTTCTTACTACAAACAAAATCTCTCAGATCACTTTTATTATTATATTATTATTATTATTATTGGCTGCACTGCATAGTTTGTGGGATCTTCGTTCCCCAACTAGGGATCGAACTTGGGCCCTCAGCACTGAAATCACCCAAGTCCCAACCACTGAACAGGTAGGGAAATTCCTCTCTCTGATCACTTTTAAAAGCATATGGGGAATTCTCTGGCAGTCCAGTGGCTAGGACTCTGTACTTTCATTGCTAAGGGCCTGAGTTTGTTCCCTGGTTGGAGAACTAACATCCAGCAAGCTGCAAGGCATGGCCAAATAAATAAACAAATGTAAAAGCTGGGTGGAACCTTAATAGTGAAAGTGAAGTCACTCAGTCGTGTCTGACTCTTTGTGACCTATGGGCTGTAGTCAGCCAGGCTCCTCCGTCCATGGGATTTTCCAGGCAAGGATACAGGGGTGGGTTGCCATTTCTTTCTCCAGGGGATGTTCCTGACCCAGGGATCAAACTCGGGTCTCCCACGTTACAGGCAGACTCTTTACCATCTGAGCCGCCAGGGAATCCTGTAATACCCCAGTGATTTAATAACCATCACGAATCATTTACAAAATAGGTAGCAAACTCTTTTCTTAATGAAAAGAGTCAGAAATTTTGCTTCCTTTCCTCTTTCTGTTCCACATCCCCTGCAGTTCTAGCTATATATTCGGACAAGGCAATGGCACCCCACTCCAGTACTCTTGCTTGGAAAATTCCATCGACAGAGGAGCCTGGAAGGCTGCAGTCCATGGGGTCGCAGAGGGTCAGACACGACTGAGCGACTTCACTTTCACTTTTCACGTTCATGCACTGGAGAAGGAAATGGCAACCCACTCCAGTGTCCTCGCCTGGAGAATCCCAGGGACAGGGGAGCCTGGTGGGCTGCCATCTATGAGGTCGCACAGAGTCAGACACAACTGACGCGACTTAGCAGCAGCAGCTATATATTTGAGAATCTTTGTTGAACACCCATCATTTCTCTCCAACGAAATGCATAAATTTAAATATCTTCCACTTCCTATGATCGTAAGGCTATAAGGTTTAACTTTAATTTGTATTACTTCACCATTACAATCAATTAAAACAATATACAAAATATTATATAAAGCAATATACAAAATATTGACACTTATGAAATAAAACAAAAAATAATTTTATTAGAAATACATAGCTTAATGAAATGAGTGACTTTATTGGTAACAATGAATTCATCCCATTGGTGATGAAAATTCCTAACTGCTAGGGGACTTCCCTGGTGGTCCAGTGGTTAAGCTTCCACTGCAGATGACATGAGTTCAACCCCTATTCAGGGAACTACGTTCCCACATGCCACGCGGTGCAGCCAAAAATTTAAAAAAACATACTGCTAGAATGAATCAGGCTTTGGCATGAACTCTATCCCCACTTTTCATATAGAAAACTACTATGGAAAACTACCCAGCAATCGAAAAAAAATTTGATTCATGCAACAACTTGGATGAATTTCAAGGGTAATGAAATGGCTGGAAAAGCCAGTCTCAAAATGTCAGATACTGTCAAATTCCATGTATATGACATTCTCAAAATGGCGATATTCAAAGACGGGATGCCAGGGGTTAGGAATGGTGGGGGAGGGGTGGCTGGAGATAAAGGAGAAGCGCCTGGAAGCGCTTTGTGGCGATGGCGTAGTTCTGTACTGTGATTGTGATGGCGGTGATGTGAGTCCACACACGCAATGAAAGGGTGTAAACCACCCCCACACACTGCACCAGCATCAGCTTACTGCACTGCAGCTACAGAAGTTTACCCACTGGGGGAAGCTGGGGGAAGGATGTGTTGAACCTCTCTGTATTGCCTTTGCAACTTTCTATGAATCTATATTAATAATTAAAAAAAAAAAAAGATGTAGGGACTTCCTTGGAGAAGGCAATGGCATCCCACTCCAGTACTCTTGCTTGGAAAATTCCATCGACAGAGGAGCCTGGAAGGCTGCAGTCCATGGGGTCGCTGAGGGTCAGAGACGACTGAGTGACTTCACTTTCACTTCACTTTCATGCGTTGGAGAAGGAAATAGCAACCCACTCCAGTGTTCTTGCCTAGAGAATCCCAAGGACAGGGGAGCCTGGTGGGCTGCCGTCAATGGGGTTGCACAGAGTTGGACACGACTGAAGCGACTTAGCAGCAGCAGCAGGGACTTCCTTGGTGGTCTAGTGGTTAAGACTGCGTTTCCACTGCAGGGGGTGCAGTTTCAATCCCTGGTCAGAGAACTAAGATCCCTAATGCCACGTGGTGCAGGCAGATTAAAAAAAAGAAAAAGATGTGTGTACTGAGAAACCAGCTTCACATAAATCAGGAGACGGTTTGGAAGACGTTTTGTTACAGCCCTTTCATTCGATTCTTTAAATTCCTTCAGCACTATTTGCCAGAAATCATTTAGTGATCTTCCACAAAAATCAATTTTAATGCTGTATTAATGAGCAATTCCCTTAGGTCCTCTAATTTTGTGTGAAATAATGCATGGGGGACTTCCTTGGTGGTCCTATGGTTAAAACTGCACTTTCAATGCAAGAGACCTGGGTTCAGTTCCTGATCAGGGAACTAAGATCCCACACGCTGTGTGGCATAGCCAAAAAATTAAAAAATATATATTAAAAAGTTGAAAACAAAACTCAGGCATATTTTTTTAAATTAAAATAAGAAACACACACAGTGCATGGGAAGTGACCTGATTTGTCAGGACTTGTGACCCAGGCATAAGTCAGTTCTCTTGGGCCACAGAGACACTGCCGATCCCTCTTGTTTGGTGCCGCCGGGGACCCCCTGCTTCTGGGGATGGGACACTGATGAGACTGAGAGTGGTTGACACAGATGTTTCCTCTGTAAAGTAGGACAGGAGTAATTGTAAAGGGGATGAGATACTGAAAACCAGCTTGCAGCTTCATCCACACTAGTGGTCAGGCAGGTCAGCCTTGGAGGAGAGAGTAAATGGAAGTTAAAGATCTGGAAACTTTCTCCCCTTTGGAAAGTTACCAAGACACACCATCACCCCGGGGTAAAGTCAGACCCTATTCAAAGATCTTATTAATAGTCTTGTTTTTATATCAGAGGGAAGGATGTCCGTGTGTGTGTGTGTGTGTGTGTGTGTATGTGTGTGCTCGTCGCTCAGTCATGTCCAACTCTTTGCAACCCCATGGACTGTAGCCCTCAAGGCTCCCCTCTCCATGGAATTCTTCAGGCAAGAATACTGGAGTGGGTAGCCATTCCCTTCTCCAGGGGATCGTCCCAACCCAGAAGTTACAACAAGGGTAAGTGCAAAATCAGGCATTTGTCGGCCTCAGAAGTTGCCTTGTATGTTATAATGTCGAACACTGTTAGTACTTCCTGCTGAGCACAAAAGTGCTGGAAAAGACCACCTGCACAAAAATACAAAGAAAACAACCATCCGTTTTTTACTTCCCACCCCCACCCAGAGAAGCCTACAGTCCATGGGGTCTCAAAGAATCAGACACGACTTAGCAACTCCCACCCGAGAAATCCAACTTCAGTTGTCGCAGGACTGTCTTGCTGTGACCGGCAGGTGGCAGCGCCACTTCACTGTTGTCTCGGAGGCCTTGTTGATGGCTGACTCATTGATTTGGGGAAAATTCCGTATGTCCTCAGCTGCAGATTAATGGAAGCAAAATTTGCAGCTCTTTCCTTCTCTCCCACTTTGTCTTCCTCACGTTTTTTTTTTCCCTCAAAGGTGGGCAACCTCAACATCTAGCTCTAATTCGGTTTCCTTGAATAACACGTCTTTGATGCCAAAGAGGAATTTAGCTTTTAGTTTTGGCCATGGAAAGGCGAAGAATAAATAGATGACTGTGAAAACTCACTGATGGCTCACGTGTGCCCAGCACTGAGTCTGTTGCCTGGATCACCTCATTCAATCCTCTCAGTAAGATAAGGAGGCAAGCTTGGTTTTGACAACAGTGGTTCAGGCCTGGGGCACCTGGACCCGTTTTATGGGTTTCCTCTTTTAATAGCTAACCCAATGTGTTTTGCGAAATGTTCATAAAATGTTACATCATCAGTGTTTCTCATTGGAAGTTTATTGTTTAAAAACCTTTATTGGATAATGCCATCTGTTCTGGGTGACTCTATAACTCTTACGTATGATATTTTCATTTATAACTATTATACACACATACAATATTTATGGGTTTCCCTGGTGGCTCAGATGGTAAAGAATCCACCTGCAATGTGGGAGACCTGGGTTCTATCCCAGGATTTGGGAAAATCTCCTGGAGACGGGCATGGCAACCAACTCCAGAATTCTTGACTGGAGAATCCCACAGACAGAAGAGCCTGGCAGGCTGCAGGCCTTGGGGTCTCGAAGAGTGGACACGACTGAGCAACAAGCCCACATGCACATAATATTTATATTTATTATATAAATATATATGTGTGTGGGGGGGGTATATACTGGCTGGGCGAGGCCAGTGGGTTCCAGTCCTCAGCAGATGTGTGTGTACCTGGCTCCTTCCCAGATGAAAGGCTATTACCAAATATCACTAGATGGTAAAAGATCACCAAACCCAACAATTAGGTTCACCTGGTATTACCCAGCTAAACCCCTACCATGCAGATAAAGATATCATGATACAAAGAAGTGGAGATTTGGGACTTCCTGATGGCCCAGTGGTTAGGACTCCAAGCTTCCAATGCAGCGGGCACAGGCTCAGACCCTCCTCAGGGAACTAAGATCCCACATGCCGAACAGCACAGCCCAGAAAAAACAAGAAGTGGTAATTTTTTTAAGACACACAGTTGTTATTCACTTGCTAATTCATTGCTAAGTCTTTTTGACTCCATGGACTCTAGCCCACCAGGCTCCTCTGTCCACGGAAATTTCCAGGCAAGACGACTGGGGTGGGTTGCATTTCCTTCTCCAGGGGATCTTCCTGACTTACGGATTGAACCCAGGTCTCCCATATTGGCAGACGGATTCTTTACTGCTAAGCCACCTGGGAAGCCCCAAGACACGTAGTAACAACCTAATTCCCTGTCCCTTCCAGATGTACAGCTCTGACCTTGTGGATTTAAGAAAAAAAAGAAAACTCTGAATACAGGCTTCTCATTTATCTCTTGATAAATGTCATCTTTCTGATTTGACTTTCTGACAATTTAGACTTCCTTGAAACTATTAACTCTGTCATCTAACTGATAATCTATCAAATGCTGTGCTGCTTAGAAATTTAATAATGTCTTCTATGTCCCCTTCTTTGTGGCCAAGTTTAAGAACAGAGCTTATTGATCGTTCACAAATTTCATTTACAATCATAAGTGAAAGTGAAGTCACTCAGCTGTGTCCGACTTTTTATGACCCCATGGACTGTAGCCTACCAGGCTCCTCTGTCCAAGGGATTTTCCAGGCAAGGGTACTGAAGTGGGTTGCTATTTCCTTCTCCAGAGGATCTTCCCGACCCAGGGATTGAACCCAGGTCTCCCACATTGTAGGCAGATGTTTTGCCATCTGAGCCACCAGGGAAATCCTATTTAAGATCATGCTGACAAATTAAATGCAGGGCTGGCTACATAATTTGTGGGGTCCAGTGCAAAAAGAAAATGCAGAGCCTCTTGTTAAAAATTTCAGAATTTCACAATGGAGACAAAAGAACTGTAAACAAAGGGTGGGCCCTTCTGAGTGTGAGACCTTGCAAGACTACACAGATCATACACCCATGAAACCAGCCCCTGATTAAGCTTCTTTTGTAATGGCTTAAGCAAGTGAGATTTTATTCTTTCCGTGTAATAAAAGATCCAGAGGCAAATAATGCAGGACATCTGCCCTTCTCTCTTCTTTCCCACTCTTTTTAACATCCAACTTTCTCCTCCTGACACAGAATAGCTGCAGAACCTCAAACCATTGTATCCACATTCCAGGTGGGAAGAATGAGGCATGACCAAAAACAAAGAGCAAAATGCTTCACCTTTTAAGCATTTGCTTTTTTAATTCAGAAAGCTAAAACCTCTTCAGAGATTTCGGCCTACATCTCGTTGGCCAGAACTGTCACATGGTCCCTTAGCTGCAAGGGAGGCTTGGAATAAGAGTGTCCCATTCCAGCAAAAGAGACACAGAGGTATAGAACAGTCTTTTGGACTCTGTGGGAGAGGGCAGGGTTGGATGATTTGGAAGAATAGCATTGAAACATGTACATTATCACATGTGAAATGGATCGCCAGTCCAGGTTTGATGCATGAGACAGGGTGCTCGGGGCTGGTGCACTGGGATGACTCAGAGGGATGGGATAAGGAGGGAGGTGGGAGGGGGGTTCAGGATGGGGACACATGTACACCTGTGGCGGATTCATGTCAATGTATGGCAAAAACCACCACAATATTGTAAAGTAATTAGCCTCCAGTCCCTTGGACTATGAGGAGATCCAACCAGTCCATTCTAAAGGAGATCTGTCCTGGGTGTTTATTGGAAAGACTGATGCTAAAGCTGAAACTCCAGTACTTTGGCCACCTCATGCGAAGAGTTGACTCATTGGAAAAGACCCTGATGCTGGGAGGGATTGGGGGCAGGAGGAGAAGGGGACGACAGAGGATGAGATGGTTGGATGGCATCACCTACTCGATGGACATGACTCTGAGTGAACTCCAGGAGTTGGTGATGGACAGGGAGGCCTGGCGCGCTGCTATTCATAGAGTTGCAAAGAGTCGGACGCAACTGAGCAACTCAATTGAACTGAACTGAAAATAAATAAATTTATATTTAAAAAAAAAAAATGTGTCCCGTTCTCCAGCTTCAAATTGAGAATGGAGTGCAAATGGCTGTGGGAAGTATTTCAATGATGTATTTTGCAGAACAAATTACCCCAAAGTGTCATAGCTTAAAGCAAGAATTTTATTTTCTATGACCTAGAAAGTCAAGCATTTGGACAGGGCTCCACTGGGTGATATTAATGAGGGTCATTCGATCTGTGCAAGAGTCCAAAACAGCTTCCCCCATCTATCTGGCACTCTGGTGGGGATGGTGGGGGTCTGTACACAGCCTTCCCAGCCTGGCACTCTCAAGTGCTCAGACTTCTTACACAGCAACTTGGGAACCCCAGAAGGTGTTCCCAGAGACTGTTCTGGTCTCAGGGCAGAAGTTGCACAGCCTTGATGACTGTGTTTTGCATTTCCAGAGGTCACTTGCACTGGGACTCTCTTTTGTTTAATTTTTCATTAGAGTATAGGTGATTTACAATGTTACATTAGTTTCTATGGTACAGCTAAGTGCATCAGTTATACATATACACATATCCACTCTTTTTTAGATTCTTTTCCCATATACTTCATTACAGAGTTGTTGTTTTCAGTCGCTCAAGGCGTGTCCAACTCTGCATCCCCCTGAACAGAGGCACGCCAGGCTTCCCTGTCCTTCACTACCTCCCTGAGTTTGCTCAGATTCGTGTCCATTGAGTGGGTGATGCCATCCAACCATCTCATCCTTGTCACCCCCTTCTCCTCTTGCCCTCAGTCTTTCCCAGCATCAGGGTCTTTTCCAATGAGTCAGTTCTTCCCGTCAGGTGGCCAAAGTATTGGAGCTTCAGCTTCAGTATCAGTCCAGCCAATAAATATTCAGGGTTGATTTCCTTTAGGATTGACTGGTTTGATTTTGCAGTCCAAGGGACTGTCAACATCACAGAGTATTGGGTAGAATCCCCTCTGTTATACAATAGGCCCTCATTGAAAAGAAAAGTGAAGGTGTTAGTTGCTCAGCTGTGTCCGACTCTTGCAATCCTGTGGACTGTAGCCTGTCAGGCTCCTCTGTGCATAAAATACTCCAGGCGAGAATACTGGAGTGAGTCGCCATTTCATTCTCCAGGGATCTTCCTGACCCAGGGATCGAACCCCAGTCTCCTGCATTGTGGGCGGATCCCTTACCGTCTGAGCCACTGAAGCTCTAGGCTCTTATTAGTTTGTATTTTACATATGGTAGTGTGTACGTGTCAACTCCAGTTTCCCAAATATTTCCTCTCCCCTACTCCCCTTCCCTCGCTTTCCCCCTTGGTAACTGTAAGTTTCTTTTCTGTATCTTTGCACTGGACTCTTAATCAACCTGTCAAATCCAAGAGAAGACATAGACCCAGCAGTGTAATAAAGCCTGCTCAGACTGGCCAGCAACACTGTCAAAAATTTTGCAAATCAAACACTGACTTGAAATAAGTCACAGTGTAAGTATTTACACCACAGAAATTGGGGAACACTGCACATTAGGACTTTTCCCTTTAGAAATCCGGTTGTTATTTAATGGGATAACACTGCACGGACTTTATCTCTCCACAGGAAAAGTATGAACACATTTTCAGCCACGTCTTATACCATCCACAGCAAGCCAACCTCAGTATCCTCCAGATAAGCTTTCTCTGGTCCAGCCCATATCTCCGTGCGGTCCATGGGGATATCATGAAAGATCTTGTCACCTGCTTTCTACAGTTCCTGACCCACTAGTCTTGGAACTCTATACAAAAACAAAACTCAGCTGTTTGGGGCTCAACATGTTCCAAAAGAACCGTGCCAACTCCTGGCATCGCTGCTGTCTTTCCATGTCCTCAGTAACTTGTTCTAGATTTTTTTTTTAAATTAGCTTGTTTATTTTTGAGTTTATTTATTTATTCTTGGCTGTGCTGCGTCTTTGTTGCTGCACAGGCTTTTCTCAGTTGTGACAAGCACGGGCTCCTCTCCAGCTGTGGGGTGCGGGCCCCTCACTGTGGCTTCTCTTGTTGTGGAGCGCGGGCTCCAGGGTGCAGGGACGTCAGCAGTCCCAGCACGTGGGCTCAGTAGCTGTGGCTCCCAGGCTCTGGAGCACAGGCTTAGTACCCGTGGTGCATAATCTTAGTTGCTCCTTGGCATGTGGGATCTTCCTAGACCAGGGATCGAACCCGTGCCTGCTGCATTGGCAGGTGGATTCGCTACCACTGAGCCAGGAGGGAAGCCCCTCCAGTTTTCTTTTTTTCAAGAATTATTTTGGTGTGTGATTCCTGAAAGCCTTCTCTCGAATTTCTCCTTTCTTGAAAATTAAGACAAATTATTTTTTTAAACTTTTAATTATATGGTATAATACACGTACCAAAAAAAAGACATAAACTATATACAAATCAAGCACTCACAGCACTGCCCACAGTCGGTAAGCTGAGTGCTGGGACTCCCAGAGACGCCCACGATGCATCCTTCCCTAGAGGAGCCCCCTCTTTTCCACCACTCTCCTGGCTTTAGCGGAATGTACGCCTCTGTGTTCTTCACGGTTCCAGCTATTTTCTGCGTATGCCTAAGTCACATCGTTGAATAACTGAACGCTCGACGACTGGAACTAGACTCTGGATAACTGGGACAGACTTTGCCCACATCTGACCTTTCAGTGCCTCATCCTTTCTTTTGTCAAAGATTAACGAGACTGATTTCACATCCATTGTGATATAATCTTTCAGAAAATTTTAGGCCCAAACGGTCCAAAATCTGGATGTGTTGTCCTGAGGTTTCATCAGTACTCAACAGAATGTTAACGTCTCAGGAAATAAGAGATTGAAATGTTAAATATGGTTTCTGCTGAGCTGAGTCTTGGGTTTCTTGATCATCAATCAAATCTACTTAGAGAAAAGAAAAATAATTGTCAAAAGTATATGTGTGATACATAATACGTATTTATAGATAATGTATATGTATCATGTATCACACATAACTACAGGTATTATACGACGCTGTTTATATTTGCATTCTACCCATATTCAGCCCTCTAGTTCCCACCCTGCACTTTTGTGTTGAGTTTTTGACCACACCCCGCAGCATGTGGAGCCTTAGTTGCCTGGCCAGGTATCGAACCTGCGCCTCCTGCGTTGGAAGGCAGAGTCTTCACCACTGGACCGCTAGTTTTATGTGCTTCTCAGTGGGGCTACGTTGACAAAATGCTCTCCTTAGCCAAACTTCAGTTTGGTCAAGTTTCTCTGAGCCCTCCTTGCAACAAGGCGTTTACCTTGGTCCCCTCCAGCCCCTCAGTTTTAGCAAGAATCCTACTAAGCCTGCTTGTAAGTTTACTCCTTGGAAGAAAAGCTATGACCAACCTAGACAGCTCATTAGAAAGCAGAGACATTACTTTGCCAATAAAGGTCCTTCTAGTCAAGGTCATGGTTTTTCCAGTGGTCGTGTATGGATGTGAGAGTTGGACTGTGAAGAAAGCTGAGTGCAGAAGAACTGATGCTTTTGAACTGTGGTGTTGGAGAAGACTCTTGAGAGTCCCTTGGACTGCA
>SJYF01000768.1:3249506-3261346 GCA_006410515.1 Procapra przewalskii
AAAAGGCTTGTAAAAGAAGTACCTAGCAGAGTGTCTGGCATGAATATAATTTCTTTTCCTTTTTAAAATTAACATTTGTCAGAAAAAAAGCTAAAGCTTTTACTTCTTTTTCATAAAGCTCTCCTTTTCTTTGTGATTTCTCCTGTTTGTATTCTTTGACACTTAGAGGCCATCGGAAGGTCATATTTGCTCTTTCTTTTAATTGTTTCATCCTTCAGGAATTAATTTTGATATATGAGGGGAGGTATCCACATTCGTGCCTCTATCCACCCCTTCTAGCCAGTTTCCTCACAGCACATTTTCACTCACGCATGCCCAGTTTCAAGGGCTGGTGACCGCATGTGGTCAGCAGGGACCAGATTGGCTAGCAAGCACGGGGCTGAAGTTACAGACATCCTCTCTCCTGTCCCTGAGTATTTACCGTGACTTGCAAGCGCCTTGGAGAGAGAGTATTTTTAGCAGCTGTTGACACATCCAGGCTCCAGGCAGCATCTTCATCATGATGTCACCTGATTTCTTTAAAGGTGTTGGAGCGCTTCTTTCAGCTCCCCGTTGAGGGCCGATATTTAAAGGCCTGTTTTGGTTCCATCCTCAGTTTTGAATGCATGTAACCCATGGCAACCGTGAGGCTCCTGGAAGCTGACAGCTGTGTTCGGTTTCCACCAGGCTGAGCTGAGAAGTTGGGGAGAAAGGAGTTGGCCACCGCGTGCGAAATGGCAGCCAGGTCATGGGGAGACCATCCTCTGCAAATTTGATCAGGCTTGTTAACCACAACACCCTCTGAGGGGCACGTGACTCCCCCTCAGAGCTTTCATTAGGGGAAGTGAAGGGGGAGAGCAGAGTTAATGAAGCCAGAATCGGGGTTGAGTGCCCCATGAGCCGCCTGGCTGCTTATGGATAAACCACGTTTTCACAGTCACAGCCTACATCGCCCACTGGGCCCGCCTCTCAGAACCTTGTTCTTATAATTATGCCTAGGGGATGGCTTGAACACTGTGCTGGGTACAGGGCCCCTGCCCAGCTCCAGGAGGTCCCATTTCCATTGCATTTTATAGAGATTGGTGCCCCCTAGAATACGTGTCTTCTAGGAATACAATGAGAAATACACCCTTCGCAGTGTGTACAGCCTACATCCCCGTTTGAGGAAAGAGTTCAGAAAAGGAATCAAGAGACCCAGCTCCACCCAACGCCACCACTGACCAGTTCTCTGACTTCTCTCTGCAGCCATTTCCTCATTTAGTTGATTTGGATTTTAAGGGATGCCTCCCGTTGTAGTGTCCTCCAATTCTCTGAGTTCTTTTTTTTTTAAATATATTTATTAATTATTTATTTGACTGTGCCAAGTCTTAGTTGTGGCCCAGGAATCTTCAATCTTCGTTGCTGCGTGTAGGATCTTTTAGTTGAATGGCTCGCGAGCTCTTAGTTGCAACGTGTGGGATCTAGTTCCTTGACCAGGAATTGAACCCAGTCTCCCTGCTTTGGGAGCTCAGAGTCGGAGCCATTGGCCCACCAAGGAAGTCCCTCTGTGTTCATGGTTTTGAGAATAAGTGACCTCCCTTGGGAAGACAGCAGAAAAGAGAACAGTTTCGTAGCTGGTATCATCTTCGTGTATGTCTTTAGAGACTGCCCAGTGCCTACAGGGCTAAGTCCCAATCTCACTGAAGGTCCCTAAGATCCTTCACCATCTCCAGACTCATGCCCTGCCCCTCTATCCCCTCATCCGGTGCTATAACCTCTTCCCAAGATATCCGCATCTCCCACCCTGAGGCTCTGTTATTCCTCCAGCTCTCTCCTCTTTGTGGAATGCCCTCTTCCCCTTTTCATTTGGGACACCCTCTTAGAGATCTAGCTTCCATGCTGCCTCCTCCATGGAGGCCTCTTTGACTTCCTCTGGATGAATCAAAGCACCTAAGATGGGACTTGAATATGATTCCCTCTGTTCCTGAGCGTGGGTGGATGGAATGTGTCGGCAGAGCCTCATTCCTCATGTCCATGTGCTTCCCAGCTCCAGCGCTGCCTGTAGTGATGCTCCTGTGAATTCCAGTTTTTCCAAATCAACTCTGCATTACCTTCATGTTAAACAAGAAAAGTATGAATGAAGCAAGAAACTAGAGGCTCAGTACAAATTATACTCAGCAACGGTTGTCTAAATACCCAGTCTCAAGTTCTCTTTGAGTTTTGAGAAACGAACCCAGAAAATATGTTTCAAGGGGCCATTTTATTCAACCTGTTGTTTCCTTCACCTTAATCACTCACTCTAATCAGTTTTAGCAAGAGAGGAATGCTAACATTTCTTTTGTACTTACACATTTGAACACGGATAAGATGTTCAAGCTGGTTTTAGAAAAGGCAGAGGAACCAGAAATCAAATTGCCAACATCCGCTGGACACTGAAAAAGCAAGAGAATTTCAGAAAAACATATATTTCTGCCTTATTGACTATGCCAAAGCCTTTGACTGTGTGGATCACAATAAACTGGAAAATTCCGAAAGAGATGGGAAAACCAGATTACCTAACCTGCCTCTTGAGAAACCTGTATGCAGGTCAGGAAGCAACAGTTAGAATTGGACATGGAACTATGAACAGACTGGTTCCAAATAGGAAAAAGAGTACGTCAAGGCTGTATATTGTCACTCTCCTTATTTAACTTATATGCAGAGTACATCATGAGAAATGCTGGGCTGCTGCGAGAAATATCAGTAACCTCAGATATGCAGATGCTGCTGCTGCTAAGTTGCTTCAGTCGTGTCTGACTCTGTGCGACCTCATAGACGGCAGCCTACCAGACTCCCCCATCCCTGGGATTCTCCAGGCAAGAACACTGGAGTGGGTTGCCATTTCCTTCTCCAATGCATGAAAGTGAAAAGTGAAAGTGAAGTCGCTCAGTCGTGTCCAACTCTTAGCGACCCCATGGACTGCAGCCCACTAGGCTCCTCCGTCCATGGGATTTTCCAGGCAAGAGTACTGGAGTGGGGTGCCATTGCCTTCTCCCAGGTATGCAGATGACACCATCCTATGGCAGAAAGTGAAGAAATAAAGAGCCTCTTTATGAAAGTGAAAGAGGAGAGTGAAAAAGTTGGCTTAAAGGTCAACATTCAGGAAACTAAGATCATGGCATCCGATCCCATCACTTCATAGGAAATAGATGGGGAAACAGTGGAAACAGTGACTGACCTTATTTTGGGGGGCTCCAAAATCACTGCAGATGGTGACTGCAGCCAGGAAATTAAAAGATGTTTACTTCTTGGAAGGAAAGTTATGACCAACCTAGACAGCATATTAAAAAGCAGAGATATTACTTTGCCAACAAAGGTCCATCTAGTCAAGGCCATGGTTTTTCCAGTGGTCATGTGTGGATGTGAGAGTTGGACTGTGAAGAAAGCTAAGTGCTGAAGATTTGATACTTTTGAACTGTGGTGTTGGAGAAGACTCTTGAGAGTCCCTTGGACTGTAAGGAGATCCAACCAGTCCATCCTAAAGGAAATCAGTCCTGAATATTCATTGGAAGGACTGATATTGAAGCTGAAACTTCAATACTTTGGCCACCTGACGTCAAGAGCTGACTCATTTGGAAAGACCCTGATGCTGGAAAAGATTGAGGGCAGAAGGAGAAGGGGAAGACAGAGGATGAGATGGTTGGATGGCATCACTGATTCAATGAACATGGGTTTGGGTGGACTCTGGGAGTTGGTGATGGACAGGGAGGCCCGGCGTGCTGCAGTTCATGGGGTTGCAAAGAGTTGGACACAACTGAGCGACTGAACTGAACTGAACTGAAGCCCTGCCCCCTTATATAAAAATAAGATATTAGCTTAGATATCTTAAAAATAAGATTGCCAGATAAAATACAAGACAACCAGTATAATTTGAATTAAGATGTATGACAAATAGATTTCTTAGCTTGCATTAATAGTAAGATTTTATGGAAAAACGCAAACAAAATTTTTGGCCAGCCCAGTATGACTATGTCCCAGAGTATAAGGTCCTTCCTTACTAAGGGACATACTCGTACTTAAGATGACTTTATTGTTTATCTGAAATTCCAGTGTAACTGGTGTCCTCTATTTCTATTTGCTAAACCTGGCCATCCTGCTTGGAAATCATCTCCCCTAACTTCTCTCCAGCACAGAACCACCTTTGACAACATCTGATATGTCAACACACACATTGATATGTGATCCTCTTGTCTTCCTTAAATCATCCTGCAAACCAGTCCATATAATTCTGGACTTTTTTGGTGTTAGAAAGTGCTTTGTTATACCAATTCAGAGTCTGATTTCCATGCTTTTCATCCAGAATTATTCTAGATTTGAAAAAAATCATCATCATTATTCTTTAATAATAATTTTTAAAAATATGGACAGCACGGTGATCAAACCAGTCAATCCTAAAGGAAATCAACCCTGAGTACTCATTGGAAGGACTGATGCTGAAGCTGAAGCTCCAATACTTTGGCCATCTGATGCGAAGAACCAACTCATTGGACAAGACCCTGCTGCTGGGAAAGACTGAAGGCAGGAGGAGAAGGGGACAACAGAGGATGAGATGGTCGGATGGCATCACTGATGCGATGGACATGAGTTTGAGCAAGCTCCAGGAGAAGGTGAGGGACAGGGAGCCTGGCGTGCTGCAGTCCATGGGATCATAAAGAGTTGGACCAGACTTGGTAACTGAACAACAGTTTTGTTTACAGCAAAGTTTCTACTCAAACAGCAGTTGCTTGCTCCATTCCTTCCTATTCCTGAGCATTTCTTTCTAAACTTTAATTCTTTCTCCTGGTAGATACTTAATACTGCTATTCCCTTTTTATCACTGTTTATTCATTTTTAATTGGAGGATAATTGCTTTACAGTATAGTGTTGTTTTCTGCCATACATCAGCATGAATCAGCCATAGATACACATATGNCCTCCCTCAAGACCGTCCCTCCCACCCCATCCCGCTGGCTAGGTTATCACAGAGCGCCACACTCGAGCTCCCTGCGTCAAACAGTAAATTTCCACCGGCTGTCTAATTTCACCTACGGTAATGCCTATGTTCCAGCGCTACTCTCTCAGTTCGTCCCCCGCCTCCTTCCCCACCTGTGTCGGCCAGTCTGTTCTCTATGTCTGCACCTCCACGGCTGCCCCACGAATAGGTTCACCAACATATGAGAGTAGGGAGAAAGTTACAATAAACCACATACACCCCTCACCCCGTTTCAGCCATGATCAACTCATGAAGTCTTGTTTCACCTATACTTCATACCCTGTCCTTCCTCTTCCTCCCACCGCTGGCCCCAAGACATCCTATCATTTCATCTAAGAATGCTTCAAACACAGCTGCTGCTTCACTCAGCACAGTGGACCTTGTCTATTGAGTCTGTCTTCGTCCCTTAGGGCTGCCATAACAATATAGCACAGACTGGGTGGTTTACAGTCGAAAGAAATGCACCTCTCAAAACTCTGGAAGCTGGAAAGTCCAAGGTCAAGGCACCAGCAGACACAGGGTCTGGTGGGGACACACTCTCTGCGCCAGCTCACTATAACCTCTCCGGGCAGGAGGGGCAAGGCAGCCATCTGGGGCTCTGATTCAGCATGAGGGCTCCAATCTTATTCATGAGGGCTCCACCCTCATGACCTAATCACCCCCCATGTAATAGCATCACATGAAGGGTTAGGATTTCAACATATGAATTTGGTTGGGAGGGTGGGACATAAACGTTCAGTCTATAGTAGGTCCTAATACACAAGACCATTCAGCACCTTAAAGCCTCCTGTTGTCCCTCATTCACTTCCTCTTACCCTTCCACAAGCTATATGATGATTTTCAGTTAAACCAGTATTTCAGAGTTTACTTATTATTATTACTAATTTAGCCTTGCCATGTAACATGTGGGATCCCAGTTCCCTAACCACAGATCGAACTTGTTGCCCCTGCAATGAGTGAGGAGTCATTAACAGTGAGGAGACTTAAAAAAAAAAAATTATTATTTATTTTAACAGAAGGATAATTGCTTTACAGAATTCTGTTGTTTCCTGCCAAATAATGGTGAGGGGTCTTAATCACTGGACAGCCAAGGAAACCCCCAGAGCTTATTTATTATGATCAAATGAAATATCAGTTACTGGGGAGCCAAGTAGAATACCATGGCTACATTTTCTTTCTTGCACAAAACATTTTGCTCTTTTTGGACTTCATAAGTCCAAGGCGACTTTTTTGCAGTAGTCGCCCAGGATCTGTCCTTCCCTTCTTCCTTGTCACAATAGAAATCCCCTTGCCCCTTTGTTACATGGCACACAGAGAAACAGAACCAATAGGAGATATATCTTAATATATTTCTGTTGTTGGTCAGTCCCTAAGTTTTATCCAACTTTTTGCAACCCCAGGGCCTGCAGCATGCCAGGCTCCTCTGTCCTCCGCTATCTCCCAGAGTTTGCTCAAATTGATGTCAATTGAGTTAGTGATGTTATCCAACCATCTCATCCTCTTCCACCCTCTTCTCCTCTTGCCTTCAATCTTTCCCCAGCATCAGAATCTTTTCCAATGAGTTGCCTCTTGGTATCAGGTGGCCAGAGTATTAGAGCTTCAACTTCAGGATCAGTCCTTCCAATGAATATTCAGGGTTGCGTTCCTTTAGGATGGACTGGTTGGATCTCCTTGCAGTCCAAGGGACTCTCAAGAGGCTTCTCCAACACCACAGTTCAAAAGCATCAATACTTCAGTGCTCAGCCTTCTTTATGGTCCAACTCTTACATCCATACATGACCACTGGAAAAACCACAGTTTTGACTATATGGGCTTTTATCAGCACAGTGATGTCTCTCCTTTTTAATATGCTGTCTAGGTTTATCATAACTTTTCTTCCAAGGAGCAAATGTCTTTTGCTTTTGGAAAAAGCAGTCACTGTCCAAGTGATTCTGGGCCCAAGAAAATAAAATGTTACTGCTTACAGTTTTTCCCATTCCATTTGCCATAAAATGATGGGACCAGATGCCATGATCTTAGTTTTTTGAATGTTGAATTTCAAACTAGCTTTTTCACTCTCCTCTTTCACCCTCATCAAGAGGATCTGAGTTTCCTGATCGGGAATTTTACCCAAGTCCCCTACATTGGAAGCATGGAGTCTTAACCACAGGACCACCAGAGAAGTTCCTAAATTTTTTTTTTTAATTAAGTTAATTTTATTGAAGTATACCTGATTTACAATATTATGTAGGTTCATCAGTACCATTTTTCTCCATTCTGTGTTTATGTGTTATTACACAATGCTTGTTTTTCTCTGACTTATTTCACTATGTATAACGGGTTGAAAGTTTCACAGGTTCATCCACCTCACTACACGGCTGCTCTCTTTATGCATTCATCTATCGGTGGACATCTAGATTGCTTCTGTGTCCTGGCTATTGTAAATACTACTGCAGTGAGTGATGGGGTACATGTGTCTTTTTCAATTGCAGTTTTCTGAGGGTGTGTGCTGGGTCATGCATGTGTGCTAAGCCACTTCAATCATGTCTGACTGTTTGCTACCCTATGGACTGTAGCCCACCAGGCTCCCCTTGTCTCCAGGCAAGAATACTGAAGTGGGTTGCCATGCCCTGCTCCAGGGCATCTTCCCAACCCAGGAATCAAACCCAAGTCTCTTACGACTCCTGCATTGGCAGGCAGATTCTTTACCTCTAAAGCCACCTCCTCGTTAGTATTTTAAGAAATCACCATTGTGTGTGTGCTCAGTTGCTCAGTCATGTCCGACTCTTTGTGACCCCAGGGACTGCAGCCTGCCAGGCTCCTCTGTCCGTGGGAATTCTCCAGGCAAGAATATCGCATTGCTATGCCCTCTTCCAGAGGATCTTCCCAACCCAGGAATTGAGCCCAGGCCTCCCACATTGGAGGAGGATTATTTACCATCTGAGCCACCAGGGAACTATTCGCCTTAGTGGCTTTAGCAGTTCACATTCCCACCAACTGTTGTTCCCTCTCCTTCACACCCTCTCCAGCATTTATTGTTTGTAGATTTTTTGATGATGGACATTCTGACCAGTGTGAGGTGACACCTCAATAATGAGCATTTTTTCATGTGTTTGTTGGCCATCTGTATGTCTTCTTTGGAGAAATGTCTGTTCAGGTCTTCTGCTCATTTTTTGACTGGATTGTTTGGTTTTTTATGTATGTTTTTATCAACTCCAATTGTGGAAACTTAAGTACTTTAAGCAATCAGTCTGATTGATGAATTTAGTTAGTTAAATTCTTTTAAGCAATTTAAACTGAATTTATAAAATTACCTGATTAGAATTTCCAAACTAAAAAGTAAAACCTCCCCAGATATTTAAATAACTGTCAAAATCTAATAAATCAAGCTTCTCATAATGAATTATCTTAGAAACGAATATTGTTTGCCAACTTAAACCAGTTCTCTAAACTTCATACTCAAAATCAAAAGGTAAAATCAATTACCAAATTATACATTCTCAGTTGGAATTGCAGCCTGTTTTGTTATACTCTAATATGCAAATACCCTTCAACAGCACAAACCTTTGAATACTCAATATATGCAGATCATCTCAATGAATACAAAATCCTTCCTTTTCCTGACCGTAATAAATATGTATCATTATTAATAATTTGATTTATTTCATCTCTGTATTTAATTAGACATTTTTCTAGGAGTAGAATTGCTGGTTACAGGGTGTGCGTATGACCCAGTAATTCAACCCTTTGTTATAAACATAACAGTAAGGCTTGCATATGACCACCAAAAGCCATGAACCAGAAGTTCAGATCAGTATTACACTTAAGGTCTTCCTACTGGAAACTCCAGAAATGTCCACCAACAGTGGATGTGTAATACGCAGTGTATTCACCCAGTGGAGTGCTACCCAGCAATGAGGTGAATGACCCACAGCCACACACACTGTGTGCACCGGAATTTACTGCCTGATCCCATTCATATCAGGTGTAAAGCGAATCTGTGTCATCGTAAGTCAGACAGAAGTTGCCCTGGGAGAGAGGCAGTGATGAGAATGGAGTGTGATGGAGGGTCTGTTCTGTTTCTTGATGTCGGTGTGGCTCTCGGTTTGTGAAAATTCTTCAAGTCCTACGTGAAGATATGTGCGTGTTTCTGCATGTGGATTTGTTGTTCAGTGACTCAGTCGTGTCCAACCTTTTGCAACCCCGTGGACTACAGCATGCCAGGCTTCCCTGTCCTTCATCGTTTCCTGGAATTTGCTCAAACGCGTGTCCATTGAGTCAGTGATGCCATCTAACCATCTCATCCTCTACCGCCCTCTTCTCCTTTGCTTTCAGTCTTTCCCAGCATCAAGGTCTTTTCCAGTGAATCAGCTCTTTGTCTCAGGTGGCCAAAGTAGTGGAGTTTCAGCTTCAGCATCGGTCCTTCCAATATTATACTTTAGGAAATAGTAATTTTTTAAAACTTGGGCAGAAAGGAGTAGTTTTATCATCCCAGGGAAATTGGGTTACCTGCTTCAGGGCAGTAATATTGCATATGAGACCCAAGTTTTTCCTAAGACAGGGATCCAGACTACGTGCATTCTGAGCAAATCTTCTCAAACTTTGGAAGAATTCACTGAACTATTTTTACTGTCATCGAAACAAGGGACTCTCAAGTCCATGCCTTTGATGTAATGGATTATATCATCTCCTGGGTCACTCCACTCCCCAGTTCTCACTCCACCCCAACTTGACTTGTGACCCCCATTCCTGCTGTACACATGCTAAGTCACTTCAGTTGTGTCTGACTCTGTGACCCCATGGACTATAGCCCGCCAGGCTCCTCTGTCCATGGGATTCTCCAGGCAAGAATAGTGGGGCAAGTTGCCATTTCTACCCAAGAGATCTTCCAGACCCAGGGATCGAAGCTGAGTCTTTTGCGTCCCCTGCATTGGCAGGTGGGCTCTTTATCACTAGCGCCACCTGGGAGAACCCATTCCTGCTGTATAGAGCTTCCTTTCTGCCTGGGTGCCTTTTCTTTGGCTCAAGGTATCTTAAGGTCTTACCATCTGCCATTTCCATTCCATCAGCTCTTTTACATTCTTATCAAGCCCTGGCTGAATTCTGGATTCTCTCATGGTCTTCCTTCCCTGCCAGGCCACTGCTCATTAGGCTGGATGCTGTCTTTCTCTCCCTTTTAAAAACATTTCTCTATTTGGCTGCTCCAGATCTTCACTGTGGCATGTGGGATCTAGCTCCCTGACCAGGGATTGAACCTCAGGGCCCCTGCCTTGGGAGGGTGGAGTCTTAGTCTTTGGACCGCCAGGGAGGTCCCTGTATTTCTCTCTGGGGCTTGTCTGATTCCTTTCCTATCACTCCTAAGGACACAGACACAGCCTGGTTGCAGAATAGTGCATGCTGTCCTTCTCTGCTTGAATTAACTTTATTCAGCAAAGCTCACGCCATGTTTGCTTTGAAGTTGAGGAGGTGGTGGTGGTGCCAAGTCATCCTGTTGAGCCTGAGATTGTAGTAAATGGAACATTCTAGGCCTTTTTTTTTTTTCCCCCTCACGAGATCAGCTATTTCTGTGCACTTAGAATTCTGAACCCATGGGCCAGACTTTCCATTTATCCTGATTACATTTCAAACGTTAGATTTCATCCATTATTCCAGCCTGTCAAGATATTGCCCAAATCTTAATTCAATCGCCCAAGATTGAGTTTATCCCTCGGAGCTCCGGATAAGCCTCCATGGCAGCATTCAGCGATGATAATGCCGCCTGGCCAGGACGAGTGCTGGGAATGACGCTTGGGTGTCAAGCACGGCTGCTCCCCACAGATAAAAACAGAGAAGATGATGGGCGGCGGCCCAATCGAGGATTTGGTATTTGAAAAATAAGCTCTTGGATCCCTTCCTCCTTGCCCTTCTGGCTTCCCGTTCAGTTACTCAGTTCCTTGGACCTGCTCTCCAAAGGCTGTGGACCAGAGAAGGAAGTTGTAAAGGAGAGTTTCAAACAAGGTTCCTGGTAAGAGCAAACGGGAGAGGTGGCTTTCTGGCCCCCCTTTTTTTTCCTTTTAACCTTTATTTGTGTGGCGGGGTTGGGTCTTGGCAGTGCTGGGAGTCTTCCTTGCAGCTTGCAGGACCTTTCGTTGTGGCTCTTGGGGCTCTCTAGGTGTGGCATGGGCTGAGTGGCTCTGAGGTATAGGGGATCGTAGTTCCTTGACAAGACATCGAACCCAGGTTCCCTGCATTGCAAGGCGGATTCTTAACCCCTGAACCACCAGGGAAGTCCCTCTGGGCACTTCTGAGGATTCCCTTTTTCTACCCCTAGAGTCCACATCAAAGATAACCAGAAGCTACACTAAGAAGGTATACAGAAACCCACCAGCTAACTGCCCAAATAGGGAACGAGGTGCAGTAAATGAAACTCTTCACCTGGTCCTGGGCTGATTACTGGACGATGGAGCTGGGACCGGAAGCTCAGTCCCTTTGCTCCAAACTGGACCATCTCAGTCAGGCGACCTGACCCCTGCCTGCCTCCAGTCCCTAGAGAGCCAGTGTGCCTCCAGAGTTTGGGATAAAATATTAAACAAACAAATTATGTATTCATTTATTTATTTTTACTGTTTCAGTTCAGTTCAGTTCAGTCGCTCAGTTGTGTCTGACTTTTCGCGACCCCATGAATCGCAGCACGCCAGGCCTCCCTGTCCATCACCATCTCCCGGAGTTCACTCAGACTCACGTCCATCGAATCAGTGATGCCATCCAACATCTCATCCTCAGTCGTCCCCTTCTCCTTCTGCCCCCAATCCCTCTCAGCATCAGAGACTTTTCCAATGAGTCAACTCTTCGCATGAGGTGGCCAAAGTACTGGAGTTTCAGCTTTAGCATCATTCCTTCCAAAGAAATCCCA
>SJYF01000768.1:3263726-3274316 GCA_006410515.1 Procapra przewalskii
TGAACTGCAAGGAGATCCAACCAGTCCATTCTAAAGGAGATCAGCCCTGGGATTTCTTTGGAAGGAATGATGCTAAAGCTGAAACTCCAGTACTTTGGCCACCTCATGCAAAGGGTTGACTCATTGGAAAAGACTGATGCTGGGAAGCATTGGAGGCAGGAGGAGAAAGGGATGACAGAGGATGAGATGGCTGGATGACATCACTGACTCGATGAACGTGAGTCTGAGTGAACTCCGGGAGATGGTGATGGACAGGGAGGCCTGATGTGCTGCTATTCATGGGGTCGCGAAGAGTCAGACACGACTGAGCGACTGAACTAAACTGATACATAGAGAAAGCCTGGTTTTGATAAGAGTCTGGGCTGCTAACGCTGCATAACTTTGTATTACCCATTGATCTCTATGTACAACAAAAAGGTATAAAAGGCATTTCTAGACTCTTGAGAGTCCCTTGGACTGCAAGGAGATCCAACCAGTCCATTCTGAAGGAGATCAACCCTGGGATTTCTTTGGAAGGAATGATGCTAAAGCTGAAACTGCAGTACTTTGGCCACCTCATGCAAAGAGTTGACTTATTGGAAAAGACCCTGAAGCTGGGAGGGATTGGGGGCAGGAGGAGAAGGGGACGACTGAGGATGGGATAGCTGGATGGCATCATGGACTCGATGGATGTGAGTCTGAGTGAACTCCGGGAGATGGTGATGGACAGGGAGGCCTGGCGTGCTGCGATTCATGGGGTCGCAAAGAGTCAGACACAACTGAGCGACTGAATTGAACTGAACTGAGACAATAGAGGCCGGGCCAGTCATTGGAAGGAATGGTTTCACCCGTGTCTCCTCTTTACTCTAATTTCAGTCTGAATTCCCATCTGGGGCGTGGAGACTCAGCATGTCTACTTACTTGCCCTGGCCTCTAAGATCCGTAAGAGAAAGAGCCCAAGGAGGGCACTCTCTGATATTCAAATGGACGCCAGTGGCCTAACGTAGATGGTGCAAGTTCCTTGTCTGGAACTTTATTGGTTTTCCACGTAAACCAAGTTATTCAGCATCTTTTCTCCACCAAATTTTCCTACTATACTATAATTTCTTAATCTAATCTTATATTAATAAATGAATAAGTTTTTCTTCGCCTATGCCATTCACCCTTCAAATCACCCTGGATCCACTGGGGCTGGACCCCAGCATATTCCCCTTAGAGTTATATAGTTATTATACAATGTTGATTATATCCCTTCTGTTGTATTATATATTCTACTTGCTTATCTATTTTATGCATAGTGTTTGTACCTTTAAATCCCTATCCTTTTCTTGCCCCTCCCCACTTCCTCCTCCCCACTTCCTTCTCCCCACTGGTTTGCTCTCCATATCTGCGAATCTGTTTCTCTTTTTGCTATATTCACTAGTTTGGAAAACATTAGTTTGTTATTAAAATATACAAGGATCGGGGCCTTCCCTGGTGGTCCAGTGGTTAAGACCCCAGACTTCTACTTCAGGGGGCACAGGTTCGATCCCTGGTTGAGTAATATTTAACCAGTAATATTCAACCTCACCCACATGTGATGAGGCAAAAAAAATACATACATACATACATAAACAAGCAAAGATAGATCATGGCATAGAATATAAAAACCACTTACATTTTAAAGATGAAACAAGATCAACAAAATGTGCATTTACTGATTACTTGTGCCGCGGATGCACCACGTGTAGGGTCTAGGTTCCTTAACTAGGGATCAAACCCAGGCCCCCTGCACTAGGAGCGTGGGGTCTTAACCACTGGACCACCGGGAAAGGCCCTTATCCTTGTATATTTTGATAAGAGACTAATGTTTTCCAACAAAAATAGACTATCTGACTTCATGGAACAATTTTAAAGCAGAGAAATAAGACACAGCTTATAGAGGTGTCTATAGGAAGTGTCTGTGGGAGGGGGTGCCCTCCTTGTTTCCTTCCTGCTGTTGCCATCATCACCCACATTATCATCAGCTATTTGTAGCCAGTACCCAGCTAAGAAGCCTTTGTCAGGCTACTGGCACGTCATGGAGTTCTCTCTGTGACAGACAGGTTCATTCATTCAGCTTTATGGGGTCAGTCCTCCCAGATTTCAAGGAAGCAAGAAGGACCACCTGATTGACTCATTTCTCCTCGCCGTGGACTGACTTTATTATCTGCAATTAACAATGAGTAACTCTGGGTACCATCCTTTTGTAGGCATGATTTTCTAACCCAAGAATATCTTTAAGCTCTGAGCATTGTTGAACTCATTGTTGCTATGAGACTGCAGCTATTTATTCCCCCGAGATGTTTTTCGAAAGAACTATGATGGGACTCTGGTGACAGAATGTATTTTTCATGGCTACACAATCATTTTTATTTTCTCTTCTTTAAAAAAAAAAACAAAAAACCTGCACCATTTGTAAGACATTTCCTGTGAATACATTAGAATGTTAGAGGGGTGATGTACACCAGAAGTCTTGGCAGGCAGGAGCCCTTTCCACTGTTTAATTTCTGTTTTAATCTGATGATGTAGTAGAAAGTAGATTAGCCAAAGCTCATCAAGATTTCACTGAGTGCTCCAATTGTCTGCATAAGGGATTAAAAATATCCTCCTTCTCCTTAACCTCTGAATACCTCTTGGGATAATACATACAGATACATGGTTTTTAGAGCAAATATGTTATCAACATCTTCTCCAATCAGTACCTTGTGGGTGCATGTCTATTTCACAATGTAGATGTATACGGAAAACCACATTTGGTTTTGCCTGCCAATTATCCATTACTGCTTTTTCAGCTAAAACCCCTGTTTTCCTTGAGGACCAACCCTTTTACAGGGGTGATAGTCCAAATATATAACAACTGGAATGACAAGGGTGATACCACGCCCAACCATTCGCAGCAGATGTTGACTATGAAAGTGAAAAGTGAAAGTCGCTCAATTGTGTCCGACTCTTTGTGACCCCATGGACTGTATCCATGGAATTCTCTAGGCCCGAATACTAGAGTGGGTAGCCTTTTCCTTCTCCAGGGCATCTTCCCAACTGAGGGATCCAACCCAGGTCTCCCATACAGCTAGCGGATTCTTACCAGCCAAACCACAAGAGAATCCCAAGAAGACGAGTGGGTAGCTTACCCATCAGATTTTCCCAACCCAGGAATTGAACCGGGGTCTCTTGCATTGCAGGCAGATTCTTTACCAACTGAGCTATCAGGGAAGCCCACTGAACACAGCTTTCCTCATTAGATACTTGCTCAGTGAATCTTGAAAGCAAAAGACTCAGGCTTTCCTTCTCCAAGAGCCAGGCCTGAACCAAGCGAGGTCGAACAGTTTCTCTGTCTTGAGAATCTGCATTCTGATCAGCAATAGCGGCAAGGCCGAAAACAGTGGGCACAGGTGTGTCCCGAAGGTGTCACCTTGGAAATGCCAGCTTCCTGTCCTTTCTCAGACCTCATTGCTCAGCTTTTTCTTTGATTCTGTAATCTACCACCATATCCATCAAATACACTTTTTTGTTTATATTTCCCTAAATTCGTTTCTGTTGCTTGCAAGCAATTACTAAGTCAATAATTCAGAAGATACAACAGTAAAAACACAATTTTGCTGGAATGGGAAGGAATTCTGCTTTCCAGGGTAATTTTATTATTCTAAAATTATAGAAATAGTTCTGTGGAAGAAAAAAAAGCCTTCAAAAGATTAAGTAGAAAATACAATGATAAAATTAAGAAAATCAGAGCTGTGGGCAAAGTATTCAGTTTCCTCATCGGTGGAGACAGGGCTTGAACTAAATACAGCAGAAGGGCTAAACTTTCTGAGAGTTCCTATCACTGCATGGGTTTCTTCTTTTATTTTATCTAACAGCTTCTCTTACTTTTAGAATTCCTCTTTGACCTTTCAGTTCAGTTCAGTTCAGTCACTCAGTCATGTCCGACTCTGCAACTCCATGGACTGCAGCCCGCCAGGCCTCCCTGTCCATCACCAACTCCCGGAGTTTACTCAAACTCATGTCCATTGAGTTGGTGATTCCATCCAACCATCTCATCCTCTGTCATCCCCTTCTCCTCTTGCCTTCAATCTTTCCCAGCATCAAGGTCTTTTCCAATGACTCAGTCTTCTCATCAGGTGGCCAAAGTATTGGAGTTTAAGCATCAGTCCTTCCAACGAATATTCAGGACTGATCTCCTTTAGGATGGACTGGTTGGATCTCCTTGCAGTCCAAGGGACTCTCAAGAGTCTTCTCCAACACCACAGTTCAAAAGCATCAGTTCTTCAGCGCTCAGCTTTCTTTATAGTCCAACTTTCACATCCATGCATAACTACTGGAAAAACCATAGCTTTGACCAGAAGGACCTTTGTTGGCAAAGTAATGTCTCTTCTTTCTAATGAGCTGTCTAAGTTGGTCATAGCGTTTCTTCCAAGGAGCAAATGTCTTTTCATTTCATGGTTGCAGTCACCATCTGCAGTGATTTTGGAGCCCAAGAAAATAAAATCTGTCACTGTTTCCACTGTTTCTCCATCTATTTGCCATGAAGTGATGGGACTGGATGACATAATCTTAGTTTTCTGGATGTTGAGTTTTAATACAACTTTTTCACTCTCTTTTTTCACTTTCATCAAGAGGCTCTTTAGTTCTTAGCTTTCTTGCCATAAAGGTGGTATCATCTGCATATCTAAGGTTATTGATATTTCTACGGGCATTCTTGATTCCAGCTTATGCTTCCTCCAGCCCGGCATTTTGCATGATGTACTCTGCATATAAGTTAAATAAACAGGGTGACAATATACAGCCTTGATATACTCCTTTCCTGATTTGGAACCAGTCTGTTGTTCCATGTCGAGCTCTAACTGTTGCTTCCTGACCTGCATACAGATTTCACAAGAGGCAGGTCAGGTGGTCTGGTATTCCCATCTCTTGAAGAATTTTCCACAGTTTGTTGTGGTCCACACAATCAAAGGCTTTGGCATAGTCCGTAAAGCAGAAATAAATGTTTTTCTGGAACTCTCTTGCTTTTTCCATGATCCAGCAGATGTTGGCAATTTGATCTCTGGTTCCTCTGCCTTTTCTAAAACCACATCAGGAAGTTCACGGTTCAAGTATTGCTGAAGCCTGGCTTGGAGAATTTTGAGCATTACTTTACTAGCATGTGAGATGAGTGCAATTGTGCAGTAGTTTGAGCATTCTTTGGCATTACGTTTCTTTGGGGTTGGAATGAAAACTGACCTTTTCCAGTCCTATGACCACTGCTGAGTTGTCCAAGTTTGTTGGCATATTGAGTGCAGCACTTTCACAGCATCATCTTTGAGGATTTGAAATAGCTCAACTGGAATTCCATCACTTCCACTAGCTTTGTTCGTAATTAAGCTTCCTATGGCCCACTTGACTTCACATTCCAGGATGTCTGGCTCTCGGTGAGTGATCACACCATCGTGATTATCTGGGTTATGAAGTTCTTTTTTGTACAGTTCTTCTGTGTATTCTTACCGCCTCTTCTTAATGTCTTCTGCTTCTGTTAGGTACCTACCATTGCTGTCCTTTATCGAGCCCATCTTTGCATGAAATGTTCCCTTGATACCTCTAATTTTCTTGAAGAGAATCTCTAGTCTTTCCCCTTCTATTGTTTTCCTCTATTTGCATTGATCACTGAGGAAGGCTTTCTTTTATCTCCTTGCTATTCTTCAGAACTCTGCATTCAGATGGGTATATTTTTTCTTTTCTCCTTTGCTTTTCGCTTCTCTTCTATTCACAGCTATTTGGAAGGCCTCCTCAGACAACCATTTTGCCTTTTTGTATTTCTTTTTCTTGGGGATGGTCTTGATCCCGTTTCCAGTACAATGTCATGAACCTCCATTGGTAATTCATCAGGCACTCTATCTATCAGATCTAATCCCTTGAATGTGTTTGTCACTTCCACTGTATAATCGTAAGGGATTTGATTTAGGTCATACCTGAATGGTCGAGTGGTTTTCCCTACTTTCTTCATTTTAAGTCTGAATTTGGCAATAAAGAGTTCATGATCTGAGCCACAGTCAGCTCCTGGTCTTGTTTTTGCTGACTGTATAGAGCTTCACCATCCTTGGCTGCAAAGAATATAATCAATTTGATTTCAATGTTGACCATCTGGTGATGCCCATGTGTCGAGTCTTACCTTATGCTGTTGGAAGAGGGTGTTTGCTTGACCAGTGTGTTCTCTTGGCAAAACTCTGTTAGCCTTGACCTGCTTCATTTTGTACTCCAAGGCCAAATTGGCCTCTTACTCCAGGTATTTCTTGACTCCTACTTTTGCATTCCAGTCCCCTGTGATGAAAAGGACATTTTTTTTTTGATGTTAATTCTAGAAAGTCTTGTAGGTCTTTATAGAACTGTTCAACTTCAGCTTCTTCAGCGTTACTGGTCGGGGCATAGACTTGGATTACTGTGATAATGAATGGTTTGCCTTGTAAACGAACAGAGATCATTCTTTCATTTTTGAGACTGCATCCAAGTACTGATTTTCGGACTCTTTTGTTGACTATGAGGACTACTCCGTTTCTTCTAAGGGATTCCTGCCCGCAGTAGTAGATATAATGGTCATCTGAGTTAAATTCACTCATTCCAGTCCACTGATTCCTAAAATGTGGATGTTCGCGGTTGCCATCTCCTGTTTGACCAGTTCCAATTGGACTTAATTCCTGGACCTGACATTCCAGGTTCCTATGCAATATTGCTTTGACCTCTAGTCACTAGAGTAAATCTTCCAGAACATGTTTCTTGAACTCCAGTGCTCATATAAATTGCCTGGAGGATTTTTTAATGCAGTATTTTATTTGTTGAGGGGTCGGTATATCCTTCATTTCTTTTTTCTTTAATTGAAGTACTAGTTGATTTATAATGTGTTAGTTTCTGGTGTACAGCAAATTAGTACAGTCATACACACACATATATATACATACACACATTTATGTTTCATATTCTTTTCCTTTATAGATCATTACAAAATATCGAGTATAGTTCCCTGCCCTCTACCTTGAGTCCTTGTTCGTTACTTTGTTTTAGTGTGTGTAGGCTACTCTCTGATTCCTCGTTTACCCTTCCCCTTTGGTAACCGTAAGTTTGTTTCCTATGTCTGTGGTGGAGGAACTTACTAAAATGCAGTCTGAATCGACGTTTCCATCACGCTTCCAGTGATGCCAGTGCTGCGTGCTGGCCAGAGGACCACAGTTTGAACAGTGAGGCTCCAGGTCGAGGACTTCCCTCCCGCCTGGGTTTCTCAGATTCCACTTAGGGGTTTTAGACAATCTCCCTTTGTCTGGGTAAAGCACACGTGTCATACCACTCCGCGCCAGCAGGTGGCAGAAGCGCCCTCTGAGAGTCCCTGCTGAACTGATTCCTTGTTGAGAACCAGTTGATAGACTTCATCAGGATTCAGGGAAAGACAGGGGGGAAATCTTCCCACGTGGCTCAGTGGTGAAGAATCTGCCTGCCAATGCAAGAGACTCGGGTTCAGATCCCTGGGTTGGGAAGATCCCTTGGAGGAGGAAATGGCAGCCCACTCCATCCAGTATTCTCACGTGGAGAATGATGTGGACAGAGGAGCCTGGTGGGCTACAGTCCCAGGGCTGAGCACACGTGCATGCGTGTAAAGGGGGCTTTAAGCCTATTTCATAGTATTTGGTTATACTTTGAACCTTCAAGCAAAATGACCACTGAGGGGGGAATTCTTGCTGAATATTTTCATACCCCCTTTTTTTTCTTTCTGATTTAAAAATCATCAGCGCATGCCTCACTGTGAAAATTGGGCTCTTCACATTTGTAATCAGCATGTAGGAAGTGCTTTAGCAAAGCCTGCTGCAGTCATATTTTTAGAGGGCTTTCTCATGCATTGTCTTACTGTTCGAAAAATCTTTAACACCACTATTATTCTCATTTTGCAGATGATAAAAGCATAGAGAAGAGAATTTAGTGACGTGTCCACTGTAACAAAGAGAGGAAAGAACAGAAGAGATCTAACCTTGAGCTTATGCTCAAAACCCTCAGTCTTTACCCTACTGTATATGGAGAAGCCAACAAACCGGAAAAACAAACAAACAGACAACACACCTGGGATCTCTTCTCCATCCAACCTTGCTCTTCTCAGTCACACTGATGTTTTTCTATCAAGAGCTTAAAGATTCTGCCTGCAGTGCAGGAGACCAGAGTTCAATCCTCTGTTTGGAAAGGTCCCCTGGAGAAGGAATTGGCAACCCAATCCAGTATTTGTGCCTGGACAATCCCATGGACAGAGGAGCCTAGCAGGCTATAGTTCTTGGGATTGCAAAGAGTTGGACATGACGGGGTGACTTTTTTTTTTTTTTTTCACTTTCTGTCAAGGGTAATGGTTTAAGTTTTAGGAGTTCTTGGGTTCCTGATTAAAGCTGCTGGAAATACAGAGTTCTGGGCATAACTCCGCCCCCACAAACAATGATACACTCTGGATACAATGATCTGCATTGCAAGGCTCCTACAAACTTTGTGACAGTATGTATTTACTATAGCCATGGAGTCCCTGTCCTACACATGGTAGCCAAATTCCCTTTGAAAAATTTCCAGGGTCATTAGGCATTCATGAAAAGGAACATTTTGAGTACATTTAGATTAAAGCAAAGGCTTTTCTGTGTCTGCATGGAGGGGAGTTTAGGGGAATGGATGGCTCATCTTGGAGAACCTCCTACAGGTTTTACAGCCACAGTAAACTCTGGGGGCTCCTCCTACCCCCTCTCTTGCCCCTCCCCTTGCCACCCAGTCTAGCAAAAGGAAGTGGCTGTCACCCCAAGGCCAAGCACAGCCAGTTCTTGAGCATCAAATCTCAGGGTGGGAAGGGCTGCTGTGGGTGACTTCAGGGAACCTCAAGGTCATCTAGCACTTCAAGCATTTTACAAAATGGGTTCTGTGGGATGTTAACATGGAGTATTAGAGGGGCGGTGTTCTTGTGGTCAAGCCAGTATAAAATACGCTAGTATAAATGAAGTCACAGAAGCTTCTTTTCCACAGGACTTCTTGGAGGTGTTTATGTGAGTAGGGGATCTTTCGGAAGAGGGTTTGTCCACTCATCTGTCGATGGACATCTAGGTTTCAGTAGCCATGGCTATTGGAAAAAGTGCTGCAGTGAACAGTGGGGGGCATGTTGTTTTGTTTAAGATTTATCTGTTTGTTTTTGGCTGCTCTGGGTCTTCATTGCTCTTCCCAGGATTTCTCTGGCTGAGACGAGTAGGGTGTGCACACTTCTCATGGCAGTGCCTTCTCTTCTGGAGCTCGGGCAGCGGGGCTTCTGGAACTTGCGCCCAGGCTTAGTTGCTCCAAAGCATGTGGAATCTTCCCAAACCAGGACTCGAACTTGTGTCCCCTGCATTGGCAGGCTGACTCAACCACTAGACCATCAGGGAAAGCCCAACACGTGTCTTTTTCAGTTATGGTTTTCTCTGGATATATGCCCAGGAGTGGGGTTGTTGAGTAACATGGTAGTCTTTGCTTTTAGTTTTTTAAGGAACCTCCATACTGTTCTCCATAGTGGTTGTGCCAATTTACATCCCACCAACAGTATAGGAGGGTTTCCTTTCCTCCACCACCTCTCCGGCAGGGGCTATATGAACTTACATATTCGTACATATTCAGTTCAGTTCAGTCGCTCAGTCCTGTCTGACTCTTTGGAACCCCATGACTCACAGCACGCCAGGCCTCCCTGTCCATCACCAACTCCTGGAGTTCACTTAGACTCACATCCATCAAGTCAGTGATGCCGTCCAGCCATCTCATCCTCTGTCGTCCCCTTCTCCTCCTGCCCCCAATCCCTCCCAGCATCAGGGTCTTTTCCAATGAGTCAACTCTTTGCATGAGGTGGCCAAAGTATCGGAGTTTCAGCTTTAGCATCAGCCCTTCCAAAGAACATCCAGGACTGGTCTCTTTTAGAATGGACTGGTTGGACCTCCTTGCAGTCCAAGGGACTCTCAAGAGTCTTCTCCAACACCACGGTTCAAAAGCATCAATTCTTTGGCACTCAGCTTTCTTCAGAGTCCAACCCTCACATCCATACATGACCACTGGAAAAACCATAGCCTTGACTAGACAGACCTTTGTTGGCAAAGTAATGTCTTTGCTTTTTAATATGCTGTCTAGGCTGGTCATAACTTTCCTTCCAAAGAGTAGTGTCTTTTAATTTCATGGCTGCAGTCACCATCTGCAGTGATTTTGGAGCCCCCCAAAAATAAAGTCTGACACTGTTTCCACTGTTTCCCCATCTATTTGCCATTAAATGATGGAACCAGATGCCATGATCTTCGTTTTCTGAATCTTGAGCTTTAAGCCAACTTTTTCACTCTCCTCTTTCACTTTCATCATCAGGCTTTTTAGCTCCTCTTCACTTTCTGCCATAAGGGTGGTGTCATCTGCATATCTGAAGTTACTGATATTTCTCCCAGCAATCTTGATTCCAGCTTGTGCTTCTTCTAGCCCAGTGTTTCTCATGGCGTACTCTGTATGTAAGTTAAATAAGCAGGGTGACAATATACAGCCTTGATGTACTCCTTTTCCTATTTGGAACCAGTCTGTTGTTCCATGTCCAGTTCTAACTGTTGCTTCCTG
>SJYF01000768.1:3289721-3301636 GCA_006410515.1 Procapra przewalskii
GTAACTGATGGCTTGTCATGACTGGGAAAATGTCCTGGCTTCCTAAGTCCTCTTCTGAACCCCTTTTCACCCCCCTCCCTACATCTGTCCTCAGGGAAGAAAGACTCGGTTAAACAAATTCTTTTACTAAGAAGTTACTTTACATATTGTCATTCCTCCCAGGTGATGCATTTTCCCACCGGGCTGATGTTTCCTAGACACTGCACATGAATCACCTGAGGCCTTTACCGGGCTGTATTTTGGGGTTCAGTGTGTCTGGGATGAGACTCTGCGTTTCTGATGTTGCTGCTGGTTGGCCGGCCACACTCTGAGTAGACAGGCTGTAGTGGAACAACGAATGGCTGCAAGGGACTTTACTGGGATGGGCATTAGCCAGGGTTCTCCAAAGAAGCAAACCAACAGGGGATAGCTAGAAACAGATGTACTCAGACGACCCCATGGACTGTAGCCCTCCAGGCTCCTCTGTCCATGGGACTCTCCAGGCAAGAATACTGGGGTGGGATGCCATGGCCTCCGCCTGGGCATCTTCCAGACCCAGGGATCAAACCTTCATGTCTTATGTCTCCAGCACTGGCAGGCAGCTTCTTTACCACTAGCACCACCTGGGAAGCCCATAGATACATGAAGAGTTTTATCGTAAGAAAGTGGCTCGTGTTATTATGGAGGCTGAGAGTTTCCCAGATTTGAAATTGGCAAGCTGGAGGCCCGGGAGAGCTGACCCTGCCGGTGTCCGTTGCAAGGCCAGCAGGCTCAGGCCCAAGGAGAGCTGAGGTTTCAGTCTGAGTCTAAAGGTAGGAGAAGACCGATGTCTCGACAGCCTTGTCAGGCAGGAGGAATTCCCTCTTCCTCTAGGAAGGGTCAGCCTTCTGGGTCTACTGAGGCCTTCAGCTGCTTCAGCTGCCCAGCATTAGCAGGGGCAGTCCACCTTCCTTAGTCTACTGATCCAAGTGTGGGTCTCACCCAAAAACACCCTCCCAGACACACCCAGAGTGATGTCTGGCACTCCCAACCGTCTGGGCACTTTGACAGCCTGGTCAAATAGATACTTAAGAGGAATGTTCACAGGATGGGAGTGTGTGTCCTCCTCTGGGGTCTTCAGGGTTCCTGGGCCAACCTGGCTCATCTTCTTGGAATTCTCTAATGAGAAGATCCAAGCGGATGCACTTGTGAGCTGAGTGTTCATTGCTGCACCGCCTCTCCAAGCTCTCAAGGGCATCTCTCTACGTAATATTAATACCTGGCCAGGTCCCATCCATTCTGACAGAGAAAGGACAAACACTACTTTTACATTTATGCGCAGCCTCGTTATTTCATTATACCGAGTGCCTTCTGCGGGAAAGGTATAAGCTGAGGGTCAAGGAGGACCCAGGGCAAGACACCCTGGGGTGGCAGGGGTATGGAAAGGACAGGCTAGAGTGAAAAAAGAAAGTTTCAGTTTCGTTGCTCAAAAATTTAGATTTTTCAAGACAGCAATAGCAGAGCAATAAACTAAGCATGGGGCCCTTCTGAGTGCAGGACGCTGTGAGAGCACAGGTCACATGCCCATGAGGCTGCTCCTGGGTGTTGGGGAAGGAAGCGGTATGGTGGAAGGAGGGGAGGGAGTCAGCTTAGCGGCCAGATGGAAATGCAGGGGTGCTGACTTGTGCTTCTCTGTTTTTCTTTTTCCTTCTCTTCTTTCCTCCCTCCCTCCCTCCTTTTCCACCCCTCTTTCCTTTTTTTCTCGCCCTTTCCCCCCTTTCTTTCCTTCCTACAAGGCAGGTTACAAAATCATACCACTTTCAGTGAGATAATGTGTTCACCATTCACTATATGTCATTCCACAGGTAATTATACATTAAACCAGTTTGTGTCATTTTTATGTCATTTCATTTTTCCTTTTATTTTTTATTGACGTACCCAACTCCAGTATCTTTGCCTGGAGAATCCCATGGACAGAGGAACCTAGCGGGCTACAGTCCATGGGGTCACAAAGTGTCAGACACCACTGAAGCGACTTAGCACATGGTTGACATACAATATTATATTAGTTTCAAGTGTACAACGTAGTCATTTGGAATGTATACACATGACATACAAATAAATCGCCCTGGCAAGTCTAGTAAACTTCTGTCCCCATACAAAATCATTGCAATTTTATTGACCGTATTCCCTGTGTGGTATATTACATCCCCATGACTTATTTATTTTGTAACTGGAAGTCTGTACCTCTTGATCTCCTTCATCTTTCTTACCTAGCCTCTCCTCTATGGGAGCCACCTGTCTGCTCTGAGTCTCTATCTTGTTTTGTTTTGTTTTTTAGACATATGAACAAAATCATACAGTAACTGTCTTTCTTTGTCTTATTTCACTTAGTATAATATCGTTTAGGTCCATCCATGTTGTTGCAAATGCTGAGATTTCATTTTTTTCAGCTGAGTAGTATTCCACTGTATATAGATACCACATCTTCTTTAAACATTCATCTATTGATGGACATTTAGTCTGCCTCCATATCTTGGCTGTTGTGAATGACGCTACAGTGAATATGGGGTACCTACAGCTTCAAAAATCAATGTTTCATTTTCTTATGTCACTTTTAAAATTTTGTTGCACCGGTGGCTACAGTCAGAACCCTGTTTTTGAAGGCTGCTCCTGTGGTTGGGGGTTGGATGGCAGGTCATTGTAAACACTCAGTTTGGATTTTAAAGTGGTTTTCCAGCTGTTTCTCAGAATACACCATAAAGCTCTAGAAGAGTGACTTTCAAAAGAAAGCCGTCCCGAGAATGGCTTTCTAGGAGGCAGAGATTCTGCTTTGTCTAACCCTACTGTCGGCACCCGGCATTCATTTGTGACCTGGCTGACTGGCTAGAGAAAAGCTCAGGAAGATAAAAAACAGATGTCCCTGCCAGTAAGATATGACTAACTAGAATTTTCTGATGCTAGTTTTTAACTCAGACTCTCTGCTAATCTTTGAGGCAATCTATGGGGTCAAGGGAGTTCTTGGTAAGAGACTGAGGGTGACTCAGAGCAAACTCATCAACAGCTGCTTTGGAAAACCAGTCACCTCTTTCCCCTGGTTGCTCCCCAAGTAAATGATAAGTCAACCACTAAGTTGTTTTGTGGATAATATTTCTTAAATTTTTTAAAAAAATTATTATTTATTCAGTTTTTTACTGTGGTGTGTAGCACGAGGAATCTCAGTTCTCTGACCAGGGGTCGAACCCATGCCCGTGCTTTTGAAGCACAGAGTCTTAACCACTGGACCGCCACAGAATTGCCAAGACATGTGTGTTTAATAAACTGCCTCACATCCTTTTTAAAAGAGGCCACTCACAAATAGATGACAGAAAATAAAGTAAGTGCCAAACTCTTCATAGTAGGGAACACAGGAGGCTAATTCATTCATTCGGTAAATATTTACCAAGCAATTATTTTGTGCCATACACAGTTCTAGACACCAGAATTACAGGAGGAAGCAAAACAGACCTCAGCTCTGTTCCTCTGGGAACAGCTGTTTGAATGGAATGGGGAGGTAGAAATGGGCTACATAGGGCTGCCTAGAGAGGAGGGCATGGGCTCATCTCTGTGGTTTAGACGGGGAGACAGTGGTGCTGGAGAAGACTCGTGAGAGTCCCTTGGACTGCAAGGAGATCCAGTCAGTCCATCCTAAAGGAGATCAGTCCTGAATATTCATTGGAAGGACTGATGCTGAAGCTGAAGGTCCAATACTTTTGGCCACCTGACGTGAAGAGCTGACTCATTTGAAAAGACCCTGATGCTGGGAAAGATTGAGGGCAGGAGGAGAAGGGGACGACAGAGGATGGGATGGCTGGATGGCAACACTGACTCCATGGACATGAGTTTGAACAAACTCAGGGAGATAGTGAAGGACAGGGAGGCCTGGCATGCTGCAGTCTGTGGGGTCTCAAAGAGTCGGACACAACTGAGTGACTGAACAACACAACAAGATAGTGGGCAGGATTACTTGCTGTGACTTAGCTGTGTCATATATAGCCTCACTAAGCTATTAGTGAGGCTTTCAGTAAGTGATGGGGAAGAGAATATTGACTTGTAGTTGAAATCAGGGCCATGAACTTGAAACATAATTTCTGTGGGTTCTTTTATCCTAAACCCTCAAGTCTGCCTTTGACCACTCCATTTTTTTTTTCTTTATTGTCAGTGCTGTGTTCTTCTCAGATGTCAACAGTGCCCTCAGGAGATGGGACGCCAGATGGCATTTGTCTGTATTTTAATCAAAACGCCCTGTTCTCTTTGCCATGGTGTGAAGCAGCAGCATTTTGTGCTGAGCAGAAACAAGAAATAATAGAGAAACCTGTAGTAACTTTGCAGTATTTCAAGGACAAGAAATGTACCCAAAGGCTAGGTCAGCCCAATTCCAACTTCTGTGGTACCATCACTATGATGGAAGCAAAACCTGTCATGGTCAGTCCCAAGCCAATTCTGCAAGGCAAAGTCCTCATGAGTTGATGGATGTGGGGCTGATGGAGAGAATGATTTACAAAAAGACCCAAATGGTGGTCTCCTATGTAGCCATCTTCCCTTAGGAGAAGGCGATGGCACCCCACTCCAGTATTCTTGCCTGGAAAATCCCATGGACGGAGGGGCCTGGTGGGCTGCAGTCCATGGGATCGCTAGAGTCAGACACGACTGAGCGACTTCACTTTCACTTTTCACTTTCATGCACTGGAGAAGGAAATGGCAACGCACGCCAGTGTTCTTGCCTGGAGAATCCCAGGGACGGGGGAGCCTGGTGGGCTGCCGTCTATGGGGTCGCACAGAGTCGGACACGACAGGAGCGACCTAGCAGCAGCAGCAGCAGCATCTTCCCTTTATGGGCGGGGCTAAGCATTTCTCTCCTACTGGCTCATTCAGGGTTTTTAACCACTTAATGAAATGTTATCCCATTTTCAAAATGAGGCAACTGTGACTCAGAGTTTAGTTAACTCAGCTAAATCCAACAGCTAACTTTTATGAGTGCATAGTAGGTGCTGTGCGTGACCTCTTTTTAATCCTTGTGGATTAGGTGGTATTACTCCTGTTTCACAGAGTGAAAAAGTGAGGCTTGCGAAACAACTTGCATGAGGCTCCGGAGGTGGAAAGCAGTGGAACCTGGATTCAAACCAGGCAACCTAACTCCAGGGTTCTGCCTCTCCACTGCTTTGGGGATTTCTTAGGAGCAGAAAGAGCTACGCCCAGGACAATCTTATGGCCTCTCTGAGGACTCCTCTGAGGCTCATCATGCAACCATGTTACCTCCTTAACAGAAGGGCCATGATGGCAGTGGACCTCAGTGAGTCGGAGAAGAAATAATTTTGCAGGGGGAGGGCGTTGCAAGAAACAGAAACTCACTATATTATTTCTGCTGTACCAGAGACCCAAGTATCAGAGGCACAATCAAACAAAAATTTCTTTCTCTGACATACAATAGTCTTGGTTTTAGTATATAAGCGTGTGTATATATATGTGTGTGTGTGTATATATATGTGTGTGTGTGTGTATATATATATATATGTGTGTGTGTGTGTATACACATATATATACACACACACAGCTGGGCTTCCCTGGTGGCTCAGATGGTAAAGAATCCACCTGCAGTTGGGAAACTTGGGTTCAATCCCTGGGTCGGGAAGATCCCCTGGAGAAGAGAATGACATGGCTATCCACTTGCTTGGAGAATTCCTTGGACAAAGGAGCCTGGAGGGCTACCCCGCCAGGACTCATGGGGTCGCCAAGAGTCAGATATGACTGATCGATTAATACTTTCATATATATATATACACACACACACACAAACACATTTTTCTCATATATATATGCTCTCCTTCCATGACTGTGGCTTGTAATAGGTTAATAAATTATTATTAATAGGTTAAGAAATTGCTCTTCCCGTAGGATGAAAAGCTTCACAAAGGAATGACTCTCCACTGAGAAGCTTGGGTAAGTTCTTGACTGAGATGAGGTTGTTCTTTGAAAGGGCGTCTTTTGGAAAATCTTTCAAACTTCACTCAGTGTTCCTGCAGATCTATGGGGTTGACTAAAAAGTTCGTTTGAGTGTTTCCATAACAGCCTATAAAAACACTCGAGCCAATTTTTTAGCTAACCTGATACTATCTTATGGTGGATGGCATCACCGACTCGATGGACACGAGTTTGAGCAAGCTCCGGGAGTTGGTGCTGGACAAGGAAGTCTGGTGTGCTGCAGTCCATGGGGTCACAAAGAGTTGGATACAACTGAGTGACTGAACTGAACTGAACGGATACTATCCTAATCCTTCTTCTCAAACAAACGTTTTAGAAACACTTTGGATCTTTAAAACTCTTGCCTCTTTTTTTGCTCCTCTAATTCATTGATTAAATATTGCTGGGTACTCCACATGTGGCAAGTATGGTGCTAAGCACTGGGATAGAGCAGAGAGCAAGACAGCTAAAAATCTGTATACAATGGAGTGCTGTGCCTGAGAGCATAACTACCTGGCAATGTCAGCCTCTTTTAATACAGGGGTTGGTGGGAGCATGGGGGTGGGAAATGTGAGTACACGACCTTAACTGGACACATCAGGTTTGGAGGGTCTTTTAGACTATGCGGCAGTTGGCGTTTGCCAAAAGTGTGCTGCATGAAGGCACTGGCCGATAAGCTGGGATGTGTAGAATGGGTGGGAATCAGTCAGGTGAAGGGAAAGTGGGGGAGTGGGGTGGGTTCTGGGCAAAACGAAGAGACCCAGAAGTAAGACAGCAAAATGAGATTTACCTGTTTAGAAGGATGATTCTGCAAAGTGAGAGAACAGATTTCAGGAGACAAGGCATGGGGTAGGAAGAGATGGGAGGCCTTTGATGTAGTCAGACATAGGATCCAGAAGACGTCATGGATTTAGGAGTAGGCTAGAATAGACGGGAGTTTCCCAGGTAGCTGGGGGAGGGGTGGGAATCTGCCTGCCCATACAGGAGACGTAGGTTCCACCCTTGCGTCAGGAAGATCCCCTGGAGGAGGAAAGGGCAACCCACTCCAGCATTCTTGCCTGAAGAATCCCATAGACGGACGAGCCTGGAAGGCTACAGTCCATGGGGTTGCAAAGTTGGACAGGACTGAGCGGCTGAGCACATAGAACAGATGGAAGGAGGGAGAAGAATCGGATAACTTTTGTTTTCCAGTTTGGTTTTGCCTTCTAAAGTGAAGTGAAAGTTGCTCAGTCGTGTTGGACTCTTTGTGACCCCGTGGACTGTAGCCAACCAGGCTCCTCCATCCATGGAATTTTCCAGGCAAGGATACTAGAGTGGGTTGCCATTTCCTTCTCCAGCGGCTCTTCCCGACCCAGGGATCGAACCCAGGTCTACTGCATTGCAGGCAGACACTTTAACCTTCTGAGCCACCAGGGAAGCCTTCTAGGTCACAGGCAATTCTTTTTTGCGGTTTCCTTCTATTTTCAACTAGATACCCCGGGAGCACAGGCCTCCCCACTCCCTCGGGGCAAATGGGTCCTCTGAACGAGGTAGTAAGGAATATTCAGCTCTGGTCTTTGTTCTTAACGGCGGTGTCCAAAACTCTTAAGATAAGGAGGAAGCATTAGCGGGTGTGGGGAAGACATTTCCTTAGAGACTGCCGGCGTCCGGGTGTTGTCTTTCCTCACAACCTTGCGAAAGGTAAAGGGCAAATGTCGTTTCCGGATTTTACAGAAGAGACCAGGAGTGTGTGAACTTAGCTTTCGAGTTACGTACTTCACAATAGGTGATTGTGAGCCTGTGATTTCAAGTGTACCTGCTGGCCAAGGTGAGTCAACCCCAGGATTCGGTTAAGCTCACTGTGCCCTACCTGGAGCCTGGTTAGCGTCTAACACTTCTAGCATCCACGGGAAGGGATTACGTTAGGGTTTTTCTTCCCCTCGTTCCTGTCTCCTCCATGAGTCAGGCACACGCCTCCTAAGCCAGACCACGTGTCGCAGGTACAACTTTCTTTTTTCTGGGGGGAGTGGGCTCTTCCTCTCTCCCGTTCCTCTTCCCCCGCCTTAGGTGGCAGGAAAAGCCTTTACCTCGGACCAATCCCACCGATGCCGAGCCGCGCGCGCGCCCGCCAACCCAAGCGCCTTCTCTCCACGTCATTGGCCACCTCCACCTATGCCCAGTAACAGGCAGCATCTCGGACCTATGGAGGAAGGAGGCGGAGGCCTCTCGGCCCTCCCAGGGCTGCTTTGTTAGGGGCTTCCTCGCCGTTCCCCGGCCCCCTCCTTCGCGCCTCCGCTGGCCTTCCCCTTCCCTCCTCCGGTCGCGCCGCCGGAGCCTGGTGGGAAGGCAGCCACTGCGCCCGCGCGCGGGTGCGAGCATCTCTTCAAGCTGCCCGCGCGCCCGCGCGGAGGGGAGGCGATGCAGCCCGGGTACCCAGCGTGCGCCTGCTGGAGCGCTGGAGCCCAACTCTGAACGCCCCGCTCCTGTATCCGCCGCCTCTGATTGGCCGGCTGGAGGCGGAGCGATTGTCAGGCGGCCCAATCGGAGCCTGGTTTCCCACGGGCATCCCGTGGCCCCGCCTCCCGAAGCCGCCGGCCGAGGCACTGTGACGGCTCCCATTGGCGGACAGAGCGGGCCCGCTCCGAGCGCGGCTGGGCTCTCGCAGCGCCGCCGCCGTCGGGCGCGCAGCTCTGCAGCGCGGCGAACGCCTCGGCGCGCCCGCAGCCCCCCGGAGCCCGGCGGCCCCGCATTGTCCCTGGCCCCGTGGCCGAGATCCGGGACGAGCGTCGGGGGGTGAGTATCGCAAGCCTGGGGAGGGAGAGCTGGCCGGAGCTAACGGGGAGGGAACGGCGATGAGAACGCCCGGAGCCCCTCTGCCCGTGACGGGCACGTCCTGACCCCAGTCTCCCCACCGCACATTGGGGCTCCCGGCGGGTCCTAGCTCCCCCTCGGATCGGGCTTTGCTCGTATTGTTTTCACGTTTCCCACACTCGGGGAGGGAGGTGGGGATTGGAGAGGGAAGCAAGGGAGACATCTATCGCTCAAGGGAGCAGTCCGGAGGGAGACGGGCAGTGGCGCCCAGGTGCCTGGCGCCGAATGGAAGTGACAGTGTCCAGACGTTGGCATTCGGTCTTCCCGGCAGCGGGAGGTCAGCGCTGACCTGCGGCAACGACGGCACTTTGTATGTGTCGGCTGATTTTTTTTTTAGTCAACTTCGGGGAGGGCGTACGTGTGCTTGCGTGTGTCTCGTGTGTGTGTTTGCGTCCCTGACTCGTGCACCCCGCCAGGCCTGGGTTTTTCGCCACGCTGACTGGGCGCTCACCTTGGCGATCGCTGCTACGCCCGGGACGCGACTCGCGGGGCGGAGAGCCTGGGGGATCGGCACACAGGGCCGGGGACCCCCGGCGGACCCGGGAGCGGACATTTACAGCGGCCTTCTGCGCGCGCGCAGACAATGACGGATCCGGGCGCGGGATCCTGGGGTCTGTGCATCGGGTCCCCGCTCCGGATCGCGGTCCCGTCTCGCTCCTCTGCGGGCCGGGTCGTTCGGATGCTGCTGCGCCGCGCGGCTCATCGCCCAGCTGGGGGACCCGCATGGGGCCCCGCTTTTGTTTACAGACCTCGCTATTGGGCCAGAGCTGCGCTCAGCGCTCCCCCGGCCTCGGCGGCTGCCGCGCGCCCCCTCCGAGCTAGGAGAAGTTGGTGCATGCTGTCCGGTGACGCCCCCTCCTCAGGCCTCCTGGGCGAGATGCTGCGGGGGAATAAACGCCCAGACAGCGCCCTCATACCCTGTCCCCGCTGCGCACGGCGCTCCCAGGCCCCCTTACAACAGAGGCCCTCTGTTTGGCCTCCGTCGGGGCGCTGATGGAGCCAAGCTCACCTCCCTTCCAGTAGCATCCTCTGGCTTCATCCCCGAGCCGGCCCAGGTTGATTCTGAGTCTCCCTCTTCCTGCATGTTGGCAAGTCTTGAAGGACGCGCGAGCCGTTGGGGATGCTGGCCAATCGGTGCCCGTTTCAGTGGTACCCACGCGGCCCCGCGGAGCAGCTGTGGGGCATTCCTAAGTCAGAGCAGTCCGGATCGGGTTACCCACGCGTGCTGACTTGGCATCCACTTTGTTTGAGCTGGAGCAGAGATTGAGAGCCTGAGCACTGAGGTTAAAAACAAAACAAAACAAAAAACCTGGCTTCCAGTGCCTGCTCAGCGTCACCCACGAGCTGGGTGAAATGTTCCAGACCGAGCGACTTTAGTCTCCTTGCGTCTCAGTTTCTGGGTCTGTAGAATGGGGATAATGAGTGTCCACATTTGTGGCGGGAGAATTAAAGGACAATATAAATCAACTGGCAGTTACGGCCACAGAGGAGACACTGGACAAACTGTCCCTGTTAGAGGGAATCTACTGCAGAGGATGGCCCGCATCTCTCACCCTTGCTGCAGTTTTCTATTCTCCCAACTCTCATTTTGTTTTTAAAAGCATGTAGGACTGCCGTTTTGAGCTTCACACAGGGCTTGTTTACTTGACCTTAAGATTTCACTCTATCTATCTAATCCCTTAGGGCTTTTTTTTTTTTTTTGCATTTCCATTAGGTTTTCTTTTAAAATTTTTTTTCTATTAGCTTTTACTTGTTTATTCTTCCTTCCTGCTTCCTTGAGGCTTTGCTGAGACCCAGGCCTGTGTTTGGAGGAGGAAACCTTGACAAGTGGGAAGCGTCTGCTGCTAAACCAATGGCCGCTGTGCAAAGTGAATAATACCCGGATGGAGGGAGGTTTGAACAAAGAGATACCTGGAGGCAGGGAGGAACACTTCCTGGTAGAAGTGAAATTTGAGCTGTCTTGTAGCAGAAGTTTGGTAAACGGCTAGTTTCTGGAGCATGCTCTTTTGTACCCTGCCATAAAGAGTTCTGCCAGTCAGGTTGTCTTGGAGGGGTAAACACCGAAGTTGCTAGGTAATTATCTTTGCATGGAAGAGAAATATACCTACCTTAGGAGGAGGCTGTTGCCTGACTCGGGAATGTGGAAGAGGAGAACTAATTTCATTGAGTATCTGCAAAATGCTGTCAATGTGTTTTGACTTGTTTTTCCTCTGGTCCACCAGCTGAGCACTGCTGATTTCGACAGGCCGCTGTCTACGGGAAAAACAAAAACAAGGAAAAACCTGTCCATAATCAGATGAATGAATAGTTTGAAAGAGTCTTGGGTTTGGCTACAGAATAAGATAATGGAAAAAAAAATGCTTCTGGTTTCAACACTCTTCCGCCTGCTGGGGCAAATTATTGAGCTGGGTGCCATAACACCTCATTTTGAATGTAGATCCCAGGGGCCATTACAAGCAAGCAAGCAAACAACAAACAAAAGCTAAGGGGGAGAGGGACTTGCAGGTTGTCCAGAGGGGGCAGAAGCCCACAGGGAATGCTCCTCACAACCTCTGCCCCCCTGGACCTGCCTGTCACCCTAAGCAGATGTAGGAGTGTGGCATTATTGCTAGATGCCAAGGCATAAATGTTACAACCCATTTGAAATTCCACTTGCAGAAATGATTCTGACCCTTCTTGCACTTGTTCTGGGAATTCTCTGGCCCTTAGGGATGCATGAAGGCAGCTTTGCCCCCTGCTGCTGTCTGGGGATCAAATCAGTGGGGGGCCTAGACTTTAAAGGGAACACGTGATTAGGAAATCTTGTTAGCTGACAATTCAACTTCACTCTAATGTGCATCCAAAGAGCTAGGACCAAGACTTCCTCTCCTGCCCCGCTGCAGTTGTCTCTCCCAGCTCCCCACTCTTCCCAGTGCCCCCCCCAACCAAAAAGGAGTCTTGATGCTGGTCTAACCCCCCGCCTCCATCCCCCTGCAAATTCCTGCAGTTGTGTGGACAAGCAGATGGAACCCCAGGCCTTCTGGAGCGCTGGGGCAGGAATTTATCCCCAAAGCTTTGCTGAGCCCCAGCTAGGTGTGCCTGTTAACCCCTCTCCCTTCCTCTCCGTA
>SJYF01000768.1:3325494-3339667 GCA_006410515.1 Procapra przewalskii
GGGGGGGCTCCAAAGTCACTGCAGATGGTGATTGCAGCCATGAAATTAAAAGACACTTACTCCTTGGAAGGAAAGTTAGACCAACCTAGATAGCATATTCAAAAGCAGAGACATTACTTTAGTCTAAGGCTATGGTTTTTCCAGGGCATATATGGATATGAGAGTTGGACTGTGAAGAAAGCTGAGCGCTGAAGAATTGATGCTTTTGAACTGTGGTGTTGGAGAAGACTCTTGAGAGTCCCTTGGTCTGCAGGGAGATCCAACCAGTCCATCCTAAAGGAGATCAGTCCTGGGTGTTCATTGGAAGAACTGATGCTGAAGCTGAAACTCCAATACTTTGGCCACCTCATGCGAAGAGTTGATTCATTGGAAAGAACCCTGATGGTGGGAGGGATTGGTACCAAGAGAAGGGGATGACAGAGGATGAGATGGCTGGATGGCATCACTGGCCTGAAGGACATGAATTTGGGCAGACTCCAGGAGTTGGTGATAGACAGGGAGGCCTGGCGTGCTGCCATTCATGGGGTCGCAAAGAGTCGGACTCGACTGAGCGACTGAACTGAACTGAGTGTCACACACTGGATTGTGCCAGGGCTGGACTTCAGACTCTCATGCCAGCTGAAAATCCTGTGTGGGGACCTACCTACCCATGAGAAGGTGCAGGGGGCATCTAAGTTCTAGTGAGATCAGGGTGATGGGAAGGAGGAAGAATCTGGGTGGAGAACCAGCCTGCGACTTGCCACCATCCCGAAGCTCCTGTGGGATCTCAGAGACCTGGGTCTTCATTTTTTTGTGTATTTTTGGCCAAGCTGCCCTGCTTGTGGAATCTTAGTTCCATGACCAGAGGTCAAATCCAAGCCTTCAGCAGTGAAGCACAGAATGCTAACCACTGGACCACTGGGGAAATCCCTATTTTTATTTACTTTTAAATTAAAAAAAAAAAACCCAAAACCAAAATTTTATTATGTTGGCTTGAGTTTTTAAAATGATAGCTTTATATGCATTAATCATCAGAGCCCTGATGGTCACGCTGGACTGCAGCGCTCAAGTGATGAGTAATGGCTGGGTGGCTGTAAGAAATTGGTGGGAAAGACAAACATTTCGTCCTGAAGTCTATATATTCTGGCCGGTTCCTTGCAGGGCTCACTGAGTGAGGGAGGTGGAGTGTCCTGGGTACTTTGCACGCGGGTTGGGTGGGCAGAGGCGCTGTCAGTGGTGTCCCTATGAACAGCTCTGCACAACTGTGCATCTTACGAAGAGTCCAACTCCTTGAAAATTGGGACATGGAGAAAAATGTGCAAAAGGGGAAATGTCAAATAGAACGTTAGAAAAGGGGAATTCGTGCTCTGGAAGTGCTCCCTACTTTTTTTTTTTCATTTTTATAGTCTTTATTGAATTTTTTAATAATATTGCTTCTGATTAAAAAAATTTTTTTTATTGAAGGATAATTGCTTTACAGAATTTTGTTGTTTTCTGTCGAACCTCAATGTGAATCAGGTGTAGGTATACATATATCCCCTCCCTCCTGAACCTCCCTCCCGTCTCCCTCCCCACCCCACTCCTCTAGATTGATACAGAGCCCATATTTGAGTTTCCTGAGCCATGCAGCAAATTCCCATTGGCTGTCTATTTTACATACGGTGATGTAAGTTTCCATGTTACTCTCTCCATACATCTCACCCTCCTCCCCTCTCCCCATGTCCCTAAGTCCCTTCTCTATGTCTTTCTCCACTGCTGCCCTGTAAATAAATTCTTCAGAACCATTTTTCTAGATTCCGTATATATGCATTAGAATATGATATTTATCTTTCTTTTTCTGATTCACTTCATTCTGTATAATAGGTTCCAGGTTCATCCACCTCATCAGAACTGACTCAAATGCATTCCTTTTTATGGATGAGTAATATTCCATTGGGCTTCCTCGGTGGCTCAGAGGTTAAAGCGTCTGCCTGCAGTGTGGGAGACCCGGGTTCGATCCCTGGGTCGGGAAGATCCCCTGAAGAAGGAAATGGCAACCCACTCCAGTACTCTTGCCTGGAGAACCCCATGGAGGGAGGAGTCTGGTAGGCTACTAGTCCATGGGGTCACAAAGAGTCGGACACGACAGAGTGACTTCACTCACTAATATTCCATTGTGTATATGTACCACAGCTTCTTTATCCATTCATCTGTCGATGGACGTCTAGGTTGGGAATCTCCATAGTGTCTTCCATAGTGGCTGTGTCAATTTGCATTCCCATCAACAGTGCAAGACTGTTCTCTTTTCTCCACACCCTCTCCAGCATTTATTGTTTGTAGACTTTTTGATAAGGGCCGTTCTGACCAGTGTGAGATGATCTCTCATTGTGGTCTTGATTTGCGTTTCTCTAGTAACGAGCGATGTTGAGCATCTTTTCATGTTTGTTAGCCATCTGTATGTCTTCTTTGGAGAAGTGTCTGTTTAGGTCTTTTCCCCACTTTTTGATTTGTTTTTCTGTAAGAGCTGCTTGTATATTTTGGAAATTAATCCTTTGTCAGTTGTTTCATTTGCTATTTTCTCCCATTCTGAGGGTTGTCTTTCCACCTTGCTTATAGTTTCCTTTGCTGTGCAAAAGTTTTTACGTTTAATCAGGTTCCACTTGTTTACTTTTGTTTTTATTTCCGTTCCTCTAGGAGGTGGGTCACAGAGGATCTTGCTTTGATTTATGTCATCAAGTGTTCTGCCTATGTTTTCCTCTAGGAGTCTTATAGTGTCTGGTCTTCCATTTAGGTCTTTAATCCATTTTGAGTTTATCTTTGTGTATGGTGTTAGGAAATGTTCTAATTTCACTCTTTTACATGTAACTGTCCAGTGTTCCAGCCCCACTGATTGAAGAGGCTGTCTTTGCCCCATTGTATGTTCTTGCCTCCTTGGTCAAAAATACAGCACCCATAGGTGCATGGGTTTATTTCTGGGCTATCTTGTTCCTCCTACATTTTTGTGGGGGGCATGCCGCATAGCCTGTGGAATCTTGATTCCCTGACTGACCAAGATCAAACCTGCGCCCTCTGCGGTGGCAGGGTGGCGTCCTAACCCTTGATTCCCTGACTGACCAAGATCAAACCTGCGCCCTCTGCGGTGGCAGGGTGGCATCCTAACCCTTGGACCACCAGCAAAGTCCTGCTCCCTGTGGGTTGTTTGTACAGCATCCCACTGAAGAACGGGCCATGGGATGCTTGAGGGTTGGGCCACCCTGTGATGCTGACCTGGGTGATAGTGGCAGCTGGGGTGAGCAGGGACCCAGGTCTCTCAATGGGTGGGCGAGGCTCATTCCTAGCCTCACGGGTCCTCAAATAGGGTTATCTTCCCATGAAGTCCCGTGAAGCTTGTAGTTCACTGTTGTTCAGTCGCTCAGTCATGTCCGACTCTTTGCGACCCCATGATCTGCAACACGCCAGACTTCCCTGTCTTTCACTGTCTCCCAGAGTTTGCTCAAACTCATGTCCATTGAGTCAGTGATGCCATCCAACCATTTCATCCTCTGTCGCCCCCTTCTCCTCCTCTGTCGTCCCCTTCTCCTCCTGCCTTCAATCTTTCCCATTATCAGTGTCTTTTCCAGTGAGGCGACTCTATGCATCAGGTGGCCAGCTACCAGTGCTTCAGCTTCAGCATCAGTTCTTCCAGTGAATATTCAGGGTTGACTTCCTTTTGGATTGACTGGTTTGATCTTGCAGTCCAAGGGACTCTCCAGAGCTTTCTCCAGCACCACAGTTCAAAAGCATCAATTTTTTGGCACTCATACCTTTCAGGAATTTTAAGGAATCAAGACTAATTTAAATATGCTTCAGTTTTAAGATGATATAAAAAAAATTAGGTCAAGAAGAACTTCCTAAGTAACTTAAAGCAAAAACTACCATGAGAAAGTGTTATGCACTGCAGATACCCTGACAGTGATTGTTCTTTTAAGATTCTTTGGATGGTGAAGACTCAGTGATGGGCAGACAGAAATTAAGATTACTAAGTGCTGATTCTGGATACTTTGTTTTGTTCTGGAATGTAGAACAGAGCTTGTTATTAACACAGGGGGCTCAGTTTCCTGTAGTTAAAGATGCTTGCTCTCTCAATGCAGGATTTAATGACTTTTTAATAAGGCCTGGAGATCCACAAAGGAAAAAACCTCCTGGCCTGCCTGTTGTGCTTAGAAGTTAATAGCGAGTTTGGACATGTTTTGTTTTAGCCCCTTCTGTGCTTTCTGTACCTAGGAGTACTCAGTAAATACCCTGAGTTTTCTGTTCTATTGAGGGGTGTTAGATTTGTGGGTATGAAATCCAGGATCCTGCAGAGGTTCTCCTGGTTCTGGGTGGCTGTTTCTGATAGAACAAAGGGCATGTCTGCCCTTGAATGGGGGCTATGTGAAAGGAAAGTTCAGCATATCCTGTGATTAGGCTTTTAAGAGATCAGAATTCTTTATACTTCAGAAATTTTTTATCTAAACCTCATTCCCAGCTGGGCACACACAGAGCATCTGTAGCTGGACTGCCCACTCTGGTGGCCACTAGCCGCTGGGGCTGCTGCTCGGGAAGCATGGGTAGTCTGATGGAGACTGCAGCTATGCAATTAAAAGACGCTTGCTCTTTGGAAGGAAAGTTATGACCAACCTAGATAGCATATTCAAAAGCAGAGACATTACTTTGCCAACAAAGGTCCATCTAGTCAAGGCCATGATTTTTCCTGTGGTCATGTATGGATGTGAGAGTTGGACTGTGAAGAAGGCTGAGCGCCGAAGAATTGATGCTGTTGAAGTGTGGTGTTGGAGAAGACTCTTGAGAGTCCCTTGGACTGCAAGGAGATCCAACCAGTCCATTCTAAAGCAAATCAGTCCTGGGTGTTCTTTGGAAGGACTGATGCTAAAGCTGAAACTCCAATACTTTGGCCCCCTGATGTGAAGAACTGACTCATTGGAAAAGACTCTGATGCTGGGAGGGATTGGGGGCAGGAGGAGAAGGGGACGACAGAGGATGGGATGGCTGGATGGCATCACCAACTTGATGGACATGAGTCTGGGTAAACTCCGGGAGCTGGTGATGGACAGGGAGGCCTGGCGTGCTGCAATTCATGGGGTTGCAAAGAGTTGGACATGACTAAGCGACTGAACTGGACTGAACTGAACTGATGTCTCCCAATAAGACAGACAGATGGCCAACAGGTACATGAAAAAGATGCTCAACATCACTAATTTTTAGAGAAATGCAGATCAAAACTACAGTGAGGTACCGCCTCACACTGGTCAGAACAGTCATCATCAAAAAATCTACAAATAACAAATACTGGAGAGTGTGTTGGTGGCAATATCAATTGGTATAGCCACTGTGAAAGCAGTATGAAGGTTCCTCAAAAAACTGGAGTTGCCATGTATGATCCAACCTTCCCACTCCTGGACATATATCCAGACCAAACTCTAATTCTCAAAAGATACACTCACCCTTATGTTCACAGCAGCACTATTTACAATAGCCAAGACATGGGAAAACCTAAATGTCCATCAAGAGATGCATGGATAATGAGAGGCAGTATATCTATTCAATGGAGTACTGCTTAGCCGTCCAAAGGAATGAAATAATGCCATTTGCCGCAACGTGGATGGGCCTAGAGACTATCATACAGTTAACCTTTTCACTTTTTAAAAATGTAACTACCAGAGAATTTAAAATCATGTGTTTTACTGAGTCGCCTTGGTGGAAGGAATGGGTTCTTTATCTTCCCAGGACCACCTGCTAGAATAGGTGGTGGAGGTGGGTTAGTTGCTAAGCCGTGTCTGACTCTTGCGACCCCGTGCACCTGCCAGGCTCCTCTGTTCATGGGATTTTCCAGGCAAGAATACCGGAGTGGGTTGCCACTTCCTTCTGCAGGAGATCGTCCTGACCCAGGGATCAAACCCAGGTTTTCCGCATTGCAGGCAGATTTTTTACTGACTGATTTGCCAGGGAAGCCCAGAGTAAGTGGAGTCTCTCTTTTTTAAGGTATCTCTTAGTTCTGATGGGCTGTCTGAAGTGTGTTTTGAAGCCAGGGTGTGGGGAAAATGACAGTTTGAAGTGAGAGTGACTTACAAACAGTGCATTTTTATAACCAGCTCCCTGGAAGGACAGAGGGATTTTCTCTGTGGCAGAATTAGTTAAGGCAAATATAGATGATCAGGTAGACACGGTACCAGCACCTATTTTGAATAATAATAGCTCTGCACATTTAATTGCCTGACTTCCTTCTCAAAGCTTAAGAGTAAAGAAGAGTAATCACAGGCACCCTAAAATAGTTACAGAAAAACTAATCAAGAGCCTGGAAGCAGTAGAGAAGAAAGGGTGGAACAGCATGGGGAGATGAGATCTCACGTGTCGCTTTGTCGTAACCGTAATGGTCCATCAGTGTCAGGCTGTTCGTGCAGGGGCGGCGGGGGGGCCTCCTGGGCTATGCCTGGTTGTAAGCTGGTCCAGATAGATGTTTCTCTCATCTCTACCCCTGCTCCATTGGCAGAATAATTGGTTCGTCCTTGCATCATTAAATCGCATTTAGAAAATGAACTTCATGCCTGTTTACACGGCCTGCCGTTGGTTTCATGTTTGTTTCCCTTGCTGATTTGTTTCCTCTGATGGATGCCAAAATCCTTGCAAGGAGAGGCCTCGTTTTACATGTTTAAATCCTGTGTTGTTGAACAGAAAATACATATACCATTTGTTAGTGGCTGTAGTTAGGGGTTCATTAAAAAAAAGCAAAACAACAGATCATTCATTTGGCTTCTTGTCTGTGTTTCCCCTTCTTGCCCCGCTCTCTCCATTTCTTTCACCCTTTCTCTCCTTGCTTGTTTTTCTTCTTCTAAGGTATAGGTCACATGGAGAAGTCCTAAAAAAATGTGTGTTCAGATGGCCTGTCTGCACCTTACACACACACACACACACACACACACACACACACAAAACAATAAAGCCTTGCCCTCACTGAGTGTCACTGTATTTATTTTTTATTTGACCACCTCTGCCCTTCCTTCTGGTGCTAAGGCGGCCCCCAGGGCTGGAAGGCACTCACGTGATACCCAGTGGCTGGCTCGCAGCACAGCCTTGGACAAGGGCCAGACCCAGGCTTGGAGCTGGGCAAGCAGTAATGCACCAGGGAGCTGACTGGAAGGAGGCCCGGGGTGGAGTCCCCACGGGCTCAATGGAGGCCTGGTTTTACTTAAGATATTCCAAACAGTGAAGGGGGAGTAAACAGTCCGCTAATTAAATCTGGAGGTGGCCACAAACCCGGAGGTGTTGCAAAGCCCTCTGCACACAGAGGACGTTGGGAAAATACACGGAGCTGTGGAAAGGTGAGGCCAGACTTGGGGAGATGAGATTCTGCCTGGAAAAGTACAAGCCGCCATCTGGAGAGAAATTAGCCATTGGAAGCGCGCTCTGTGGGGCGTAAGTCAGTGGCGCTGTAATTGACTCGGAGCCAGAACTGTGAAGTTCTGTTTCTTGTTCTTGATAGTCAGTAGTAATCGTTTATTTTTTTAACCCCTGAGTTTATGACTCAGGGGTCGGGCCAGTCCTGCTGTGTTTATAAGGCTCAGCCTTAAAGGTAAACTGATAAGAAGGGTATTCCTCCAAACTCCTTTGCCCATCTGCTTCCATTTTATTTCACCCTGGACCCCGAGGGTGGCCAGGGGTCCAAGATCTTGGAGGCTGGGTCTGGGAACTGGAGTGTGGCTGACCAGCCAGTCGGGGCAGCTGCCTGCTCAGTGTGGATCAAGACATGCCCTGCTTCTGGGTGTGTGTCCACTAGGAGGGATCCTGCGATCGGTGTCTGGGGTACCCGACGGTTAGTAGGTTTATGGTTCTTCAGCCTTCATGGCCCTGATGCTTCCTAGGAGCCCTGTAATCACACACAGATGCCTTAGTGCTCTGAGCAGGCTTCCATTTGCCAGTTTGAAAACCTGCACTCGTTTTTTTAAAAAAATGTGGGATCTTAGTTTTCCGACCAGGGATTGAACCCAAGCCCCCTGAAGTGGAAGTACAGATTATATTAACCGCCAGGGAAGCCCCCCAAACTACACTCTTATGGTGGAAAACAGGATTGCCTCGAGGGTAAAGAGCAGGTATCTGGGAAGTGAGATGTCTGTTCACATCTCTGTGCGATTTTGGCCAAGTTGCTTCATTTCTCAGCCTCAAATTCCTTATCTGTAAAATGGCCCCAGAAGGTTAAAGAGGTGTAGACAGAGATCTTTGCTTGGGAGTGGACTTCAGCTGCAAAAGTCTTTAGTGTCCCTGAACTAAGTATGGATCATTTCCAGCACCTCTTCACTAGGAGTTCAGAGGCGACCCTAACAGGTGAGGGTGCCCTGGGAGATGGCGCTGACCCTAGGCAAGAACTGGGATAGAAATGGTGACATCAGGCCCAGTGGGGCCGACACAAGACTTGTTCAGTCGCTACGTCGTGTCTGAAATCTTTGTGACCCCATGGGCTGCAGCATGCCAGGCTTCCTTGTCCTTCACCATCTCCCAGAGTTTGCTCAAACTCATGTCCATTGAGTTGATACCATCTACCCGTTTCTCGTCTGCGCCCCCTTCTCCTCCTGCCCTCAGCCTTTCCCAGCATGACACAGGATGGAGGTTCCCATTTGAGTTTTCTGATACGGTTGCTTCATTGCCAAATTATCTTCTTGCCTTCCGACATGCTAGAGTAAATAAACGTTTGTTGGGGGTTTACGAAGGCAGTGACAGGTCCTTACTTGAGCAAAAATGCTGACCAGTAAATGATGACAGGGGTGTGTGAAACTGCTGGGGCCGCAGAGGGTCGAACCTGCCCTCTGAGAGCATCTTGCCTTGGCTCTGGTGGGTGCTCCCTTGAGAAGGAAGAGGCTTGGAAGAGGCTTTCCATGGAATTGCAGGAGGAAAGGTGACCAGGTCGGAGGCTATAGGCGTAGAGTTCATAAACAGGTCCGCAGAGCGGTTTTGCAATGCCTGTTACTCTGTCCTTTAAAGAGGATCTATTCTGGGGAGAGGAGCATTGTTGGTTGGGTGACCTAATTTGTTTCCTCTGTTTCCTTCTGGCCTGAATGGGGCAGGTGGCCCTGACCCACAAGGTCTTAGAGCGGCTGAAAGGAAATCCATTTGCTGATAGAGAAGATACACTGTGAGATAAAGAAGAGAATGTTTTGCTGACAGCTTCCTCCTCTGCCTGACTCTGGCTCTAGTCAAGGTACTAATGAGCTGGTGACTGGACCACACTCCTTCAGGTTCTGAAATCTTACCCTTGGAACTCCAAGAAGCCCATAATTGTTTTCTAATTGTTTTATGTGAATTTGTTTTCTCTCCCTAATTCTAATCCTGAGGACCCTTTGAGAACAGAGTTCAAGACTATTTTCCACCATGATTGGACACAATAAATACCTGGCTGAAGAATTAAAGAGGGGTTTAATTTCCATAATGCATATTCTTCCTGTTTCCCAAAATGATATGATAAATATAACTTTTTCTGTGTGTGTATGTGTGTGTGTGTGTGTGTGTGTGTGTGTGTGTGTATGTAGTTGCGGGGCTTGTGGGGTTCTAGTTCCCTGACCAGAGATGGAACTAATGCTCCCTGAAGTGGAAGTGTGGAATCTTTAGCCACTGGACCACCAGGAAATTCCCAGAATATTACATTTTATCTGAAGACATATCTTAACTAAAAGTTGATATACTTAGTGCACTGGTATTCCTGCCAACTCTGGAGAAAATATCTTTATTGATCATTGCCCATCCACCTCCCCCTTCAGTCCCTACTGTCCCTAGTTACCTATTTCTGTGAATGAACGACTGGTGGTGTCTAAATAGTGAGGCCTCATCCACCCCTTTTGGTGCTCAGTTCAGTCACTCAGCTGTGTCTGACTCGGCGACCCCATGGACTTGTCCATCACCAACTTCCAGAGTCCACCCAAACTCATGTCATGAGTCGGTGATGAGTCGGTGATGCCATCCAGTCATCTCGTCCTCTGTCGTCTCCTTCTCTTCCCGCCTTCAATCTTTCCCAGCGTCAGGGTCTTTTGCAGTGCCTCAGTTCTTCTCCATCAGGTGGCCAAAGTATTGGAGTTTCCGCTTCAGCCTCAGTCCTTCCAGTGAATATTCAGGACTGATTTCTTTTAGGATCACTGGTTGGATCTCCTTGCAGTCCAAGGGACTCTCAGGAGTCTTCTCCAACACGATGGTTCAAAAGCATCAATTCTTTGGCGCTCAGCTTTCTTCACAGTCCAACTCTCACATCCATACATGACCACAGGAAAAACCATAGCCTTGACTAGACGGACCTTTGTTGGCACAGTAATGTCTCTGCTTTTGAATATGCTGTCTAGGTTGGTCATAACTTTCCTTCCAAGGAGTAAGTGTCTTTTAATTTCATGGCTGCAGTCACCATCTGCAGTGATTTTGGAGTCCCCCTCCAAAAAAATATCTGTCACTGTTTCCACTGTTTCCTCATCTATTTGCCATGAAGTAATGTGACCAGATGCCATGATCTTAGTTTTTTCAATGTGGAGTTTTAAGCCAGATTTTTCACTTTTTTCACTTTCATTACGAGGTTCTTCAGTTCCTCTTTACTTTCTGCCATAAGGGTGGTGTCATCTGTGTATCTGAGTTTATTAATATTTTTCCTGGCAATCTTGATTCCACCTTGTGCTTCATCCAGCCCAGCATTTCACAGGATGTACTCTGCATATAAGTTAAATAAGCAGGGTGACAGTATACAGCCTTGACGTACTCCCTTCCCGACTTGGAACCAGTCTGTTGTTCATGTCCGGTTTTAACTGTTGCTTCCTGACTTGCATATAGGTTTCTCAGGAGGCAGGTCAGGTGGTCTGGTATTCCCATGTCTTGAAGAATTTTCCACAGTTTGTTGTGATCTACACAGTCAAAGGCTTTGGCATAGTAAATAAAGCAGAAATAGATGCTTTTCTGAAACTCTCTTGCCTTTTCAGTGATTTAACAGATGTTGGCAGTTTGATAGCTGGTTCCTCTGCCTTTTCTAAATCCAGCTTGAACATCTGGAAGTTCATGGTTCACATACTGTTGAAGCCTGGCTTGGAGAATTTTGAGCATTACTTTGCATGCGTGTGAGATGAGTGCAATTGTGTGGTAATTTGAGTATTCTTGTCATTGCCTTTTTTGGGATTGGAATGAACACTGACCTTTTCTAGTCCTGTGGCCACTGCTGAGTTTTCCAAATTTGCTGGCATACTGAGTGCAGCACTTTCACAGCATCATCTTCCAGGATTTGAAATAGCTCAACTGGAATTCCATTACGTCCACTAGCTTTGTTCATAGTGATGCTGCTTAAGACCCACTTGACTTCACATTCCAGGATGTCTGGCTCTAGGTGAGTGATCATACCATCATGGTTATCTGAGTCATGAAACAGGAGATACCTGGAATAACAGGCAAATTTGGCCTTGGAGTACAAAATGAAGCAGGGTGAAGGCTTACAGAATTTTGCCAAGAGAATGCACCGGTCATAGCAAACACCCTTTTCCAACAACACAAGAGAAAACTCTATACATGGACATAACCAGATAGTCAATACTGAAATCAGATTGATTATATTCTTTGCAGCCAAAGATGGCGAAGCTCTATACAGTCAGCAAAAACAAGACCAGGAGCTGACCGTAGCTCAGATCATGAACTCCTTATTGCCAAATTCAGACTTAAATTGAAGAAAGTAGGGAAAATCACTCGACCATTCAAGTATGATCTAAATCAAATCCTTTAGGATTATACAGTGGAAGTGACAAATAGATTCAAGGGATTAGATCTGATAGAGTGTGTGAAGAACTATGGACAGAGGTTCCTGACATTGTATAGGAGGCCGTGATCAAGACCATCTCCAAGGAAAAGAAATGCAAAAAGGTTGTCTAAGGAAAATAGCTGGGAAAAGAAGAGAAGCTAAAGGCAAAGGAAAAAAGATCGGTGTACCCATTTGAACAGAGTTCCTTGTGTGCTGGGAGGCTTAGTTATCCCTATTTGGGGCTCCCCATCTCTGCCAGATTAGTCCTTCCGTGTGTCTATCAACCGCAGCCCCCCCGGGCTGTTGCATGAACAGAGAGGAACTTCAGCTCTGTTTGTATAGGCGATGGAGACATTTCCTTGGGGGAGAATTTCTTTCTGAAGGATTGTGATAGGTTTGGTCAGAGACTTGGGCAATGGGAGAGTGTGGACCACCGGGAGCTTAACGGGGTGGAGACTGGGAGATGCGAGAGAGGGGAGATTTCAGTTTGGAACTGGGCTTGGTGACCTCTGAGATCATTTTGGTATCCTCAGGCTTTGTGATAAATGGTAGGGTGGGACAGTGGTGGGGATAGGTCACTGACAAAGTGATTTCCGTCTGGGAGTGTCCGCACTTGCCCAGGAGTCAATGACTAACATTTGGGCGAGTCGGCTCTGAGATCCATCAGGGTAAAGGGGGAAATGGCAGAAATGCCTGCTGTTTGCTTATGAGATCTGCATGCTCTTTGTTTTTATTTTTTAGTTTAGTTTTCAACTTTTATATTGGAGCATAGTCCATGTAGTGTTAGTTTCAGGTGTACAGCAAAATGATTCAGTTACACATATGTCTATTTTTCAAATTTCTTTTCCCATTTAGGTTACTACGGAGTACTGAGCGGAGTCCCCTGTGTTACACAGTCGGTCTTTGTTGGTTATCTCTTTCAAATATAGCAATGTGTACACTGCGTGCTCTTTGAATATTTTATTCCTCTTTGTCTTGCTCTTAGCAGTTTTTCAATAACTGTTTGTTATTTAAATAATAAACTGTAGCTTTGAATTGCCTCTGCCAGGAGTCATTAAGACCCTTTAGTTTTAAAACTTTCCACTGCTGCTGCTGCTGCTGAGTCACTTCAGTCGTGTCCGACTCTGTGCGACCCCATAGACGGCAGCCCGCCAGGCTCCTCCATCCATGGGATTCTCCAGGCAAGAACACTGGAGTGGGTTGCCATTTCCTTCTCCAATGCATGAAAGTGAAAAGTGAGAGTGAAGTCGCTCAGTCGTGTCCGACTCTTAGCAACCCCATGGACTACAGCCTACCAGGCTCCTCCATCCACTAGAGGTTGTAAATATGGCATAAATTTCCTGCCAATGTTGAGAGGCAGGTAAGCTTCTGAAAGTGAAGTCACTGAAGTCACTCAGTCATGTCCGACTCTTTGTGACCCCATGGACTGTAACCTATCACGCTTCTCCGTCTATGGGATTTTCCAGGCAAGAATACTGGAGTGGGTTGCCATTTCCTTCTCCAGGGGATCTTCCCAACCCAGGGATCAAACCCGGGTCTCCCGCTTTGTGGGCAGATGCTTTACGGTCTGAGCCACCAGGTTTATAATTTAGGTTACACCCACCCTCCCTTTATGATAAACTTGGCTTTCTAGAAAATGCCTCTGTCAGCACGAGATCATTCCAATGGGTGTAAGAGGAGTCTCAGTTGAAAGTGAGGCCAGGGACACCAGACTTCCGGGTTAACAAGGGCAGGAGGTGTGAGGAATTTGGGGGGTGGGTGTGTATTCCTGGGGAGAGCTTCTAGCTTGAGCTTCTTCCAGGGTGACTCCATCTGAGCTGGAGTGTGTCAAATGGATTCTCTGCGCTCAAAGCTTGCTTCTCATCTGTCTCCTCCTGAACGGGTGGCCTGGATATCTTTGGAAATTCTTAAAGGCTTGACGGAAGGTCAAGATCAATAAATACGGGGACCACAAAGCTTTTGAGATCCCCACAGAGATGCTGTGAAGGTAAAGCACACGATGAGCTCTGTGACCCCCAGACTCACTGGAAGGATTCCCTCCTATGGCCTTGAGATCTGAGAAGCGTCATCGGATTGTCTTGAGAAGGAAGGGCAGTCATGGGCCCTCCCTGGAGGACTTCCTTGTGAGGTGGTCTAGTGAGCAGTTCTGTCTCTATTCCTGTTGACTTAACAGGCTCAGAAGGTCTTTACTTTGCTACATGAAGTCGGCTCTTAGAGCCCCCAACCACAGACAAAGTAGTTAACTGTCGGCTGGTCTAGAAGGTTCTAGAAGTTTCTGCGATACCCTGTGCCTTCAGCAGAGTCAGTGAAACAGCTGATTGGGCCTTTGAGCTCATTTGGTTGTGCTGACTGCTCTGCTCTGCCCCCAGGGGCTTCCCTTCCTTCCTCCTTCAGCCTGTTGCTTCGAGAACACGGATCTGGTCCTGTTTGGTA
>SJYF01000768.1:3339692-3351688 GCA_006410515.1 Procapra przewalskii
GGTAACTCACCTGCCTGGGTCCAGTGATCACGTGGGCGTCCCCTCTGCCAGCTGGGCATAAAAGCTCAGCTTGGTGGTCAGGGCCCAGGTGATGAGGTCAGGCAGACCAGGATCACTTGGGTGAGCTGTTTACCATCCCAGCCCTCAGATTCTGTCTTCATCAGGAAGATGGGTGGTGATGCGTCCCCGGTGTCGGGAGTTGGGATTAAGAGCACAGCTCTGGGACCAAGCTGCCCAGGATTGAATTGGCCCCATGACTGCGAGCTGTGTGATTTGGGGCAGGTCATTTGACTCTGCCTCAGTTGGCTCATCTGTAAAATAGGATTGTTGTGGGGGTGGTAAAAATAGGATTGTAAAATAGGATTGTTGTAAAATAGGATTGTTGTCCATGTCTCCCAGATATGGACCTTAAGTGGTGCATAAATTTTTGCTGTAATGAATTACCTGAAAGGGCATTCCAGGATCAAATGGAGTATAAAACACGTGGGCAGAGTGTGGGCTCAATGCATTTTAGACCGTTTGCTTATTAATCTTGGCAGAGAATGAACTCCGATTATATTTCATGATTTTGCACTGGATTATCCATTTTCCTATTGGAAAGCTCTCAGAATCAAACCCATCACCAGCAGAAGGAGGGAAATCTTGGCGCTCATTGCCATGTAGCAAGGGAAGAGCACTGGGCTGTGGAGGTAGACAGAATCGACTTCTGAGTCCTGGTTCTGGTATTGACTCGCCATGGACTTTGAGTCTTAGGTTTTTTCATCTGAGCAGTGGGAATTAGGATGCCAGGAAGGGAAGCTGGGTGTGTATTACTGTCTCTGTTTTATTGGTGAACAGAGAGGTTCAGAGATTTGCCCACAGTCACACAGTTAGCCTAGGAGCTCTTTGGACTGTGTCCAGGGTTGTCCCAGAGTCCTTCATGCCCTTGCTGTGAAATAATGGTCTTTCCCCCTCATTTTCAAAGTTCAGGCATTTTCCTTGAAGGAGTCTCAACTGGATGGTTCATGTGACTTGTCCTTAGTTGAGAAGAAATGCATTGTGTTCCTGCAAACGTCTCTTAATTGCATTATTTGGAATTTTTTCTGCAAAAGTTCATGAACTATTCAGTTCATTAAGCTATACTTAGTGAAAATCACACCTACGAAAGCTTGAGGGTACCCTTTTTTATGTCTTGGTGCTGTAGTCCTGTTGTTTGATTACATTTGTAGAAAGAAAATAAATATAACAGATGTTTTATTTGATTTAGTTTCCTTGGTTGGTACTTTTGGTAGGGTGAGAAAAGTTGAGAAGGAAACCCTTACTTTGCAGAGGAGTTACTGCTGTTCAGAAACATGATGTTGGGTGCCAGGACAATGCTGTATAAACCCTGAATGGTGATGGTCTACTGAGAATGATCAAGTATGTGCTAAAATTTTAAAATTTATTCTACAGATGGGTGGGGAATTACAGCAATTGTGAAACTGATTAGTTTCTGAACAATTAGAGTTAAATGAGTAATTTCTGAACAATTAGAGTTAAATGATTAATTTCTTAACAATGAGAGTTGTTACTCACCTTTGCTTCGTAGAGGCTCCGTTGCCCTTTGTGTTTCACATCATGCTTTGGGATGTGAAAGCCGAGGCTCACAGAGGGCAAGCAATTTGCCCAAGGTCACACAGGACTGAGTACTGGAGCCTTCTGTTTTCCGGAATTCCAGAATGTGAACTTTAAGAAAAACTCTAGAAACTTTTTTTTTTTTTTTGGTAGGGGTGGGAAAAGGGGCTAATTTAGACTAAGACTTCCAGCTTGGTATTTTGCTAGCTTTCTCTTATTTCTGGTTATCTGACCATAAAATAGAAAGCCAGCCTCATTAATAATTTTAGAAGGAGGGTTTCTTTTTCAGAGATGGTGGCAGAATTGAAGTAATTAAGAGTCAGTCTAGCAGTCTCTTCCTTCCTAAGATGTTCAGGAATAAGCAAGCATGAAGCCCTTTGATGTGAGCATTCGTGTAGTTTGGGAAGGAGAGGAAGCAGGCATGCATCGTTTATTAAGCACCTGCCCTGTGGTGGGCTGTGTTCTCCCTCTCATTCTGTGTATAAACCCCTGGTATTAGTAAGGTGTGGGTCCTTTCCAGGATTTATTGTCTCATTATGAAGCAGGTGTTCCTTCACCCATGCAAAAGGCAGCAGGAGCCTGGGGACTTTTTAATTGGTCCAGTGCAGGGAGTTGGTGGGTGAAGCAGGTCTTGAATTCATCTTCTGGTTCCAAGACCAGAGTTCTCTGTCCTGCCCCACAGCTTATGTTACATAATGTTTCTTTATGTTTATGTGCAATATAAATCTCTAATTGGAAGGCTGGGAAGTGCTTTTGGCTGGGTTTGTTGCTTCAGCTCTCTGAAAGGAATGGCTTTCACAAACACGGATAGGGATTTGGATTTTCACGTTGTGATCATTCATATTCCAGAAGTGGGAAAGGTCATTCCCACGGATATTCCATGAAACCCCCGAAGCGGTGGGTCCGAAATGAGTTGGCTTGCCCTAGGATGGTCACGTTTTTTTCTTTTTTTGATATTTAATACCACGCATACCTTTTTTAAAGAAAAATTTCATGAATGAAGTCAAAAGAAAGGCAAAATAAAACCTCACCCACAAACTCATCATGCTTTTTTTTTAAATTGAAGTATATTTGATTTCCAATATTTCAGGTGTACAGCAAAGTGATAAAGTTATGTATTAAACTCATTCTTTTTTGGACTTGATAAAAAAAAATAATTGATTTTCTTCACTTACTTTTCTTTGGGCTGGGCTGGGTCTTTGTTGCCGCCCGCAGGGGCTGCTCTTTGCTGTGGAACTTGGGCCTCTCACGGCAGTGGCTTCTGCTGGGGCGCACACGCTCTAGAGGGCGCAGGCGTCAGTAGCTGTGGTCCGTGGGCTTAGCTGCTCCATAGCATGTGGCATCTGCCCAGACCAGGGTTTGAACCTGTGCCTCCTGCACTGGCAGGCAGATTCTTATCCACTGAACCACCAGAGAAGTCCAAGCTCATTGTTCTTAAATAGCTTTTGCTAGTGTTTCTTTCTCCTTTTATTTGGTGTTGCATAATGACATCACATTTACCGTGTCAACTGTTTTTAACCTTTTCCGTTCACACTGTCGTGCACCCATCACCACCATCCATCTCTCACACTTTTTCATCTTCCCCAACTGAAACTGCGCACCTCTTAAACCATAGCTCCGCATTTCTCCTGCCCCCTAGTCCCTGGTAACTACCATTTTATTTTCTGTATCTATGAGCTTGACTGTTTCAGAAGTGTAAGTGGAATTGTATAGCATGTATCTTTTTGAGACTGGCTCTCACTCAGCGTAATTTCATCTGTGTTGTGGCGTGTGCCGTCATTTCCTTCCTTCAGGGCTGAATAATATTTCATTGTATGTGTCTGTCACATTTTATTTATCTATTCATCTGATGATAGACAGTTTATTTTCATATCTTGACTCCTGTGCATGCCTAACGCTGGTGCAAACATTATGTACACATATCTGTGCACATTTGTCTGAGTCCCTACTTTCAGTCCTTTTGAGTGGATAGGTGCTCAGAACTGAATTGCTGGATCGTTCATGATAATTCTGTTTAATTTTTTGAGGAACTCCACATTGTTTTCCACGATGGCTGCACTAATTTACATTCCCATCAGCCGCACACAAGGCGTCTGATTTCTGAAGTGATGTCTCATTGTAATTTTGATGTGTGTTTCCCTAACAATCAGTGATGTTGAGCATATGTTCATGTGTTGTTAGCGTTTACGATATTTTTATTATTTGACAATATTATTGTTAGTGTTTACCCTTCCAAGTGTTTACTTTGGCATTTGTTTCTCTCTCTCTTTTTTCCAGAATGTAATCATAGTCTATGCAAAACTATGTTTGAAATACTCTGTATTTTCCACCAAGTGTCCCCATTAATAGTTCTAGACTTGCAGGGAAAGTGCACACCCACCCAGTTAGTGCTGTATTTCGGGATGATTTTCACCACCCCAAACTCTTCTCAGGAAAGCCAAGATCACTGGAATGTTAGCAGCTATCTGTCCGTAGGACCATGGGGTACCTGGTAAATGTTCTTCTGGATTCCAAGTAAAGGCTCTGAGGTTTATTTTGCAGTGGAAGGGTCTTAGGACAAGTTGTAATTTTTCCTTCAATCCAGATGCCTGGAAGGTTTGCAGACAGCCTGTTTGTGACGTGTATGACCTCCTAACTCGGACCCTTCAATGAACGGGTTAATTGCATTACCTTGATTTCTAAACAGAGAATAGTGTTTGTGGGGTGAGTACACCCTTCTCTCCTGTGGGTCTAAACTTCCTTTTGTCTTTTCTTTGGAATCTTTAGAGCATTTTTTATAGAGACGATGTTCTGGGGTTGACTTTCCCAGGCCATCCCTAAGGACCAGGGAACCCACGTGTCAATTCACATGTAAGGCATGTTGGGAGGATAGACTGATGGAGTCTGCAGCTGGCCCTGCTCCTTCCCTGTGACTGTCCCACACCATCACGCCCAGGTTTCCTCATCCACAACATAAGTCACAAATTTGGTGGTTTAAAACAGCACCAATCTCCCTCCCAGTTCTGGGAGCCAGAAATCCAAAATCAGGCTCGCTGGGTAAAAATCAAGATTGTCGGTCCTGGGCACACTTTCTCTAAGACTCTAGGGGAGAACCTGTACCTCACTTCTCCCAACTTCGAGTGACTGCCCAAATTCCTTGGCTTGTGGCCGCATCACAAGCTTCTGTGTACACTCTCCTCTTGTAGCTACGAATCTCCCTATGAGTTTCCATATTTTTAGGATTACCGTGACTGCATTTTGGTTAAGACCCTCAACTATATCTCTTGACATGTAAGGTCATATTCACAGGTTTTGGAGATTAGGGTTTGGGACTGTCTGAGGGGACATTTTTTAGCCTTTCACAATCAGCAATATAGTAACGGTATTTTCCACCAGTGATTTTTGTGTGATTGGGACTGTCTTAAAGTTTCTTACGTGGGTCATCTGAGATCACAGGGTGGGTCAGGGAACAGTTGTGGCCTTAACCCCCATCCTGTGACTATTTCAGCCTCTGGTATAGTGTCTCGTAGAAGACAGGAGCCCAGTACCTGATAGCTTACTGTATTTCCAATAACTTTCTGCTACACTGTGCTGTCTCTCATTCAGTCTTATTCTAATAACCCTTCTTTTTTTAAAAAAATAATAATGAATTCGTTTTTGGCTGGGCTGGGTCTTCGTGCTGCCCAGGCTTTTTCTCTGGTCGTGGCGATCGGGGCTACTCTCTGGTTGCGGTGTGTGGCCTTCTCATTGCAGTGGCTTCTCTGTTGCGGTGCCCAGGCTCTAGAGCACAGGCCCCGTAGTTGGGGGGCACGTGGCCTCAGTTGCTCCAAGGTTTGTGGGATCTTCCTGGCTCAGGGATTGAACCCGTGCCTCCTGCATTGGCAGGTGGATTCTTTACCACTGAGCCACCAGGGAAGCCCTGCCCATCTTTTCCTCTTCTTTTTTCAGTCATGGAGGACTTAAATTATGTTGGCACCAATAGTGTGTTGAGTTTTGCAGGGGTGAGCTTAGGATCTATAGCTCTGATAAGAGGACACGATGTCAAATATGGGTTAATCACACCTGGGTATTAGTACTTCCCTTCCTTTGGCACCCACAAGGACGTTTCAGTGGAGCCAGTGAAGACCGCTTGTGGGACACAAACCCGTGCCTTTCCCAACATTCCTGAGTATGTTTTCACCTGCTCAGTGAATCTTACTTTGGATTGTGGCCATGATTGGGAGCTCAGTGTTCATTTTTCTGAAATCACTTGTTTCATGGAGATTTTTCCAGTTCCAATTCTAGTTTTACTCTGCAGGAATGGGTGTTGCTAGCTGTATGTGCCTGAATGTATGCAGTGGTGGAGTTTTGATAGCCTGTAAAGTTGCTGATTTCACACTGTCTCTTCTGATTTTAGAAGTGGTTCCCTAGGTTAATTCAACAAGCAGGTGTTTATTGCATGCCAGGCTCTGGGGGGCTTGCCAATGGAACTCCTACGCCAAGTGCGTAGAGGTGGAATAAAGCATTGATCGTAATCTACACCAATGGAAGCCAAGGTTGAAAGGGTATTAGAGCCTGATTTAACAAGAGACCTTGTTAAAGCACAGATTGCCAGCTCAGAGATTGTGATTTAGCAGGTCTGGGGTGGAGGGCAAGAATTTTGATATTGATGCTGCTGATCCAGGGACCACACTTTGAGAACCACTGTGCATGGGAGTCATGGATGACAGACCGTCTAACCCAGCTTGGAGGTCAGAAGGGCTTCCCAGAGGTGGAAGGGGTTCAGCTGGCCTTCAAAGGATGGGTTGGGTTTTCCTAGATGGAGAAAAGAAGAGGGGCCATTCCAGGGAAGTGTGGTGTGTGTGGCAGGGTAGCGAATGGAATGCCAGGTCATGATTTTGGAGGGGTGGCCCGTGGGTGAAGCATGAAGAAAGATGCAAAGACTGAAAACAAATTCCTGTGCCCTTGGAGCCAGTGTAGACCCCGTGAAGGGTCTTTTTTTTGGTTCCAGGGCACAGGGATCTTACGTTTCTGTAAAAGTGCAGTCATGTCTGCGGAAAGCTAAGTGCCTGTTGGCGAACCTAACGAGGTCCTTCGTCCACTGCTGTGTCAGTATGTCGAAATGGGTTTGGAGGCTCTGCAGGTACACGTGTGATACAAATAATGAGGGTTGGAAGCAAGAAATAATGTGGCTGTATCTCGCTTTCCATCTCTCCCCACCTGGGACACAAGCTTTCCGCTTGAACAAAACCAGCTTTGTTCTGTGATTCCCCCCAACCAGCTTTAGGCCCTAGGCGGCCTGTTTCTTTCAGAGTGGGCAACTCAGCCCCGGGAGTGGGGACCACACGGAGACCTACAGGCAAGGGCTCTGCATTTCACATCCTGGAGGATTCCGGGACTGTGCTTGCATCAAGATTGAATCTTTTTACTTTCTTTCTACCTTGTAACACTTTCAGTCTGCATTCCTGACCCTGTGTATTGGTAGCTCATCTTTAGAACCCCAGAAGCAAGAACCTGGAATTTGCAAATTTTCTTGTTCAACCAGTTTGGTTGGATAATTGCTTTCTCCGTTGAAAGCAGTTTTTACTTTCTTGAGGCCTGGGTTTGTATTATGTTTGGGGGCAAACATCTTTGATTCTACAGTGGCGGGGAGGGGGCGGTGTCGGTTTCTCATTTCTGCTCTCTGATTATGAGGTGGAAGGAATTGGGGGATGGGGTGAAAGAAGGGGGCTGTCAGAGCAGCTTTTGAGATACAAGGGGATTCACATCCTCCTCCCCACATACACCCCTTACCCCCCAGTAATGTCCCTTTGTTGCAGTCTTTTGGGGGAGTGTGCTGGAACATTGTTTTTACAAACAGATCTGGTTTGATGTAAAGATAGCACCTGACAGGCATGATCCCTGTATAAGAGACAGACTCCTTTAAAAGAAATTCAGAATTTAACTTTTTCAAGAAAGGTGTGTCTGGGTTTCTAAGGAGCTTATTTTGACAGTCTGATTCCACTGTTTAAAAACATGGAAGGAATGACTGGCACTGAGAGGGTGACTGAGGGTCACCTGCCCTCTTGGTGGCTGAGCTGTAGTGATTCAGAGTTTGCATGGTGGTGATGGATGTTAACAAGACTTATTGTGGGGATCCTTTGCAGTATACACATACACGGAATTAAAGATATACAACTGAAGCTAATATAAAAAAGTTGTATTCAATTATATCTCAATTGTTGTTCGCTGTTCAGTTGCTGAGTCGTGTCTGACTCTGTGATCCCGTGGACTGCAGCATGCCAGGCTTCCCTGTCCTTCACTATCTTCTGGAGTTTGCTCAGACTCATGTCTGTTGAGTTGGTGACCATGTGAAATCGCTCAGTCGTGTTTTCAACTCTTTGCGATCCCATGGACCTACCAGGCTCCTCTGTCTATAGGACTTTACAGGCAAGAATACTGGAGTGGGTTACCATTTCCTTCTCCAGGGGATCTTCCTGACCTAGGGATCGAACCTGGGTCTCCTGCATTGCAGGCAAATGCTTTACCGTCTGAGCCATCAGGGAAGCCTAAGTTGATGATGCCATCTTCAATTAAAAATGAGTAAAGCAAGTTAGCCTTTTGCAAGATGGTAGCATTGAAACTCAAAAAGCAATCTGCTTAATGATGAACACGGGCAACTGAAGTGGTGAGAAAACTGATGAGGAGAGCAGTCTGAACTGCATGGTCTAGTGGGGAAGGCATTGGTTGCCTGGGTTTGAATTCCAGCTCTAAGACCCTGAGAAATCATGTGTCCAAAGTTAACTGACATCTCAGGCCTTAGTTTCCTCATCTGTAAAATGGGTATAATACACATCTATCTCACAGAATAATCACAGAGGTTACATGAGTTATTTGTGAAGAGCTTAAAATAGTGTCTGGTGCCTGGTACGTGTGTATGCTGCTGCTGCTGCCGCCGCCGCCTAGTTCCTTAAGTTGTGTCCGACTCTGTGTGACCCTATGGGCTACAGCCTGCCAGGCTCCTCTGTCCATGGGATTCTTTAGGCAAGAGTACTAGAGTGGGTGGCCATGCCCTTCTCCAGGGGATCTTCCCGACCCAGGGATCGAACCCGGGTTTCCTGCATTGCAGGTGTTCTTTACCGCTGAGCCACCAGGGAAGCCCATGTGTATGTATGGAACATGTATATGGTGCATGTGTATAAATGTTTATTACAATAAATCGCTCTCTAGGACATAAGAATAATGCTGAAAAAAGTTAACGATACACTTTTCTGACTTTTTAGCACAGAGCTCGTAGCTTGTTCGAAACTCTGCTTTAATGTCCAGTTTTTTATGTTGTTTGTTCTAGAACATTCATGTTTTCTCTGTGATTATCTTAGGCTTTGGAAAAGCAAAGAAGGCACAGGGAGGTTTCCTCAGAATTTAGTCCCTGACGTTAAATAGTGTGGGAAAAGAAAGCGCCGGAAGACTCTTGCAGAAGATTGTTGCTATGGTTTCCCGACGGTGGGTTATAGAGTATTTGTTGGTTTATTTAAGACAGTTGTGATAACAGTAAAGAACTGGAGTAGGATAGAAACTTTCAGTGCAGCCCACCTGATGGAGTTGGCGTTGTGTGAGACATTGTGCTGCATGCCTGTTGGGCCGGGTTTACCATTAGACCCTAACTCACGCTCCTGCCAGCACGGTGTCTCGTGTCTATTTCTGCCAGTCGGTTTGAACTGCCCCTCAGTTTCGCATGGATTCTCAAATGAGATTGTCTTAAAAATATTTTCTCCTTGTCCTAGCAACCAGATGTTAAGTTTAGGCTTTTAATACTTTTGAAACTTTTCTTTTCTTTAGTGTTAAATTTTTCCAGTTTGCTCTTCTCTTCCTGGAACTTTGGTGAATTTTGATGTTGCATGTGATCAGTCCAGGGTCTGGGAGGCCTGATCCAAGAGTTATAGGACTGTCACACACAACTGAGAGAAGTTTTGGTGACATAACTATTTGTGAGGGTCAATCAAACCTTTTTACAGCTTTGAGTCTGTACCAGGCATATTATACTTTATAAATATTGACTGATTTGATTTTCATAATAGTACAAACTAGATGATATCATCACCATCATCCCCTTTCTACAGATGAGGAAAACTGAGGCCGCAAGGGTATGGCCTGGCCGAGGTCGAGTGCTGATGAGTGCCAGGGCAGGGATCTAAGTTCAAGCATTCTGGCTATTGAGACAGTGCTGACAGTCACTCTGCTGAATTGTAAATCAATTTTTGAATTTTATTTGAAGCTAACTCGTGCAAGGAGATCCAACCAGTCCATCCTAAAGGAAATCAGTCCTGAATATTCATTGAAAGGACTGATGCTGAAGCTGAAACTCCAATACTTTGGCCACCTGATGTGAAGAGCCGACTTGCTGGAAAAGACAGTGATGCTGGGAAAGGCTGAAGGCAGGAGAAGGGGATGCCAGAGGATGAGATGGTTGGATGGCATCACTGACTCGATGGACATGAGTTTGAGTAGATTCCGGAAGTTGGTGATGGACAGGGAAGCCTGGTGTGCTGCAGTCCATGGGGTTGCAAAGACATGGGCGTGACTGACTGAACTGAACTGAATGTGTACATGCACGCTAAGTTGGTTCATTGTGTTCGACTCTGTGTGACCCTGTGGACTGTAGCCCACCAGGCCCCTCTGTCCGTGGGCCTCTCCAGGCAGGAATACTGGAGTGGATTGCATTTCCTCCTCCAGGGGATCTTCCTGACCGAGGGATTGATCCCATGCCTCTTAAGTCTCATGCATTGGTAGGTGGGTTCTTTACCACGAGCGCCACCGGGAAAGCCCTTAAAGCTAACAGTTTGTTTGAACTGAAGTTTAGTTGATTTAGAAAGTTAATAATTTCGATTGAGGCTTTCTCTTTATTGCTAAGTGGCTTCAGAGGTCTCAACCTTCAGTGCCAGCTGGGGCTCCTATACTTTAGTTCCTATGATTGGCCTAACAAAGTACCACAGACTGGGTGACTTCAAAGAATCAGATTTAGGGGACTTCCCTGGTGGTCTGGTGGTTAAGAATCCACCTGCCAATGCAGGCACTTGCCACAGTGACCTGGGACAGCCAAAACCAGATAAACTAATAAATTTTAAAAAATGGAGAAAAAATTCTGTGCTTTAAAATAAACTTCATGAACCACCCCCTTGCGCCCCCCCCTCCCCAAGCCCTGAGATTTATTTTCCCACAGTTCTGGGGGCTACAGGTTCAAAGTCAAGGTGTCAGCAGGGCTTTGCTCCGGCTGAAGGGTCTAGGTAGTCTCTTCCTTTCTCCTAGATGCAAAGTTGCCAGCAGCCCCTGGTGTCCCTTGGCTTGGCGGTCCGCCACTCCAAACTCTGCCTCTGTTGGAAGGACCCCAGTCACACGGTTAGGAACCCGCTCTCCTCCAGTGTGTCCTCATCTTAACTCACTGCTGCTGCAGAGACCCAACTGTACAGTGTAAATGATTTGCAGATAAGGCCACTGTCACGGGCTGGACTGGGGCTGTGTGTCCCCCATCTTTGGGTTTCCCTGGTAGCTCAGCTGGAGCGGGTTGCCACTTTCTCCTCCAGGGGATCTTCCCGACCCAGGGATCCAACCTGAGTTCAAGGTAATGAAGTTAAAATGAGGCTCTTCGGTGGGCCCTAATTCAGTCTGACCGGTGTCCTTCTGAGAAAAGGCAATTTGGATGCACTTACATCAGAGATGAATGGACACAGGAAGACACGGTGAGAAGGTGGCCATCGACAAGCCGTGGGGAAACCAGCCCTGCCGACATCTGGAGCTCAGACCTCCAGCCTCCAGAACTGTAAGAAAATAAATTTATGCCATTTAAGCCCCACAGCCCTAGAGGACAGATACAGTCATATTCACAGGCATGAGGCTTAAGACTTCAGCATACTTTGGGGAGGCACAGTTGAACCCACAATGCCAGGGTTAGTCACTCAGTCATGTCTGACTCTTTGCGACCCCGTGGACTGTAGCTCTCCAGGCTCCTCTTTCCATGGGATTCTCCAGGCAAGATGACTGGAGTGGGTAGCCATTCCCTTCTCCAGGAGATCTTCCTGACCCAAGGATTGAACCCTAGCCTCCTGCATTGCAGGGAGACTCTTGACCTTAGGATGCTGGTTCTGGTCTTGGATTATATGGAAAGGCAGCTTTTGGCTTCTTTCCAGCTCAGCACTGATATATCTGCCTGAAAGAAATAAACAGGCCTCTTGTGCAGGGGAGGGCCCTGGAGGCAGAACGCAGAGGCTGTCTGACTCATCCTTCAAGTTTGCGGGCTTTAGAGGCACCTGGGAGCTTGCTGGTGGCAGGAGCTGTCATCCTAGGTCTCCTGGGAGAGGGACACACAGGGCCACCTTCACTGATTTTGAAAAGCCTCCAACTTTATCCCTTCTAAAGATGCTCTGCCTTTGACTCCTCAGACAAAGCTCTGGGCGTGGACCTGGCGCTCC
>SJYF01000768.1:3361189-3396090 GCA_006410515.1 Procapra przewalskii
TTCAGACTCTTGTTTGCTATTGGATTGGGCATGATCAAGAGGAGAGAGACTGAATCTTTTATCCATTTGCAAATGATACATGGTAGGCATTAATCAGAGATCTGCTCTAGGAAATGGGTGGGCTGATCCAAACTCCTTCATCGGAATACTGGAGCACTTGGTGCGGTGAATCATCATGAGCATTTTAGAGTTGGAAGGGGCCACTTCAGCTTTCACATTTGATTGTTGACAAAACATCAGCTCTCTAGCAGTTTGACCCAGACAAGTTCTTTCATGGGAGTAGATTGGAGTGAGCACTCCCTGAGGTTATGGGCCATCTGTCCTGGAGTGAGGCCACTGAGATGGAAAGACAGCCTTCTAGAAGCTTGGAGGTGGTGGTCAAGGAAGAGGTATATGCGTAAGATTCAAATAAAAAGGAAAGGACTAAGCTGCAGGTCATCACCCATAGAGACTCCTGGGTTACTGCGCATATCTGCTTCATGCTCAGTGTATCTTGGTGTCTTGCCCAGAGCCTGGGATTGGTCCTCTTAGGGTGATGTGTGGAGTTGTTCATTCAAGACTCTGTAGAACAAGCCTGGTGGAGGTTGGTGGTGTGAGGGCACAGCCTTGGGGTGTGAACCCTCGAGACAAGGACCGTGCCTCTGCTGGGACCACGGGCACTGGGCCTGTCTGATCTCTCGAAGCTCAGTGTTAGACTCGGCAGTATAATTGACCTCATCGCCCCCCTCCCTGAATGCATGTAATCATGACCTGACTCCCGTACTCACACAGTGGACCACAGCTAGCAAAGCCTCTTCCGATGTTCGTTGTGTCCTTTAAAGACTCCCCTTACGTGGGTTTGGTCCTGAGTTGTGAGCAGGCCCCCTGTCATAGCTGTGTGTTCATCTCGCAGGTGGAGCCGTGTACGGAGTGGCCTGCTGGAGGAAGGAGGCCTGATCAGTCATTGAGCAGGAGCATTTCATTTTCTTGGCTGCACCAAGGCTTCTTTGCTGCGTTCTGGCTTTCTCTAGTCGTGGCAATCTGGGCCTCCTCTCTAGCTGTGGCAGCTTCTCTTGTTGCAGCTCATGGGCTTAGTTGCCCCATGGCCTGTGGGGCCTTCCTGGACTAGGGATTGAAGCCCCATGTCCCCTGCACTGGCATGTGGACTCTCAGCCACTGGACCCCGGGGAAGTCCAACAGGAACCATTTTTGTGACTTGAGGTCATTTTCAGTGTCAGTGCTCTTGTCTCTGCATGTGTGTGCCTCAGTCATGTCTGACTTTTTGTGACCCCATGGACTGTAGCCTGCCAGGTTCCTCTGTCCATGGGATTCTCCAGGCAAGAATACAGGGGTGGGTTGTCATTTCCTTCTCCAGAGGATCGTCCAACTCAGAAATCGAACGCGTGTCTCTTACGAACAAGTATAGAGTCCAGGATCATTTCTAGCGAGGCAATATCCAGGTTGTAAGATTCTTGGAATTTTCTTCTGGAGATCTTTCTTTTCCTCTTCTTTCAAATCCCCCCGGCCCCCCCTCCCCCAAATTTTGAATTGGTTCCTGCCAAGGCAAATTCATCATCCTAACTCTGCTAAGGGGTTTGAATATGAGGATTCCTTGCTTGACTGATTACTTTTCCTTAAGCTTCCTTTGCCCTCCCTCACGTGGAGATGCTCCCTAGCAGAGAAATGGCAGGCAGCCAGAGTTGGAGATTTCTGCCACCTGGATTAGCAGTCCTTGAATAATTAAGATCTGAGTGTAAAGGGAAACTATGAAATGCATCAGAGGTGCATGCCCGGGTGAACCGGGAAACCGAAGACGATGATCTGGGTGAGAAGCATCGTAAGACAGCTTCCTGAATTGAGCAGAGTCTCCTCTCACCTGACTTGCTATCTCAGCATCATGGTTTCCTCTTTCCCTCAGCGGGAAAAGGAAACCTAGCCATCGTTCTGCCTCCTGCCCTCACGCTTGGTGCTGCCTTGGATTCGGGTGGTGCCAGTCCTGGTGGCCGGGGAAGAAATCAATGCCTTCTTCTTGCTTCCTGGCTGGAGTTGTGGGTCCCAGAGTGTCCCATCTGGTATTTCTCCCTTCTCTGTTCTAAGACATGTCACTTGGTAGACTGGTTTGGTGACCTTATTAGAACCAGCACTGTGGAGTCATTACTTACTGCAGTTTCATTACTTGACACTGGAAATTTCCTCTAAGCCCTCCCAACAGCTAAGTGAAAGCTGGAAGTTCTGGTGGAACAGAGAAGGGAGAAGAAGGGAAACAATGGCCAGAGCTGAGCCCGCTCCTGGTTTCACTCCAGTTGAATTTTATCAGATGGCTGATAACCGTGCCTGTAGCCAGTTATGGGAGTGTGGACGCCCATATCCGAACAAATGGCTTCTTTGTTCCTGGTTCAAACCGCAGAATGGATTTTGTGGATTCCAGCGAGAATACCATTGGTGTTAATGGAATAAGAGGGTTGTCTTAGTCCATTTGGGCACCTGTAGAGAAATACGAGAGACTGGGTGTCTTCAGAACAATGGATATGTATTTCTCACAGTTCTGGAGCCTGGAAGTCTAGGTTCAGGGTTCTTGTGAGGTTCCTCTTCCGGGCTGCAGGGTTGCCGGCGCTTTGCTGTGTCCTCTGATGGAAGGGCAAGGGAGCTCTGTGGGGGTCTCTGAAGTGAAATGAAGTGAAGTGAAGTGAAGTGGCTCAGTCGTGTCCAACTCTTTGCGACCCCATGGACTGTAGCCTATCAGGCTCCTCCATCCATGGGGTTTTCCAGGCAAGAGTGCTGGAGTGGATTGCCATTTCCTTCTGCAGGGGATCTTCCCGACCCAGGAATCGAACCCAGGTCTCTTGCATTGCAGGCAGACGCTTTAATGTCTGAGCTAATCCCACTCAGGAGAGCTCCACCCCCATGATCTAAGCACCTCTCAAAAGGCCCTGTCTTCTAATGTCACCCTCTTAGGCATTAGGATTTTAAGATGAGCTTTGAGGTGACACAGACAGACCACAGGTAGAGAGACAAGACCACAGAGGGGATTGCGCTTGGCTAACGTGGGTTGGTTAAGCCAGACTCAGGCATCATTTCTATTCCTTCTAGCTACATAGACTTTACAAATTTTATTTTAAACATTAAAAAAAAAAAGATTTTTTTTCTGCCCTATGTGGGGTGCGGGATCCTACTTCTCTGACCAGGGATCAAACCCGTGTCCCCTGCATCAGGAGCACAGAATCCTAACCACTGGACTGCTGGGGAAGTCCCTCATAGGCACTTAGAAAGTGATTTGCTGCCTTGGTTGGACTCTTCTTTGTCTTCTTTCCATCCCTGTGGTTGACTGCCAGCAGATTGTATTAAAAAAAAAATCCAGGCACTCCTCCTCTTTGCCACAAAACATGGTCCCCAGTCTTATTGAGGGGGTCATGTTTCAAGGTCTCTGGGGAGGTGGAAAGTATGTGGGGTATGACCCTGCCTCTGCAGTGGTGAGGGTTCATTGCTCTGACCTTCTGGACTGTAGTAGAAGGTCATTCTTAGCACGTCTTCATCCCTCTGGGAAGAATGAGGAGCCCGAAATGGTGGCTGCTCCCAGAAGGAGCGGGCAGAGAGGAAGAGGAGGCAAAAGAGAAGGAAGACCAGTAAGACGCCTCTGAATTTCTCGTATTTCTCCTTCTTCTGCAGAGGCTTCTTACCAAAAATTACCTTTCCTGGGATGTTATTTATTATTTATATTTTAAAAGTGTCCTACTTCTTCAGGCAAGTCAGAAATTTCATTTTTCTTTTAAGAGGATGGAGGGAAGGAGGATAACTTTCCTTTCCTGGGGCTGTTGCAACAAAGTAACAAAACTAGGTGACTTAAGGCACCATTTTTTCTCTCATCCATCTGGAGGCTAGAATTCCAAGGTGGAGGTGTCAGCAAGGTGGGTATCCCCAGGCACTCTTTGGGACAGTCTGCTCTGTGCCTCTTCCCAAGCCTGTTGTTCTCCTTGGCGTTCTCAGCTTGTACACACATTATTCCCACCTCTGAAAGCAACATACCCTTTCTGGAAATTGTTAGTCGCTCGGTCGTGTCTGACTCTTTGCACCCTCATGGACTGTAGCCCACCGGGCTCCTCTGTCCATGGGATTCTCCAAGCAAGAATCCTGAATTGCGTAGCTGTTCTTTTCGGCAGGAGATGTTCCCCACCCAGGGACTGAACCTAGGTCTCCTGCATTGCAGGAGGATTCTTTACTGTCTGAGCCACCAGGGAAGCCAACCCCCCCCAAACCAAGGCTTTGCGTGTTGTGTCTGATTTCAACAGAAGGAGAGGAAAGCTTTGTTGGCCAGGGGTCTGCTCCTGTGGTAGGAGCTGTTAGGCACTTTCAGTTTCACCTGTGAAGTTAATTTCATTGTGAGGACAGTTGTGCAGGTAGGTGTAGTTTTTCCGTTTTATGGATGAGGAAACTGAGTCTCAGAAGATGTTACTGGCCCAGTCACCTACAAGCGTGTCAGGGAGAGCTGGGCTGAGATCCAGGTTTCTGGCAACTGGGTGCTCTCCCCATGTGCTGTGTTTAACTGCCTTCTTCCCACCTGCCTTTGTCTGACTTTTTATTTTTGAGCATATGGATTAACAGTGTGCCCGTCTTAGTTAGTGGTGATCACCCTCATGTGGACATGCCTTCTTAAGACACAGAAGTAGGGCTCCAGGTGGACGGATATGTGCTTCCTTGGGTTATTTGTAACGAGAGTTCGTTTCCCTCCGCTAGACTGGGAGTTCCTTAGTCCATTATCTTTAAAGTTCTGGGGCAGAGCGATCTTTAACTCCACTTGTGTCCTGCTTAAAAAAATTTTTTTTCTTTTAATTTATTTTGGGTCTCCTGGGACTTTGATGCTGCGTAGGCTTTTCTTTTGGAGAAGCCAGTGACACCCCACTCCAGTCCTCTTGCCTGGAAAATCCCATGGACGGAGGAGCCTGGTGGCCTGCAGTCCATGGGGTCGCACAGAGTTGGACACGACTGAGCAACTTCACTTTGACTTTTCACTCTCATGCATTGGAGAAGGAAGTGGCAACCCACTCCAGTATTTTTGCCTGGAGAATCCCAGGGATGGGGGGAGCCTGATGGGCTGCCATCTATGGGGTCTCACAGAGTCGGACACGACTGAAGCGGCTTAGCAGCAGCAGCAGCAGCAGCAGCAGCAGCAGCAGCAGCAGCAGGCTTTTCTTTAGTTGCCAGCTGCAGAGACTGCTCACGAGCTGTGCTGCGTGGAGTTCTCATGGCGCTGGATTCTCTTGTTGCAGAGCCTAGGCTCTAGGGCCTGCAAGGCTCAGTAGTTGGCGCCGCTGGACACAGGCTCAGCAGCTGTGGCTCAGGGGCTGAGTTGCCACGTGGCACGTGCGATCTTCCCAGACCGGGGATAGAACCTGTGACTCCTGCGTTGGCAGCTGGATCCTTTCCCAGGAGCCACCGGGGAAGCCCTTGTCCTGTTTTCTTACTATTTCCCTTCAGATGGAAGTATCAGTTACATTTCTCATTACAGTTCATGTGGCAGTTTCAGACACAGGCAGCAAATGTAGATGTGCCCCCTCGATACTGACCCCCCGACCGCACGCCGCCCCCAGCACGAGAGACTGAATGAACAGTGGAGCCAAGGTCTTGACTCTGAGGGCAGCTGTGTGTTTCCTTAAGGCAGACAAGAGTGCCCAGGGGTCCCCTGCCTGGTGCTCTGATAGCCAGAAAGTCAGGTGAGCTCTGGAAGCTACCTTCTTTCTCTGGCTTCCCTAGAGGTTGTTATCATATCTTCCTGTTGTCTGAGAACTCGCTCAGTCCCCCTGAAGTTTAGCAGGGGCTGAGTCTAGACAGGTGGGAAGCTCCATTTCCCTATTCTGAACTGCTGTCCTCTGCAATCTTAGATGAGCACCTTGGAAAGTTTTAAAAATATCGCGAAGGTGCAAGAATCTTTCCACAGGTTCTCAAAGAGGCGTCATGTTCATAAGAGCCTTCAGTTCAGTTCATTCGCTCAGTCGTGTCCGACTCTTGGTGACTCTAGGCCTCCCTGTCCATCACCAACTCCCGGAGTTCACTCAGACTCACGTCCATCGAGTCAGCGATGCCTCCAGCCATCTCATCCTCTGTTGTCCCCTTCTCCTCCTGCCCCCAATCCCTGAGCCTTACAAGAGCCAAAAGCGGAAAACACCCAAGTGTCCCTCAGTGGATGAATGGCTCAGCAAAACGTGGTATACGTGTACAGTGGAATGTTCTTTAGTCTTGAAAAGAGCAGATGTCCTGGCAGAGGCTACCACATGGATGAACCTTGAGGACATTTCACTAAATGAAACAGGCCAGACCCAAGAGGACAAATATTGTGTGATTCTGCTCAGGAGAGGTGTCTAGAGGCGTCAGATTCATAGGCCAGAAAGTAGAATGGTAGTTGCTGGGGTTTGGGGCGTGAGAGTTGTTTAGTGGGGACAGACAGGGTTTCAGTTTTGCAGAGTGAAGAGTTCACAAGGTTGGTAACACAACAATGTGAGTGTCAGTTCAGTTTAGTCGCTTAGTCGTGTCCAACTCTGCTCCCCGATGGACTGCAGTACGCCAGGCCTCCCTATCTATCACCAACTCTCAGGGTTTACAACCAAACTCATGTCCACTGAGTCTCCAGCCAGCCAACCATCTCATTCAACCATCTCATCCTCTGTCGTCCTCTTCTCCTCCCGCCTTCAATCTTTCCCAGCATCACTTGGTACTGAACTGTACACTTAAATACGGTTAAGATGGTAAATTTTAGGTTCTGTGTATTTTACCATTTAAAATAAAAATAAAAACAAAAACACAAAATCCAGACTGCCTTTCCTTCCGGTGACACAACCTGTGAATGCCTTGTAGGCATTATCTCCAAGGGCGGGTGCCTTGCGGATGAAGGTGGTTGGGTGTTGTTTATATTTGGTCACGTCCTGCTGAGCAGTGGGTTTCTCTCAGCTGCTGGAGCTGTTCACCAGGGCTTTGCAGGCTGTGGTGGTCAGATGCCGGACAGATGGACCGTGTGCCAGATAATTGAATATTTGAATGAGCAGTATCAATGTGGAGAACAGGGCAATGGGGAATTGTCTGTTGAAAGTAAATTACATAGTTCATTTTAGGGGAAATTCCTATCCAATTTAGGCTGCAACTTGATAGCACGTGCTTTCCAAGCCCCCAGCTCTGCTGGTCTGGAACAACTCCTTTCTAAACAGGCAGCTCTCCAAGCACAGCGGCCTGTGGGGTTGCATCTGGGCAGCACCCTGCCAGGTGGTCTTTATTCCATTTTCTGTGTTCCTCTGCTCTGAGCTACCCCAAACCATATGCTTGCCCTATTATTTTCCTTTAGCATCTTTTTAAAAGGCACTTGTATTTTGTTTATTTATATATTTGAATAGGTAATATATTCACATAGTTCAAAATTAAAATTACGTAAGTGAGTTTATAATGTGAACTTCCCTTTACCCTATTCCTCCTACAGAGTAGCTCCGAATGTTTCCAGTTCTTATATGTCAGTGCAGATATGTACAGAGAGCTACACATACGTGTGCATATCCATATCTTTCTGTGTCTACACGTGCGTGTTAGTTGCTCAGTCCTGTCCGACTCTTTGAGACCCCGTGGACTGTGGCCTGTCAGGCTCCTCCGTCCATGGAGCTCTCCAGGCGAGAATACTGGACTGGGTTGCCATTCCCTCCTCCGGGGATCTTCCCAACCCAGGAGTTGAACCCAAGTCTCTTGCACTGCAGCCAGATTCTTTATTATCTGAGTGACCAGGGAAGCCCATCCGTGTCTGTATATCTATATATTTATCTCCCCTTCCCCCTTTTCCTCTCTGCCTTTTATACAAATGGTAACATTCCATTTATCCCATTCTGGATCTTCTTTTTTTTTTTTCTCTCATTCAACAGTGGGTTTCAAAGATCTTATCAATATATAATTTCCTCTTTCTTGCAACTTTTAATTTACATTTAGAATTATTCTATTTAGTTTTTCTTAAAGTAGCTAGTATGTTCCTATGGGCCATAGTTTGAAAGGAGTTATTGGGCAGTGTCTTTTCCCAGCTAGTTGACTCCCCTCCCAGGGGAGACGAACATGGCCACTGTCTTGTATAAACTTTCAGGGGTACCTAATGCTTGTTCAGCTCTATGTATTACTTTGACAGACGTAAGTTTAAAAATGTCTTTTATTCATTTACTTATGGCTGTATGGGTCTTTGCTGCTGTGTGCAGGCTCTTCTCTAGTTGCGTTGCATGGGCTTACATTGCAGTTGCTCCCCTTGTTGTGGAGCACGGGCTCTGTGGCACGGGGGCTCAGCAGTTGCAGCTCCCAGGCTCTGGAGAACAGGCTCGAGAGTGGCACACAGGCTTAGCTGCTCCACGGCAAGTGAGATTTTCCTGGACCAGGGATCAAACCTGTGTCTCCTGCATTGGCAGGAGGATTTTTCACCACTGAGCCACCAGGGAAGCCTGACCAAGTCAGTTCAGTTCAGTTCAGTGGCTCAGTCGTGTCCGACCCTTTGCGACCCCATGGACTGCAGCACGTCAGGCCTCCCTGTCCATCACCAACTCCCAGAGTCTACCCAAACCCATGTCCATTGAGTCAGTGATGCCATCCAACCATCTCATCCCCTGTCGTCCCTTTCTCCTCCTGCCTTCAGTCTTTCCTAGCATCAGGGTCTTTTCCAATGAGTCAGTTCTTCCCGTCAGGTGGCCAAAGTATTGGAGCTTCAGCTTTAGCATCAGTCCTTCCAATGACTATTCAGGAGTGATTTCCTTTAGGATGGACTGGTTGGATCTCCTTGCAGTCCAAGGGACTCTCAGGAGTCGTCTCCAACATCACATTTCAAAAGCATCAATTATTTGGCCCTTATGGCACCCCACTCCAGTCCTCTTGCCTGGAAAATCCCATGGACGGAGGAGTGTGGTAGGCTGCAGTCCATGAGGTCGCTAAGAGTCGGACACGACTGAGCGACTTCACTTTCACTTCTCACTTTCATGCATTGGAGAAGGAATTGGCAACCCACTCCAGTGTTCTTGCCTGGAAAATCCCAGAGATGGGGGAGCCTGGTGGGCTGCCGTCTATGGGGTCGCACAGAGTCGGACATGACTGAAGTGACTTACAGCAGCAACAGCAGCTTTCTCTATAGTCCAACTCTCACATCCATGCATGACTGCTGGAAAAACCATAGCCTTGACTAGACGGACCTTTGTTGGCAAAGCAATGTCTCTGATTTTTAATATGCTGTCTAGGTTGGTCATAACTTTTCTTCCAAGGAGTAAGCGTCTTTTTATTTCATGGCTGCAGTCACCATCTGCAGTGATTTTGGAGCCCAAAAAAATAAAGTCTGTCACTATTTCCACTGGTTCCCCATCTATTTGCCATGAAATGATGGGACCAGATGCCATGATCTTAGTTTTCTAAATGTTGAGCTTTAAGCCAACTTATCCACTCTTTCACTTTTATCAAGAGGCTCTTTAGTTCTTTGCTTTCTGCCATAAGTGTGGTGTCATCTGAATATCTGAGGTTATTGGTATTTAGCCTGACCAGAGAAAAATGTCAAAACACTTTATGACAAAAAAATCTTCAGTGACTTGAGAAAGACATGTGGATGTAAACCCCTGCCCTGCCTGTTACTGGCTGTGTGTTCATGTCTCTGAGTCTCATTCCTCAACTAAAGCATACGGAAAATTTCTACCTCCCAGGGCTTTGGGGAGAATAAAGTTCAGTTGAGAAGATAAAATACACATTACAGTGCCTACCTGACATGCTCTTCCTAACTTGAACCCTGGGGCAGTTGGTAGGTATACTGTTTATAAGATAACCTTCTCAGAAACCTCCCAGCTGGGACCTGGACTTCTCTGGACACCCTGCCTGGGCAGGACATTTCCATCCACTTCTTGGTTCTTGAGTTCCAGTCATTGGATCAGACAACAGTTCCTGTACTCTGTGAGTCACTTAAGAGGACCCCTGTCATCCCTGGAGTGCAAATGACAAGCACCTTGGCCAAAGGTCAGGCCCTACGCAGCTTTGTTTGGGCATCTGGGTCCTGTATTCTGCAGGGACCTCCCAGCTGATGGAAGAGGCCAAAAGCTTATGATCAGCAAGAGCGAGGGACTTCCCTGGTGGTCCAGTGGTTCAGATGCTACACTCCCAGGGCAGACAGCACAGGTTTGATTCCTGGTCCGGGAAGTAAGGTCCTGAATGCTGTTCAACATGGACTTTTTATATGGAGGAGGAAATGGCAACCCACTCCAGTATTCTTGCCTGGAAAATCCCTTGGACGGAGGAGCCTGGCAGGCCGTAGTTCATGGGGTTGCAAAGAGTTGGACATGACTGACCATACACAGACACACATACACATATAAACAGCTATTTGTCTTGATGTTATGTCAAAGTTATAGAAAAGTTGCAGGAATGGTATATGAAACTTTCATTGGTCCTTTACCAAAATTTAGCACTGATTTGCATTTTGCCCCATTTGCTTTTATAATTTTCTCTCCATGTGTGTAAATATCTTTTCACACATGTTTACATCTGCGCACATTTATCATATATACATATATATACCTAAGCATTTTTATACACACACACACGCACACTTTTCTCGTGATCCATTTGAGAGTCTGTTGGAAGCATCATGTCTGTTTGCCTCGACATCCAGCATGTCCTCCCTAACAATGCAGATACCCTTTCATATCCTCTGAGAACCATGTCTTCTGAGAATCACTTTGTACTTTAACTGCACTTTTCTCCAAATCTGCTTCTTTTGTTGATTATATGGGCATATGTTTTTGTTAATTTTTAGGGCTAGTCGGAGTGTAGGAGTATAAAGCATGTTGTTTCATATTGTGCCCATGAAGTGTTCTTTCTTGGATTCATAGCTTTTCCCCACTCTGCCTTTCCTGTAGTTTGTACTGATCTTTTGTAGAATTAGTCCTCCATATCCACAGGTTCTGCGTCTGCTGGTCCAGCCAATCTAATCTGCAGCTGCTTGAATCCGAGGATGCCCAACAGTGGATATGGCAGGCTGAATGTATTGTGGTGTTTTACGTGAGCGACTTGAGTGCTGTGAGTTTTGGTGTCTGTAGGAGTCACGGAGCCAGTGCCCTGTGGATGCCGAGGGACCACTGTGCTTTCCTAATGTTTGCTCCGGGACAGAGAACATTCTTTATCGGGAATGGGAAGATGAGAGTTTCTCTTGATCTTTGGTGCTTCATCTCTCTTTCCTTGGACTGGATTACTTGTAGCAGAAGACGGAGGCAGGGGGAGCCTCGTTTAGGGCACAGTTGGCATCATTATTTAGTGCCTAAATGTGCATTAGGAGAGCATCAAAAGCTCAGAAAAAAACCAGACCTACCTGATGCCTTCAAAGAAGTCTAATTCAGTTTAACAGATATTTGTGAAGCTGCCCACTCATGCAGGCGTGCTGCCAGTCCTCGGGCTATGCACTGTGCTCCTGCCTCGAGTTAGTGCAGGGGTCTTCACTCGACCTTCTCCCAGGTCCAGACCTCTTTGCCCAGGGCTGTCGGATTCGTTTTTCTAAAGTGCACCTCCAGTGTGTCACTGCCAAACCCTACTTCACCCCACCTTCCCTTGCCTGTCAGACCAAGGCAGGTGCCTCAGCCTGGCGTCAAGCCCCACCCGGTCTCACTGTCCATTTTTCGTTTGTTAACTCGTGATTGGTCTGTGCATACCCTGTATTTCTGACTTCCCATGTGGCTCAGTAGTAAAGAATCTACCTGCCAATGCAAGAGATGCAAGTTCGATCCCTGGGTTGGGAAGATCCCCTGGAGCAGGAAATGACAACCCACTTCAGCATCCTTGCCTGGGACATCCCATGGACAGAGGAGCCTGGTGGGCTACAGTCCATGGGGTTGCAAAGAGTCGGACACGCCTGAGCACACGTGCACCGGTCATTTCAGCCCACTTTGACACGAAGCACTGTTTCCAGAATTCTTGGAGTTTTTTGTTTTTTTGTTTTTTGTTTTGGTTTTGCTTAAGCTGTTCCAACTGTCTGAAAATCCCATCTACCTAACTCTTCATTCCTAAAGAGCCACTTGTAGTGACACCTCTCTTGAGAAGCCTTTCTTGAAATTCTCAACTCAATAAGATCTCTTCTTTTCTTAAAAGACTTCTGTCATTTTTATCTCTTTTTTCATATCTCTTTCTAATCATTGGTTGTGTGCTTTATATCATTGTGTTTTTACCCCTCTTATACTCCTCTCTCTGATTAGATTACACATCCATAAAAGGTTCACTTCATCCTCATTCCCACTCTCTCACTTCCCATGTTACAGAAAGAATTCAGGGTAACCTGGGCTCTGTCTGAAACCTAGCTGAATTCTCTTCAGACCTACACCGCACCTGGCATGCAGTTGGCTTTCAGATATTTGCAGGATTGAGCTTCCTTCTTTAAAGGATAAAGGTCCCTGAGTGGTACTGGTAAATTTGCAGTGGTAGAGGGGCATTTACTGCCGGCTCAGTGGTTAGGATTCTGGCCTTTCACTGCCTGGATTCAATCCCTGGTTGAGGAACTGAGATCCGGCAAGCCTTTTGGTGTGGTCAAAAAAGAGAAAAATAAAAAAATTCTAATTATGGATATCTGAGGATGTTCATATTTTCATTAACAATGTAAAAACTTCATTACAAATATATACATATTCACCAGCTACTTAACTTCATACAAAAGGCAACTTCATTAAAACACATCTTAAGGATCTTTATCTTCCTAAATTCACTGCTTGTCTTCTCACTGAGCACTTGTGCACTGTTTTTGGAATCAGTATATGTGTAATGTGATACATGGATTTTTTCTTTTTCACTTAACATTTCGTTTTATGCATTTAAAAAGGTAATTATTTTTAATGCCTACAGGAAACAAGTTCTTGAAGAATAAACCTGCAGGCCAGTAGAAGAGAGACCTTCTGTGTAATGAGATGGTGTTATCATTTGTTATATGTCTGAGACTAGAAAACCTCACATGAAATTCACATCTTGAACGAGATGATTTAAGCACCATTATCTATGGCTTGTGCCTCTCCCCAGCCTCCATTCCTGAAAAAAATTGCCTTGTTAAGTTTTCTTTTCCTCAAGCCTTAAAGATTCATGAGTCAGTTTATTTAAAGTCTAAATTCGGAGAAGCCTTTTAACAGCTGGTACTTTGTGAATTGCTAAAGCAGAGGAGATAAATGCATTCAAATCCTCGCTTTCCTTACTCCTCTCATCCTAGAGCACCCATTATCTACCTCTTGACTATGTCTCAAAGGATATCAGCTGCTTAACTTTCTGTTGCGGTGAGTTATAGTCAGGTGCAGAGGAGGCAGAGTTGGGACACGAATTGGTAATTGACAAGAAGTCGTTATAAAGGTTCCAGTCACATGGCCTCCCACTGTCTTGCTGTGGATCTCGTCCTTACTTTTGGACACGTTCTCTCTCAGCTTTGAGGAATTGGTAGGACCTCAAACTCTTAGCGAGCCTTGGTGTAGGGTTCTATCAGTGAGGACGTTTTCGATTGTTAGAAACAAAAGACAACTGAAACTTGAAAGAGGAGGGTGGAGGGAAGCTCAAGAGGGAGGGCATATATGTACGCTGCTGCTGCTGAGTCGCTTCAGTCGTGTCCGACTCTCTGCGACCCCAGAGACAGCAGCCCACCAGGCTCCCCCGTCTCTGGGATCCTCTAGGCAAGAACGCTGGAGTGGGTTGCCATTTCCTTCTCCAATGCAAAAATGAAAAGTCAAAGTGAAGTCGCTCAGTTGTGTCCGACTCTTCGCGACCCCATGGACTGCAGCCTACCAGGCTCCTCTGTTCATGGGATTTTCCAGGCAAGAGTACTGGAGTGGGGTGCCATTGCCTTCTCCTGTAGCTGATTCACTTTGTTGTATAGCAGAAATATAATTGCCTTGTAAAGCAATTACACTCCAAAGAAAAGAATCAAGAAAACAACATACAAAAAAACCAATACGGGGGTTAGTATTTCACACGATGGTTTCAAGGTTAATTCAGCAGTTCCGTGCTGGCCTCAGAATTGAGTTCTTTGGTTCCATTTTCCTGCTTCGCTATCCTCAGTGTATTTGCTTGTGCGTGCATGCTAAGTTGACTGTTCAGTCATGTCTGACTCTTTGTGACCCCATGGGCTGTAGCCAGCCAGGCTCCTCTGTTCGTGGGGATTCTCCAAGCAAGAATACTGCAGTGGGCTGCCATGCCCTCCTCCAGGAGATCTTCCCAACCCAGGGATGGAACCTGTGTCTCCTGCACTGGCAAGCAGGTTCTTTACCTGCTTTATTTGCTTGATCCTGGGCTTATTTCTAAACAGTAGCAAGGGTGGCATCTGGAGTTGCAACATGGTAAGTAAGGACAACAGTCCTTGGTAAAAAATGATAGGGATTGCCTCCAGCTTCCTTTTCTCCCCTAGGAAATGAAAACTTGCCTGACCTCCTGATGTCACCTTTTGTTCTGTTGGCTACAGCTGGGTCACATGTCTTGCTTTGACCCAGTCACAGGCAAGGGGGAGTAGGATGCACCTGACTGCTTCATGTCAGGCCTATTTCAGGCTGGGGAAAGCTATTCTTCAGTCCAAGTGGCCTGAGAATGGTGACCTTGAGCAGCCAGTGCTCTGTTGGCTAAGAGGGAGGCACCCAGCCGTGGTTCTTGGGATAGCAACTAAGGATTTATTATTATTAATTTTTAAAGATAGATCTAGGCCCGCTGATGGCCTTAAAAATTACTTCTTGTCTTTCCCAACGGTGACATTTGGATGTGTTGAATCTCTGCATTTGGGATGTGATATCTTCATGAAACTTTAGGTGATACGCAAGATTTTTTTTTATGGCTATCGAACTACTTAATCATTTTACACAAGGTGGAGTTAGAAAGGGCCTCATGATTATTCCTGTGTTATCATTAGAGGGGATAGAATAACCAGCCTTTTTTTAGTTAACAGTAAGGATAACAAGGTTGCTCAGACGGTAAAGCATCTGCCTGCAGTGCGGGAGACCCGAGTTCGATCCCTGGGTTGGGAAGATCCTCTGGAGAAGGAAATGGCAACTCACTCCAGTATTCTTGCCTGGAAAATCTCATGGATGGAGTCCATGGGGTTGCAAAGAGTCGGACGCTACTGAGTGACTTCACTTCAAGGATAGCAAGGATAAGATAACAGTAAGGATATCAGGGGCTTCCCTAGTAGCTCAGCTGGTAAAGAATCTGCCTGCAGTGCAGATTCAAACCCTTGTTCGATTCCCCCTGGGTTGGGAATATCTGCTGGAGAAGGGATATGTCACCCATTCCAGTATGTTTGGGCTTCCCTTGTGGCTCAGCTGGTAAAGAATCTGCCTGCAATGTGGGAGACCTGGGTTTGCTCCCTGGGTCGGGAAGATCCCCTGGAGAAGGAAATGGCTGGCAGCCCACTGCAGTATTCTTGTCTGCAGAATCCTGTGGCCGGAGGAGCCCAGTGGGCTGCAGTTCATGGGGTCACAAAGAGTCAGACACGGCTGAGTGACCAGCAGCCAAGGATAACAAAAACACGCAGCAGATACTGGGCATCTGTGCGCTGTGTAGGCTTTTTATGGTGGAAAGGGACTGTAAGATAATGTGCATATAAATTCTATGGGAAAAAATAGGAAAAGCGAACTTTTCAGTGTTCCTGAGAATTCTTTCCCTTTCCACTCCCCTGCCCCCAAACAGGCTTTCACAATCTTTCACATTAGGCCCTAGGTTTAAAAAAAAAAAAGGTCCTCTTTTTCGCTCATTCCTACTGGTTAATAAAACTGTTGAGTGGAAATTTTAATGATCTGGAAAGCTTGTTTTTCCCGAAGCCGTCTTTGAGTATTTTGAGCGTGGAAACAGTCAGGCGTGGCAGAGGGGGGTCTGACCTGGTGGTCCAAGGCTCTCTCTCTCTGGGCCCTTTCCTCTCTGAGATGGATGAGGAGCTGACAAGCTGTCTCAGACTCAGGGTGGCGTCTTTACTCGGGAGCGGCTCCCTTGCAGGCGTGCGTGTGCAAGGGCTCTGGGGCATGGCTTCCCCGTGTGGGTTGTCATCGAGGCTGCCGTGGCCCCGAGCGACCCAGGGTGTGCCCGCACGTCCTGCCAGGTGGGGGTCTGCATCTTTTCCCGGAGCGCAGGGATTGTTACCTGTGGATGGGCGTGAACTTGGTACTGCTGGCCATCTTGACGTGTGTGCTTGGCTGGAGTTTTTGTTTTCCTCATTGTTTCTTTTCTGTCCTTAAAGGCATTTCTGTGGTAGAGAATGTAGAAATGCAGGAAGCTACAGAGAAAGAGGGCATCAGAGGATGAGATGAGTGCATGGCATCACCGAGGCAACGGACGCGAACTTGGGCGGACTCTGGGGGACGGTGAGGGACAGGGAAGCCTGGTGTGCTGCAGCCCACGGCGTCGCAAAGAATCGGGCACGACTGGGCGACTGAACGAGAACACCATCAGCAGAAGTCGCCCGAGTTTCATCACCTAGGTAGAAGGAGCTGCTGTTGACGTTTTGGTCCTTTGGCTCATATATCTCTATGTCCTGTCTCCCTCCTTCCGCTCTTTCTGCCCCTCCCCACCTTTTAAAAATCGACACATAAAGAGGATCACCCAGAATACAGATACAATGTTATACTTTTTCCCCCAGTTAACAGACTCTCTGGGGATTGGACTGATTGGGCCACAGTCCTTGACTGAACGGTGTGTGACCTCTATGTGCCTCAGTTTCCTGGTCTGTAAAAGGGGACGACGGTTATTTAATGACTCTTTGTAAAGATCTCCGAGAAGCGCTCCGTCTGGTGCTGGTGTTAAGTTAGTGTCTTCTGGTTTTATCTTAGTGATCAAACGCCTTCTCACCTTTCCACAAAACCCAGACTACTGGGACTGTGAAGTGGGGCTGAAAACCGTAGCTTCTGGCAAAGGAAAACAGGATGTACCGGGCAGCGCGGAGCAGGGCTTCTTAGCCTTGGCACTGTTGGCCTTATGGCTGGACGCATCTTTGTGGCGGGCTGTCTCCTGCCTTGCAGGGGAGGCTGTAGCATCCCTCCCCCCAACCCCAGGCACCGTCAGAATTGCCTTGGGTTGAGACCCCCTGGGCTGACTCCTCAGGATTTGACACCTGGGACTGCCCATGGGCACCTGGAACAAAACTGATGGGCTACCAGGATATGCAGCCATGAAGATCAGGCACAGGGCTCGCCTGCCTCCTTCCTCGGTCTCTGAACGGCTCTTATGCATTTGGTTTGAAGCTGCAAGATCCAGCAGTCTTAGAATCGGAGGAAAGACCTACCCCTGGCTGTGCCCTCTGCGTGCCTGGTGAGAGCTTGTGGCATTTGGTGAACGGGGCTGCTGGATTCGTGGTCTCAAGAAGCTTTAACTCAGGGACCAAAGACAGTCTCAGTTGCTCAGAGCTTTGTGTAGGTTTTTACTTAAAGTGAAAGTGATAGAAAAAACTTCTGACATAGACAGAGGGTAGAAGGGTACCCCTCCTCACTAGTTTAAGCAGGGCATTGTGTACTTTTCTGCTAGCTGCTGAAAATAGATACAAGAATACCTCAAGGTTTGTAAAAGTGCTACCAGACCCTTTCCCAAGGCATACATCCTGAGATAACTCCAGCGCAAGATTAGCCAGGGAGAACGTTCCAGGGCGCCAGCTCTGGGCGAGATATACTGTTGCTATGTAATCAGAGGTACAAGTCTTGAGAACTAGGTTCCCAGGCAAGATTTGTTACAATTATAATAATTATTAACATGGAGTCCAAGCAAAGCATTTCCCTGAGTAAGACATTGTGCTGTGTGGTCATTAGCTCCTTAAGAAAGGCCAGTTCTCGGGCAGGATTGTTGCACAAGGCTTTAGCAAAGCATGAGCTAAAATGTTTACCTCCTCCTTAAAGGGGTCTGGACTGATTCAGCTTTAACTCTCTCACTGTCCTTTCTGGGCTCCATGTGGAGATGCCTGCCCCCCTCCCACTGCCCCCCAATCACTGCGTGAAGGACCACATAGCAGGGAGGTTCCCCCAGCAGTGATGTGGCGCCCATTCCGTCCCAGGCTGCGGGCAAGGCCTCTCTGCTCACGGGGCTGCTGCTCCCAGACTCCTCCAGATCAAAGACCATCTGGCTCTGATGGTCCTGGAGCTCCCAGGAAGGGAGCCGACCCATCCCCTTCTCTGCCCAGAGCCTGGCCAGACTGCTGAGCACAGTCTCAAAGAGCTGTCTAATGGAACGCTGTATGGTTCAAGCACACTGCCGAGCCCAGGGCAGAGGTCAGGACCCAGTGTTTGTCAAGCACTGGTGCAGTGCTCGTTACATCTCGGTGTGGGTGCTTCCTCGGTCCCTCCTGTCTTGACCTTGACCGTGAAGGATGTCATTTTACCCATCTGTGGTTCCCCAGTTCAGTGGTAGATTGATAGTGACACAGATGGCCTTCAGGGGGCAGTAGGGAGTTTTTATACAATTACTGTAAGTTACTTTCCATTTACAGGTATTATGAAATATTGGCGATATCCCTTGTGTTGCACAATACATCCTCAAGCCTGTCTTACACCCAGTGGTTTGTCCCTCCTTCCGCATCCTATGTTCCGGTACACCCCTATCTCATCATTAACAGTTCATTCTCTATTGCTTCTTTTCTGTTTTATTCGCTAGCTTGCTATCTTTTTTTTTGGAATCCACACGTAAGTGATATCATACAGTATCTGTCTTTCTCTGTCAGACTTATTTCACTGAAATCTGTGAGCCCTTCAAACTTAGGCGCTCCAAGTCCATCCATGCTGCTGCAAATGGCAAAATGTTGTTCTTTTTCATGACCGAGTAATCTTCCACGTCTTCTTTATGCATTCATCTGTTGGTGGCCACTTCGGTGCTTCCATATCTTGGCAGTTGTAAACAATGCCGCTGTGAACATTGGGGTGCATGTATCTTCTTGAATTAATGTTTTTTTTTTTTTGAATATATACCCCAGGAGTGGAATTGTTGGGTCATATGATAGTTCTGTTTTTAGAGAAAAGTCTCCACTGTTCTCTATCGTGGCTGCACCAGTTTGCCTTCTTACCAGTAACGCACAAGGGTTCCCTTCTCTTCACATCTTGAGGTCTCAATTTTGACTTGTAATTCCACAGTTAGCGGTTTGGCTTCCCCTGGCCTCCCATTTCCATACTGTCAGGCAACAGTGATATTAAACACTTCTGCTTCTTTGTCTCGAGATTTCCATCTGAATTTCGTAGGCTCCTAGAAAATGCCTCAGTGAGTTGCAAAATGTTCACCCAAGAGCACAACGTCTTGGCGTCTGAATCCTGGCCTGGTCTCGGCGTAAGTGATGTGAGGATTAGAATGGCGCGGTCTGAGAAGCACCTGGGGCTGCTCTCCTGGGACCAGTGGTGATACACGTGGGTCACAGAGGAAGGCTGGGAAGGCAGCTCGGTGTCCTAGACTTGGTCTTGACTCTCGGTCTCTCTGTGGCTTTTTCACCCCAGGGGAGGCCTTCAGGGCACACAGCCTGCCTTGTCGTCTCTTCCCTAGCTTGTGGGAATGGTCTTGCCTGCAGGCTCTGTTCTGGGGCTGCCATACTTGAAAAGTGAAGTGTCATTTTCTAGCTCTTGACCTGGCTGTTCCTGAGAAGGCCTTGGCTCCTGGCTGCTGTCAGGGCCCTCCATGGCCTGTCTGGTCCCCATCCTGGGCGAGTGGAAATCTGAAATTTCAGGACACAGCGCTGTGCGCTTCAGGGTGTGATTGATAGCTGGGCCTTGAGTGGATTTGTGTTAGTCACTCAGTCATGTCCGACTCTGCGTCCCCCCAGGATTGTAATTTGCCAGGCTCCTCTGTCCATGGGATTCTCCAGGCCAGAATACTGGAGTGAGTAACCATTCCCTTCTCCAGGGGATCTTCCTGACCCAGGGATTGAACCTGGGTCTCCTGCATTGCAGGCAGGTTCTTTACCACCTGAGCTACCAGGGAATCCTGTGTCGAAAGCAGTGGATGAAGGATTTGAAACTCACAGATTTCCGCTCCTCCGGACTTCTGCAAATTCTTTCTGTTCCTCCCCCTGATTTTCACACTGATTCAGAAGAGCCACTGTACACGGAAGGTCCTCGTTCAGAAGCAGCTGGGTTTGGAGGACACCCACGATGCCCGCTCCACATGTTACTTCAGAAAGCAGGTGTTGAAGTCTTAACGTATCAGGCTCATACCTGTTGGGTATGTGCCCGTGGATGGAACAGGAACTGAAGCAGACCCTGTCCCTTCCGGGGCGGCTTCCTGCTGGAGTCTGTGGGGCCATGGAGAGAGCTAGGTGGTTGGGCTGCTGCTGCTGCTACTTGCTCAGTCGTGTCCGACTCTTTGCGACCTCGTGGGCTGTAGCCTACCCTGCAGGCTCCTCTGTCCGTGGGATTTCCCCGGCAAGAATACTGGAGTGGGTTGCCATTTCCTCCTCTGGGGATGCTCCTGATCCAGGGATCGAATCTGCATCTCCTGCAAGCCATCTTCTCAGATGGCTTCCCAGGTGGCGCTAGTGGTAATGAACCCCCCTGCCAATGCAGGAGACAAGAGATGTGGGTTCAGTCCCTTGGTTGGGAAGATCCCCTGGAGAAGGAAATGGCAACCCTCTCCAGTAATCTTGCCTAGAAAATCCGGTGGACAGAGGAGCCTGGTGGGCTGTGGTTCATAGGGTCACAAAGAGTCGGACATGAACTCAAGTGGCTTAGCACTTAGCACTTCTGCACCGCAAGCGGGCTCTTTACTGCGGAGCCACCAGGGAACCCCTGGGGTTGGGATACAGTGTGCTTACGGGGTTTCCTAACTCCTTTTTCAACACTAATCAAGGGTCTGTAACAGCTGCTTCACTCCCGTTTTCCACGGCCGCCCCAGTTCTGCTTGGAAGTTTTCCTGCTGGACTCAGCTTGCGCACTTGCTGGGGATGCAAGGAGACTGTTTCTGGTTCTCTGTGCGTGTTTGTCGGGCTGCTGCTCGACGGGGCGTGCAGACTCTGGCACTGCTGACTAGTTTACAGTCGCCTCTCCCCATTCTTGATTTTGCCACCCTCTCGGGTAATGGAAGGGCCCCCTGTGCCAGCGCCCCAGGTATCACCGGGAACCTTTGCCCCTGGGTCTCCTCTGGCCTTCCCGAATGAATGCTAGAGGCTGTCACAGGGAAGCTGCTTCTCCTCGGAGGCGTCCACAAAGCCAGAAATGAGTCTCACCATGTTGCAACTGTGACATGTGTTTGAAAATAAAGTTTTAATTAGAAGGAGCATTTCTCAGCCTCAACCTGGTGCTGGCTGTCTTAACACCGAGACTAAAATAAACCGGCTCCTGCTTCTTGGCACCAGACCCACTCCACCACTTACACGCTGACTCTTGCGGGTGGAAACATGTGGTGTAGTGGCGTGTGTGTCTTTTCAAGACCTCCAGCTTCATCCACAGTGGAGAGGGTGTTTGCCCCCAGGGTGGTGGGGTCTGCAGCGCCCTTTGCTTTGGACTTAACTGGTTTTGGTCTGTTTGTGTGCGTGCATATGCTAGGTTGCTTTTGTCGCCACCTGGGAATCCCTTTCGTCTACCTCATTTCTTTTTATTTTCTGCCCATACCTCAAGGCTTGCAGTATCTTAGTTTCCCAACCAGGGATTGAACCTGGGGTGATGGTGGTGAAAATGCCAGGTCCGGACCGCTGGACTGTCAGCGAACTCCTCCTTATCTTCAGTTCAGTTCAGTTCAATTCAGTTGCTCAGTCATGTTCAACTCTTCGTGACCCCATGAATCCCAGCACGCCAGGCCTCCCTGTCTATCACCAACTCCTGGAGTTCACTCAGACTCGTGTCCATCGAGTCAGTGATGCCATCCAATCATCTCATCCTCTGTCTTCCCTTTCTGCTCCTGCCCCCAATCCCTCCCAGCATCAGAGTTTTTTCCTGTGAGTCAACTCTTCACATGAGGTGGCCAGAGTACTGGAGTTTCAGCTTTAGCATCATTCCTTCCAAAGAAATCCCAGGGCTGATCTCCTTCAGAATGGACTGGTTGGATCTCCTTGCAGTCCCAGAGACTCTCAAGAGTCTTCTCCAACACCACAGTTCAAAAGCATCAATCCTTCGGTGCTCAGCTTTCTTTATAGTCCAACTCTTACATCCATACACGACCACTGGAAAAAACAGCCTTGACTAGAGGGACCTTTGTTGACAAAGTAATGTCTCTGCTTTTTAATATGCTATCTAGGTTGGTCATAATTTCCTTCCAAAGAGTAAATGTCTTTTTATTTCATGGCTGCAGTCACCATATGCAGTGATTTTGGAGCCCCAAAAAATAAGGTCTGACACTGTTTCCACTGTTTCCCCATCTATTTCGCATGAAGCAATGGGACCAGATGCCATGATCTTCATTTTCTGAATGTTGAGCTTTAAGCCAACTTTTTCACTCTCCTCTTTCACTTTCATCAAGAGGCTTTTTAGTTCTTCTTCACTTTCTGCCATAAGGGTGGTGTCATCTGCATATCTGAGGTTACTGATATTTCTCCCGGCAATCTTGATTCCAGCTTGTGTTCTTCCAGTCCAGCGTTTCTCATGATGTACTCTGTATATAAGTTAAATAAGTAGGGTGACAATATACAGCCTTGACGTACTCCTTTTCCTATTTGGAACCAGTCTGTTGTTCCATGTCCAGTTCTAACTGTTACTTCCTGACCTGCATACAGATTTCTCAAGAGGAAGTTCAGGTGGTCTGTTATTCCCATCTCTTTCAGAATTTTGCACAGTTTCTTGTGATCCACAGTCAAAGGCTTTGTCATAGTCAGCAAAGCAGAAATAGATGTTTTTCTGGGACTTTCTTGCTGTTTCTATGATCCAGTGGATGTTGGCAATTTGATCTCTGCTTCCTCTGCCTTTTCTAAAACCAGCTTGCATATCTGGAATTTCACAGTTCACGGATTGCTGAAGCCTGGCTTGGAGAATTTTGAGCATTACTTTACTAGAATGTGAGCTGAGTGCAATTGTGTGGTAGTTTGAGCATTCTTTGGCATTGCCTTTATTTGGGATTGGAATGAAAACTGACCTTTTCCAGTCCTATGGCCACTGCTGAGTTTTCCAAATTTGCTGTCATATTGAGTGCAGCACTTTCACAGCATCACCTATCAGGATTTGAAATAGCTCCACTGGAATTCCATCACTTCCATTAGCTTTGTTCATAGTGATGCTTCCTAAGGGCCACTTGACTTCACATTCCAGGATGTCTGCCTCTAGATGGGTGATCACACCATCCTGATTATCTGGGTCGTGAGGATCTTTTTTGTACAGTTCTTCTGTGTATTCTTGCCACCTCTTCTTAATATCTTCTGCTTCTGTTAGGTCCATACCATTTCTGTCCTTTATCGAGCCCATCTTTGCAAGAAATGTTCCCTTGGTATCTCTGATTTTCTTGAAGAGATCTCTAGTCTTTCCCATTCTGTTGTTTTCCTGTATTTCTTTGCATTGATCACTGAGGAATGCTTTGTTATCTCTTCTTGCTCTTCTTTGGAACGCTGCATTCAGATGTTTATATCCTTCCTTTTCTCCATTGCTTTTTGCTTCTCTTCTTTTCACAGCTGTTTGTAAGGCCTCCTCAGACAGCCATTTTGCTTTCTTGCATTTCTTTTCCATTTCTTATCTTCATTTATGTTTATGAAAGGCCTTCTGTCTAAATGTTAGTCTAAAAATTTAGTGAAAGGAGCTGGCATAAGAGGCAACATGGTCTGGTGTGAAGTCAGGGCCATGCATGGCCTTGGAGCCAGCTACAAAAGGGTTCATAGCTTTTCTTTACTTTTTTAAAAAAGTATTTGTTTATTTGGCTGCTCTGAATCTTAGTTGCAGCGCATGGCATCTTTAATCTTCCTTGCAGCATGCGAACTCTGAGTTGCCGCATGTGGGATCTAGTTCCTTGACCAGGGATCGATCCCAGGCTCCTTGCATTGGAAGCATGCAGTCAGCCTCTGGACCACCAGGGAAGTCCTCATCTTTCTTTATTAACCAACGGCATGGCTGTGGCAGACCACTTAGCCTCTCAGCTTTTGTACCCTCATTTTAATATTGGTACGTCACCTTCTTTACCGGTTTGACACTGATGATTATAGATTATACCTGCACAGAGCCTGGCACTGTAGTCGCTTGATAAATGATATCCATTGTTATTATAATTTAATGGTATAGTCCTTACCTTGCACTGAGTCACTGCCAAGGTCTCCCACAGTGTTTTCAGCCCTAGGCTGGTCTTGCCTGGGGTTGCCGCTGCTTTGGTTAGGGACTGGTGAGCCTGAAATGAACTTGGCCAGATGAACTCGGTCTGGCAGGTGGGTGAGTCCCCTAATGTCAGCCTACACATTACATCACCCTTCGAGGCGCTTCTGTGTTCCTGCCTGCACTTGTTTCTCCCACCTCCCAGCATCACCAGATAGAAACGAAGGAGACTTGAGAGTGTAGGTTCTTAAGAAGAATCTCTTGATTTCCTCATGCCACGTACACCCCAGTGACTGGAAGGGCGTCTCTTTAGGTTTGCATGCAAGTCCAGGTGCGCGAGGAGGTCCCCCAACAAGGAGCTTAGGGCTGATGTTGGAGGTATCAACACTGCCTGGGGGCTTTCCTCGTGGTCCAGTGGTTAAGCATATGCCGGCCAGTGCCAGAGCTGCGGGTTCCATCCCTTCTCTGGGAAGATCCCGCATGCTGTAGAGGAACGAAGCCCATTTGTCACAGCTTCTAAGCCCACGTGCCTTAGAGCCTGTGCTCCGTGACAGAAGCTGCCGAAATGGGAAGCCGCTGCCCCACTGCTGGAGAGCAGCCCCCACTCCCTGAAACTAGAGAAAGCCCTTGGATGGCAACGAAGACTTGCTGCAGCCAAAAATAAAGACGAGCAAACAAGCATCACCCTGGGGTCTGGGTTGGATGTTATTGTAGAGCTGAGAAGGACATTGGTGGTCATCCACTCACTTTTGTCTTAATGGTTACCCTCTCGGTTGTGTCTGACTCTTTGTGACACCGTGTACTGTAGCCTGCCAAGTTCCTTTAAATCTGTGGAATTCTCCAAGCAAGAATATTGGAGTGGGTTTCCATTCCCTTTCCCGGGGGATCTTCCCAGCCCAGGGATCAAACCGCAGTCTCCCACGTTGCAGGCAGATTCTTTACCGTCTGAGCCACCAGGGAAGCCCCTGTCTTAACGGAAGGTCTGCTTTTAGAACATCTGGGATCTGTGAATGTCTATCTGTCCTAGGGATCAAAATTCTATCACCGAACAGTCTCTGCATTTTGGGGAGGCATCTGTAATTTTAGTTATATTGAGCTGAAATCCCCTCTTCTGATGCCTTCACCTGGCATGAGAGCCCGCAAGGATCTGAAGACTGTTGCTGTGTCTTTCCTTTTATCTCTCTTTCCAGTTAAACTTTGCCTTTTCCTGTAACTCTCATCCCTTTGGCTTTGTTTTTAGGCCACACAGGATTCTTTCTACTTTCTTTTCTAGGTTGTTCTCCAGACTATCAAAGACTTCCTTAAAATGAGTTGGGTTTTCTAGAGCTGATCTGTTCTTCCAACTGAACTTTGATCAAGAACCTTCTTTCTTATAGGTTTTCCTTGCTTTTTTTAAAAAAAGTTAAAAAGCTGTTTTTTTGGGTCTGAGCCCCAGCCTTTTGGGGGAAGTTAGCTCTGTAAAGAGGTTGATGTCAAACACTCACACTGGCGCTTACCCCTTTTTTTAACCTTGGCTGCACTAACTGGCATGTAGAATCTTAGTTCCCTGACCAGGAATTGAACCCCAGCCTCTGCAGTGGAAGCATGGAGTCTTAAGCACTGGACTGCTAGGGAAGTGTGCCCCCTTCCTAGCTTTAATTGCAGCCACATGTCACAGTCATCTCCTTGAGCTTTCCGTTTTATAGATGGTGTGGAATCACATTTGTTTGAAATGTTTTTAGCTTTTGACCATTGAATATGATGTTAGCTATGGATTTGTCATATAATGGTCTTTTATATGTTGAGGTATGTTCCCTTTATGCCCCCTTTCTGGAGAAGTTTTAAAAATTTTTATCATAAATAGGTGTTGAATTTTGTCACAAGCTTTTTCTGAATCTGTTGAGGTGATCATATGGTTTTTGTTCTTTGGTTTGTTAATGTGGTGTATCACATGGATTGATTTGCAGATATTGAAAAATCCTTGTATCCCTGGGATAAATCCCACTTGATCACGGTCTGTGGTGGCTTAGTTGCTAAGTCATGTCCGATTCCTGTGACCTCATGGATTGTAGCCTGCTAGGCTCCTCTATGGGGTTCTCCAGGCAAGAATACTGGAGTGGGTAGCCATTCCCTTTTCTCAGGGATTGAAGCTGGGTCTCCTGCATTGCACGTGGTCTCCTGCATTGCAGGCAGATTCTTTACTGACTGAGCCACCAGTTGTTACTGTTTAGTTGCTAAGTGGTGTCTGACTGTTTGTGACCCCATGGACTACAGCACTCCAGGCTTCTGTGTCCTTCACTATCTCCTGGAATTTACTCAAACTCAAGTCCATTGAGTTGGTGAGCCACCGGGGAAGCCCATTGATCTTGGTCTATGATCCTTTTTAATATTTTGTTGGATTTCATTTGCTAGTATTTTGTTGAGGATTTTTGCATATGCGTTCCCCTGTGATATTGGCTGTAATTTTCTTTTTTTTGTGGTATCTTTGTCTAATTTTGGTATCAGGGTGACGGTGGTCTCATAGAATGCCTTTGGGAGTATTCCTTCCTCTGAAATGTTCTGGAATAGTTTCAGAAGGATAGGTGTTGGTTCTTCTCTAAATGTGTGTGTATGAGTGTTTAATGATGGCACCTCCTTGGAGTGCCCAGGCCAACATTGTGTTCAAGTAATTGTGGCTTGATATTTAAGTGGAACTATACTTGAACCAGTCTTACTAATAAGCCTAAAATTGTCAGAGTTTCCCTTCGGCATGGAAAAATGTTCCTCTTGGGTACATTAGTAGGTGACTAAGTACTGTTTGGCTGAAAGAGCCCAGGCCTAGTCATTCTTATTAGCTCTCATTGGTAACCAACTGGATTTTCTCTTCTCCTTTTCTTAAGATCTTTAGCAAAGACTTCTACCTTTTTTTCTTCTTGTTGTTGAATACTTGCTTTGCTGTAATGGGTCCAAAAAGGGGTTCCTATTGAAAGAACATAGGCTCTGCTGTCAGAAGATGTGGGTTGGACTCCTGGCTCCCTACCTACCTAGTAGTCCTGGGACTATGGTCAAGAAAAGAAACTTTCACGAGTCTCAGCTGCTTCCTTTGTTTGTAAGAGAGTGGGGTGTCCTGAGAATTCGGAGATGGAGCTCTGTGAAGGGCACTGTCAAGGTTTGCAGGATGGTAATTTATAACCCCCCTTCTCACCTCAGTGTTTAGCACCAGTTGATGAGTATAAAAGAGAATTCAGACAAAAGGGAGGTCAGGACATCAGCATTATTACAGGAGAAAGTTGGTTTGAGAATAGGTCTGAGGGCCTAATGGGCTTGCTTACTTCCCTTGCAGGGCTGGTCAACCCTGAGAACAGGACAGAGAAGAAAGTGGTATGTCCTGAAAGTGATCAGTTCCAGAAGACAGAGTCCAGAAGGCGTCAGGCATCACGTGTTTCGTGTCTTCTCCCAGTCTACCCGATGGCTTAGCAACAGAGAACCTTCCTGCCAGTGCAGGAGACCCAGGAAGACACAGGTTCGGTCCCTGGGTTGGGAAGATTCCCTGGAGGAGGAAATGGCAACCCACTCTAGTATTTTTGCCTCGAGAATCCCAAGGACAGAGGTGCCTGGAGCACTACAGTCCAAGGGGTTGCAAGTCAGACAGGACTGAGCGACGGCGCACATGCATAGCCCAGCCCAGTCTGCCAAAGAGTCCTCTTCTTCCAGGGGAGGAACGCGTTAGGGGATACGGAGAGAGCTTGCATTAGTTTCCTATGGCTGCCATAGCAAAGCATATCATGCTGGGTAGCTGAAACGACAGAAATTTGTTGTCTCATAGTTGCAGAAGCCAAAAGTCCAAGGTCAAGTTTTCTCCTGAATGCTGCGAAGGAGAACCTGTTTCATGGTTTCTTCAGGTTTTGGCAGTTTCCTAGCAACCACTGGGTGTTCCTTGGCTTGTGGAATTGTCACTTGGATCTCTGCCTTCATCTTTACATGATGACCTCCCAGTGTGTTTGTGTCCAAAATCCCCCTTTTCACAAGTGACAGCTTACGGTGGGTGGTGTCGGATTTGTGATCTCTGAAGAAGACTTAGCTTCTGGATCAGGGACCGTGCTTGATCGCTCAGAGCTTTTGTGTGGCAGAATTTTTATTGAAGTGAAAAAGGACAGTGAGAAAGCTTCTGACATAGACATCAGAAGGGGGACAGAGAGTGTCCCACTTGCTAGTCTTATCAAGGACTTGTATACCTTCACCATACCCACTCCCACAACATGCCTCTCAAGGTAACAGGATTAGTTAGGAGGTTCTTGTTAAGGAGAAACATGTCCTTGAGCAAGATACATTGTTATATAATCATTAGTACAGAGTTTAAGGAAAAACATCCCCTTGAGTAAGATGAGTTATTTTGTTGTATAATCGTTAGCTCTCGGCTTAAAGAAAGTCAGTCTTAGAGATTGTTGTCATAACAACTCTCAGAGTTTTAAAAAAAATCTTATGTGTCTAAGACAAAGCAATATAGAAAAAAAGTTTGTTCTTTTCTCTTCCTTGAGAGCCCTGGATCCCTTTCTTCTTGAGGATCCTGGACTCCTTATCAACCTACCTAAGAATTAAAAAGCATATTAAAAGGCAGAGACATTACTTTGCTAACAAAGGCCTGTCTAGTCAAGCCTGTGGTTTTTCCAGTAGTGATGTATAGATGTGAGAGTTGGACTATAAAGAAAGCTGAGCACAGAAGAATTGATGCTTTTGAACTGTGGTGTTGGAGAAAACTCTTGAGAGTCCCTTGGACTGCAAGGAGATCCAACCAGCCCATCCTAAAGGAGACCAGTCCTGGGTGTTCATTGGAAGGACTGATGTTGAAGCTGACACTCTCATTTGAAAAGACCCTGATGCTGGGAGGGATTGGGGGTAGGAGGAGAAGGGGACAACAGGGGATGAGATGGCTGGATGGCATCACTGACTCGATGGACGTGAGTTTGAGTGAACTCTGGGAGTTGACGATGGATAGGGAAGCCTGGTATGCTGCAGTCCATGGGATTGCAAAGAGTCAGATGTGACTGAGCAACTGAACTGAACTGAAGAATTAACTCTCTCATAAGGATGAGGGGCCACCATACTGCAGCATGATCTTAAGTGATACCATCTGCAGTGACCCTATTCCCAAATAAGATCATGTTATGAGGTTTTGGGGGTCAGGACTTTCACATGTGAATTTGGGTGGGAAACATAGTTCAACCCAGAATGGAGGTTGAGGTGTATTTTTTTTTTTTCATTCCAGGAGAGTGAAGAAAGATTCTTTCCTTTGTGAAGAATAGTATTTTTAAGAAAAATCTTGATTTTATTTCCTCCTTTGACTGGGCTGAGTCTTAGCTGTGGCTCGTGGGGTCTTTGTTACAGCATGAATCAGCTTTAGTTGTGGCATGTGGGGTTTAGTTCCCTTTGTGTGTGTGCTAAGTCACTCAGTCGTGTTCGACTCTTTATGGCCCTATAGGCCGTAGCCCACTGGGCTTCTCTGTTCATGGGTTTCTCCAGGCAAGAACACTGGAGTGGCTTGTCATTTCCAGGGGATATTTCCGACCCAGGGGATATGTGTCTCTTATGCTTCCTGTATTGGCAGGTGAGTTCTTTACCCCTATTGTCACTTGGGAAGCCCCCTAGTTCCCTGACCAGGGATTGAACCTATGCAGCGGAAGTGTGGAGTCTTAGCCATTGCACCACCAGAAAAGCCCCTGAAACAGCAGACATTACTATCCAGTAGGTGCCGAGTAGCTTTCTTTTATGGTCTGAATCATGGTCCCCCCTCCCGCACATTAGTATGTTGTAAGTCTGCCCTTCGTCTTCCCCCGTGACTGCCTTTGGATATAGTAAGCCTTTAAGCAGGTGGTGGTCTAGTTGCTCAGTCGTGTCCGACTCTTGTGACCCCATGGACTGCAGCCCACCAGGCTCCTCTGCCCATGGGATTCTCCAGGCAAGAGTACTGGAGTGGGCTGCCATTTCCTTCTCCAGGGCATCTTCCTGATCCAGGAATCAAACCCGGCTCTCCTGCTCTGCAGGCAGATTCTTTACTGACTGAGCTACCAGCAGGGAAGCCCCTTTAAGAAGATAATTAAGGTTGAATGAGACCCAAAGAGTAGGGCCCTAATCCAAAAGGGATAATGTCCTTATAAGATGGGAAGCAGACGCCAGAGCTCTGTCCTCTCTGTCTGTGTACCCTACTGGCACCTTGGTCTTGGACTTTCAGCCTCCAGAAGTGTGAGACCATGCATGACTGTTGTTAGGTCACCCAACCTATGGTGCTTTATTATGGCAACCCAAGCAGATAAAGTGGCTTTCAAGGTGGCAGTGGTGGTAAAGAATCTGCCTGCCAGTGCAGGAGACATTAGAGATGTGGGTTCGATCCCGGGGTGGGGAAGGTCCCCTGGAGTAGCAAATGGCACCCCACTCCAGTATCCTTGCCTGGAGAATCTCATGGACAGAGGAGCCTGGCGGGCTGCAGTCCATCGGGTCACAGAGAGTCAGACACGACTGAGTGTCCGAGCAGATGAAGTTGCCTAGGCTTCCTCCGTGGCTCAGCTGGTAAAGAATCCACGCGCAATGCGAGAGACCTGTGTTCAAACCCTGGGTTGGAAAGATGCCCTGAAGGAGGGGAAGGCTACCCACTCCAGTATTCTGGCCTGGGGAATTCTATGACCGTATGGTCCATGGGGTCACAAAGAGTCGGACATGACTGAGCGACTTTCACTTTCACTTTGGGCTTCCTTGGTGGCTCACCTGGTAAGAATCTGCCTGCAATGCAGGAAACCTGGGTACGATCCCTGGTTTGGGAAGATCCCCTGGAGAAGGGAATGGCTACCCATTCCAGTGTTCTGGCCTGGAGAAGTCGATGGACTTTTCCATGGGGTAGCAAAGAGTCTGACTTGACGGAGCAAATTTCAGTTCACTTCGCTTCCTCTCTTCTGATGGTCGCAGCTGTGTGTAGTTCCGCTTGCAGTACTATTGGCCATTGCTGAGGTCAGGGTTGGTGAGCCTGCCTTTATGGTGGCACAGGGCAGGTGGTAGCTTCTGGTCTGTGTTACATTTAGTCTTCTGTCTCCAGTTAATGGATTGGGTAGCTAAGGATGAGAAAGCTTACGCAGTTTGCTGGAAGCCACTTTAGTAGATTAGGCAGTGGAGCCTGAGGGTGAATCCTGATGCTCTCAGAACTTGCTTGGGTAAATCCAGGGCAAATATACTTAATTCTTTATTTAAAAATGCAATTCATAGTGACCTGTGGATGTCATTGACTAGCAAAGAAATGAAACAAAGTGGGTCAGTGACACACTGCACTGTTTTGTGATAAATGTAGGTTAACTGATTTAATGGAAAACCACAGTCTGGGGAAAAGTGGACTTGAAAAGCTCAAATCCTTGAAATATTTTGAATTATCCAATTATGACTGGGAGACAGTAAGTGCAGCTCTTTGAAGCTAAAACCTTTCACAGCAGACACTTGTGCCCTGCCTTGTGGTTATAGCTGCCGCTTTAGTTCAGAATGTACTCATTGAATGGTGACTGTGTGCCTGGCTTGTGCTGGGCACTGCACACCAAGGGCTACAGTGCATAGTCGTTGTTCTGAATTAGCTGACAGCTCAGTTCAGTTCAGTCGCTCAGTCATGTCCGACTCTGAGACCCCATGGACTGCAGCACACCAGGCCTCCCTGTCCAGCACCAACTCAAGTTTGAGCTTGCTCATACTCATGTCCATTGAATCTTGATGCCATCCACCCATCTCATCCTCTGTTGTCTCCTTCTCCTCCTGCCTTCAATCTTTCCTGGCATCAGGGTCTTTTCCAATGAGTCAGTTCTTTGAATCAGGTAGCCAAAGTATCGGAGCTTCAGCTTCAGCATCAGAATTTCCAATGAATATTCAGGACTGATTTCCTTTAGGATTGACTGGTCTGCTCACCTTTTAGTCCAAGGGACTCTCAAGAGTCTTCTCCAACACCACAGTCCAAAAGCATCAGTTCTTCAGTGCTCAGCTTTCTTTATAGCCCAACTCTCACATCCATACATGACTACTGGAAAAACCATAGCTTTGACTAGATGGATCTTTGTCAGCAAAGTAATGTCTCTGCTTTTTAATATGCTGTCAAGGTTTGTCATAGCTTTTCTTCCAAGGAGCAAGCGACTTTTAATTTCATGACTGCAGTTACCATCTGCGGTGATTTTGGAGCCCAAGAAAATAAAATCTCTCACTGTTTCCTCTGTTTCCCCATCTATTTTCCATGAAGTGATGGGACCAGATGCCATGATCTTTGATTTTTGAATGTTGAGTTTAAAGCCAGCTTTTTCACTCTGCTCTTTCACTTTCATCAAGAGGCTCTTTAGTTCCTCCTAGCTTTCTGCCATAAGGTTGGTGTCATCTGCATATCTGAGCTTGTTGATATTTCTCCCAGCAGTCTTGATTCCAGCTTGTGCTTCATCCTGCCTGGCATGTCACATGATGTACTCTGCATATATGTCACCCCTTAATAAGCAAGGTGACAATATACAGCCTTGATGTACACCTTTGCCAATTTGGAATCAGTCCATTGTTCCATGTCCGGTTCTAACTGTTGCTTCTTGACCTGCCTACGGATTTCTCAGGAGGCAAGTTAGATGGTATGATATTCCCATCTCTTCAAGAATTTTTCAGTTTGTTGTGATCCCCAGTCAAAGGCTTTGGTGTTGTTCATCAAGCAGAAGTAGATGTTTTTCTGGAACTCTCTTTCTGGCTAAATGGACAGTGTTGTTGTTCTTCAGCCCCTCAGTCATGTCCGACTCTTTGCAACCCCACGGACTACAGCCCACCAGGCTCATCTATTCTACACTGTCTCCTGGAGTTTGCTCAGATTCTTGTCCATTGAGTCTGTGACGCTATCTCTGTATTATAGGTCTTCCCTGCATTGGCAGAGGGAGGCCATTCCAGCATCTGGGGAGAACTTGCAGGGGTAGGGCAGTGTCTCACACAGACTACAGGATGGTTTCCTTAAAGCATCCTCACTCCCCAAAGAGGTGATGCTTGAGCTGAGCTTTGGGCAAGTTCCAGTTATTCAGGCAAAGCTGAGTAAATGTGTTGCAGTCAGATAAGAAATTAAGTGTATCAGCATGGAGATAGTGGGGGGACAGCCCACTTGGGGAGCAGTGTACACACAGGAATGGCTCTATTGTCTCTTTTTTCCTCTGATTTTCCTTCCTCTGTCTACTCATTCAGTGTTTCGTGTTTTGTTAAAGAGAATTCAGAGGTGAATGAAAAGGCCTACTTTGTAACATTTGCCAATTTCCTTGGTGTAAATAATCCCACCGTGACTGACTCCAAACTATCAAGAGAACGTCAGTTGGTCCACAGACTTAGAAAAATTTTTTAACAATTAGTCATATGCCTGTAAAGTCCCACTCAGTAGAGAACTGCTTCCCTTCCATTCATTATCTATTTATCATCCATCATTCATTCGTCAATGGTCCATCATCCATCTATCATCTATTCATTCATACACCCATCATCCACCCATCCTTCCATTTATTCATCCATCCATCCATTCAGCATCCATCCACCCATCTAGCCATTCATCCATCTGTCTGTCCTTCCTTCTACCCGCACCACCACCTACCTACCCATTTATCCCTCCATTTTCTGTCCATCCATCCATCTGTCCATTCATTCATTGTTCCATCCATCCATAAACATAGTTTAACCAAACAAAATCATCAGAATAAGTCATGTTAAAGATTTCAGAGTTGCCTTGGTCAGGTCTTCTCATTTTATGGACAAGAAACTGATACCTGGAGAGAGGAATAGACTTTCTTAAATCTGACTTGTAAAACTGAGGTTAAGACAGTTGGCTTCGGACTTCCCGGGTGGCTCAGACGGTAAAGCGTCTGCCTACAATGCAAAGACCCGGGTTCAATCTCTGGGTCGGGAAGATCTCTTGGGGAAGACAATGGCAACCCACTCCAGTATTCTTGCCTGGAGAATTCCATGGACGGAGAAGCCTGGTAGGCTACAGTCCATGGGGTCGCAAAGAGTCAGACACGACAGTTGACTTCAGAATTTAAGTCTGCATCTGTTCCCTTAAGTAAAGAAAATATAATCTCAGATCAGTTCAGTTCAGTCGCTCAGTCGTGTCTGATTCTTTGCGACCCCATGAACTGCAGCACGCTAGGCCTTCCTGTCTATCACCAACTCCCGGAGTTCACTCAAACGCACGTCCTCGAGTCGGTGATGCCATCTAGCCATCTCATCCTCTGTTGTCTCCTTCTCCTCCTGCCCCCAATCCCTCCCAGCATCAGAGTCTTTTCCAGTGAGTCAACTCTTCGCATGAGGTGGCCAAAGTACTGGAGTTTCAGCTTCAGCATCATTCCTTCCAAAGAAATCCCGGGGCTGATTTCCTTCAGAATGGACTGGTTGGATCTCCTTGCAGTCCAAGGGACTCTCAAGAGTCTTCTCCAACACCACAGTTCAAACGCATCAATTTTTCGGCACTCAGCTTTCTTCACAGTCCAACTCTCACATCCATACATGACCACAGGAAAAACCATAGCCTTGACTAGAGGGACCTTTGTTGACAAAGTAATGTCTCTGCTTTTTAATATGCTATCTAGGTTGGTCATAACTTTCCTTCCAAGGAGTAAGCGTCCTTTAATTTCATGGCTGCAGTCACCATCTGCAGTGATTTTGGAGCCCCCCAAAATAAAGTTTGACAGTTTCCACTGTTTCCCTGTCTATTTCCCATGAAGTGATGGGACCGGATGCCATGATCTTCGTTTTCTGAATGTTGAGCTTTAAGCCAACTTTTTCACTCTCCTCTTTCACTTT